>SJYQ01002274.1:3000-32233 GCA_006410935.1 Redunca redunca
TCTCCCTTCTCTTCCCTCCCTCTCCCTCCCTCCCTCCCCCAGAGTCCAACAGTTCACTCTATAGATCTTGCCACCTCTTCTTAATATCTTCTGCTTCTGTTAGGTCCATACCATTTCTGTCCTTTATTTACACATTTTCCTTGAGCTCTTACATTTCTGTTATATGCTTGTGTATCATATGGGTGATGACTGTATTAAGCATATTATTTTAATTCTCTGTTTTCATCAAGGTGTAACAATATCTTTTAAATAGCTGTTTTGTTGTCTATTTTCTTAAAAGTTGTCTTTCCAGGTAATATCTTTGTGCTGCCTGTCTGAATACTCATTGTTGAAAGAGGGGGACATGCCTTAGATTATATATTTGTAGGAGTTCTATGTAGAAAAATGGTTAATATCACTAATATGAAGATTACTTGTTATTTATTTATTTATTTTTGCATCAGAATTTTGAGGATAAATGTGTTTGTCCTTCCTTCTCACTTGTCAGAGAGGATAGTAACTCCTTTACCCCTCTGACATAGAAACAAGTATCAGCCTGAATACGTGGCTTCCTTGTGTATTCCTTAGCCTCTTGTTTATAAGAATCAGACTGGTATCAGAGATGCTCCTGATGATACATCACATTGTCTTTCTCTGAGAAACAAAAGGGATTAACTGTATATGTGGCCATCACCTTTAAAAAGCCTATTTTTCTGGTGATTTCTGATATTGATTGCCATAATTCTGTTTACTAAACAATCCGTTGGATGCAATCTCAAAAATGACAGAATGATCTCTGTTCATTTCCAAGGCAAACCATTCAATATCACGGTAATCCAGGTCTATGCCCCTACCAGTAACACTGAACAACCTGAAGTTGAACAGTTCTATGAGACCTACAAGACCTTCTAGAATTAACACCCAAAAAAGATGTCCAGTTCATTATAGGGGACTGGAAAATAAAAGTAGGAAATCAAGAAACACCTGGAGTAACAGGCAAATTTGGCCTTGGAGTACAGAATGAAGCAGAGAAAAGGCTGATAGAGTCCTGCTGAGAGAACAAACTAGTCATAGAAAACAGCCTCTTCCAATAACACAAGAGAAGACTTTATACAAGAACATCACCAGATGGTCAGTACTGCAATGGGATTGATTACATTCTTTGCAGCCAAAGATAGAGAAGCTCTATACAGTCAACAAAAACAAGACCGGGAGCTGACTGTGGCTCAGATCATAAACTCCTTATTGCCAAATTCAGACTGAAACTGAAGAAAGTGGAGAAAACCACTAGACCACTCAGTTCAGTTTAGTTCAGTTGCTCAGTTGTGTTAGACTCTTTACGACCCCATTAACCGCAGCACGCCAGGGCCCCTTGTCCATCATCACCAACTCCCGGAGTCCACTGAAACCCATGTCCATCAAGTCTGTGATGCCATCCAACCATCTTGTCCTCTGTCGTCCCCTTCTCCTCCTGCCCTCAATCTTTCCCAGCATCAGGGTCTTTTCAGATGAGTCAGCTCTTCGCATGAGGTGGCCAAAGCATTGGAGTTTCAGCTTCAACATCAGTCCTTCCAATGAACACCCAGGACTGATCTCCTTTAGAATGGACTGGTTGGATCTCCTTGCATTCCAAGGGACTCTCAAGAGTCTTCTCCAACACCACAGTTCAAAAGCATCGATTCTTCAGTGCTCAGCTTTCTTTATAATCCAACTCTCACATCTATACTTGACTACTGGAAAAACCGTAGCCTTGACTAGACAGACCTTTGTTTGCAAAGTAATGTCTCTGCTCTTTAATATGCTGTCTAGATTGGTCATAACTTTTCTTCCAAGGAGTATTCATCTTTTAATTTTATGGCTGCAGTCACCATCTGCAGTGCTTTTGGAGCCCACCAAAATAAAGTCTGTCAGTGTTTCCACTGTTTCACCATCTACTTCCCCATCTATTTGAAGTGATGGCACCAGATGCCATGAACTTAGTTTTCCGAATGTTGAGCTTTAAGCCAACGTTTTCACTCTCTTTCACTTTCATCAAGAGGGTCTTTAGTTCTTCTTTGCTTTCTGCCATAATGGTGGTGTCATCTGCGTATCTGAGTTATTGATATTTCTCCTGGAAATCTTGATTCCAATTTGTACTTTATCCAGCCCAGCGTTTCTCATGATGTACTCTGCAAAAAGTTAAATAAGCAGGGTGACAATATACAGTCTTGAGATACTCCTTTCCCTATTTGTAATCAGTCTGTTGTTCCATGTCCAGTTCTAACTATTGTTTCCTGACTTGCATACAGATTTCTCAGGAGGCAGGTCAGGTGGTCTGGTATTCCCATTTTTTTCAGAATTTTCCACAGTTTATTGTGATCCACACAGTCAAAGGCTTTGGCATAGTCAATAAAGCAGAAATAGATGTTTTTCTGGAACTCTCTTGCTTTCTTGAGAATCCAAGGGATGTTGGCATTTTGATCTTTGGTTCCTCTGCCTTTTCCAAAGCCATAGTTATATTAGGTTTATCTATATAATCCAGGACAATCTCCTTATTTTAAGGTCAGCTATTTAGCAAATTTAGTTTTATCAACAACCTTAATTCCACTTTGTCATGTAATTTAAAGTAATCACAAGTTCTGATCTTTAGCAACTAAGACATTGTGGGCAGGAGAGGCAGCATTATTCTTTTTAAAACACTAATTTCTTGTTAGTTGGCCTTCATATATCATGGCTATCTTTAGTCATGTACTTTCAAGTTATAAGTATATAGTGTTTTGTTACCCTGGTGGCTCAGCTGGTAAAGAATCCACCTGCAATGTGGGAGATCTGGGTTCTAGCCAGGGTTGGAAAGATCCCCTGGAGAAGAAAACAGCTACCCACTCTAGTGTCTGCCTGGAGAATTCCATGGACTGTATCATGCTTGGAGTCGCAAAGAGTTGGACTCAACTGAACGACTTTCAGTTTAAATACATAATTTAAAAACTCAAAATTAATGCAAAAAATTCATAATGTGCAACTGTAGAGTAAAAACTATAAAATTTAGATAAGGACATAGTGTTTGTTTATTATCTCAAATTATTGTGCATTGTGAATGGTCTTTCCAGTAATCTCATACTTCTCAATTCATGAGTGTTGACAATGACTAGGAATGAATTGGGCAGCATGGAGCTCTTGGTACATCAAATATTTTCTGATTGGTCAGCATTATTCACTTTTCCCTCTTGGTCACAATGTATGAGGACATTTTGCTAAAAGTATATGTATATATTAGGGTACCTTATTTCCTTTTGCCTCAGGCTCTAATGTGGTGTGGTATGAACTTATCCTGCTATCCTACCCCCAGGTCTGAGTGGAGGTCATGCTTTGCAATGTCTGTTTGCTTTTTAACTGTCTTTCACAAATGAAAAGAACCTTCTCATACCACTTTTATCCCACCTTCCATGCCTTGATTTAAAAAAATGAGACCAGATCTTATTTCTTAACCTCACTAAATCTTTGATACTTCTGGAATGAGAGCAAAGCTGAAGTGACTTTAGCACTGATCACTGTGGTATGTTCTGATGTCTGGAAATACTTATCTTGATTTGGAGCCATCTCTGTTGTTTGATTTTCTATATTTTTTGGTAAACTTTATGAATCATTTCTATGTATTTGAAAGAGAGGAAGCACGTGAAGAGTGAGACCTTATTAAATTTCTTTGATCAGTAATCCATTTTTTTTAACACATGTAGTCTACAGAGATGATAGTTTTTGTAATGAGAATGGCACTGATGATGTATTATGTCACATCTTTTTTTTCTCATACATGCTTTTGCTTAAGTCTTCTGCTTACTAAAATCTAATTAGAAATTACAAAGAAATCATACTAAAGCATATGTAGCTAGAGCAGTTTGCTTCATCTCTGACCTTCTACTATCAATAATTTAATACTTTTACAAGGTTATTTTTTCCTCTGTGGTAGTGGATCTAAGTATACAAACATATAAAGCAATATGTCACTTATTAGGTATATAATTTTCCCTTATAGTATGATTCTTTCTGTAAAGGAACACTGGCATAGCTTTTCTATTATAAGAAACTGTTTATACCTTTGGTTCTTTACTCAGGTTTTTATAAAAGATGGAAAAATATTTTATTCCACTTTGCATATTTTCCTTAAATTGTGAAAATTTAAAATGCCAGTGGTTCTTGTTGTCTTCTTTGTGGTTCAGTCACTAAGTCGTGTGTGACCTCTTTGTGACCCCATGGACAGTACCATGCTAGGTTTCCTTGTCCTTTGCTATCTCCCTGAGTTTGCTCAAACTCATGACCATTGAGTCAGTGATGCCATCCAACCATCTCATCCTCTGTCGCACCCTTCTCCTCTTGCCCTCAATCTTTCCCAGCATCAGGGAATTTTCCAATGAGTTTGCTCTTTGCATCAGGTGATCAAAGGATTGGAGCTTCAGCTTCAGTCTTTCCAATGAGTATTTAGGTTTGATCTCCTTTAAGACTGACTGATTTGATCTCCTTGCTATATAAAGGACTCTCAAGAGTCTTCAGCACCACGGTTTGGAGGCATCCATTCTGGGCTGCTCAGCCTTCTTTCTAGTCCAACTTGCCTAGCCATACAGGACTACTAGGAACATCATAGCTTTGACTATGTGAACCTTTGTTGACAAAGTGATGTCTCTGTTTTTTAATACACTGTCTAGATTGTAATAGCTTTTCTTCCAAGCAACATGTGTCTTTTAATTTCATGGCTAAAGTCAACATCCGCAGTGATTTGGGAACCCAAGAAAATGAAATTCGACACTGTTTCCACTTTACCCCATCTATTTGCCATGAAGTAATGTGACCAGATACTGTGATCTTAGTTTTCTCAGTTCTGAGTTATAAGCCAGCTTTTTCACTCTCCTCTTTACCTTCATCAAGAGGCTCTTTTGTTCCTCTTTTCTGCCATTAAAGTGTCATCATCTATATATCTAAGGTTGCTATTGTTTCTCCTGGCAATCTTGATTCCAGCTTGTGAGTGGTCCAGCCCAGCATTTCATATGATGTACTCTGAATATAAGTTAAATAAACAGGGTGACAATATACAGCCTTGACATACCCATTTCCCAGTTTTGAAGAAGTCAGTTGTTCCATGTCCAGTTCTAACTGTTTCTTCTTGTCCTGCAAACTGGTTTCTCAAGAGGCAGATTAGCTGGCCTGGTATTCCCATCTCTTTAAGAATTTTCCACAGTTTTTTGTGATCCACAGAGTCAAAGGCTTTAGCATAGTCAATGAAACAGAAGTAGACTTTTTTTGGAATTCCCTTGCTTTTTATTATGATCCAGCAGATGTTTACAATTTGATCTCTGATTCTTCTATGTTTTCTAAATCCAGCTTGTACATCTGGAGTCTTGGTTCACATACTGCTAAAGCCTAGCTTGAAGGATTTTGAGCATAATCTTGTTAGCATGTGAAATTAGTGCAACTGTGCAGTAATTTGAACACTCTTTGGCAAATTACAAAGAATGGGGAATTATTTAATTCCAACCCCCTTCTTTGGGGTTGGAATTAAAACTTATATATGTCTTAAATTAATATTAACAGCTCATTAAATTCAAAATAGTTTGAAACACATATCATGCATATCTTTGAACTTTTATTGTGAGATAATGGAAAATGTTTACTTTCATCATTTTTAAGTTTAGAAAAAATGGTAGTCTGAAGAAGCAAGATGATTTCTAAGTGATGTATAATCTGAAAATATGATTTTGGCCATTTTGGCAAATGTAGCTTGTTGGTGTTTAATTTTTTTGTTTGTTTGTTTTAAGATGAGAAAGATTGTCTAAATTTATAGTAAGTATGAATGACCATTTCCCACAAATAAAACTGAAGAAAAGTTATTTGAAATGTAAATAAGAACAGAACAAAATATGACTGGCACTGTTAATGATTCATTTTTATACATTGTATTATGGGATTCTTAAAATCACCTCACCGTAAATTGTGATACTGTATCTCTTTTAGTTAAGCTATAAATCAAGTACAGTCAGCATTCCAAAGGATGTACTTTTTCATCAGATAGCCCATATTCTGTAGGATGTTGTTAGAAATGGTTATGTTTTCTTTTACCATGATCAGCACTTTTCTCAATCAGCATGGTGAATTTCAGAAATGAGTTTTAATGATGCATGTTGCAAACTGTTAATGAGCATGTTGGATGTTAGAAATTGATATCCTAGGCCAATTTCTAAATGGCCCTGTGCCATCCTTGAACCTGGTAATTCTAGAGAACTGAATCTTGTTAGAAGAGTAGTGTAAGTCTGCCTTTGGAATTTTGGTGTGTTTCCTTCAGTGAACATTTACCTAAGTAGTTCTCTAAATGCCTGAAAGGACAGTAAGCTGAGACTCGGTTGAGGTTAGTGAAGAGGTTGCAGGAAATATTTTAGTGATTGCCTACTAGTAGATATTCATTTTGTTAAATGTATGATAATTGGCAGAATAATCTGAGACTCACTTTCACTATAAATAGTAACATTTTTAGAGGTAAATAGTTAATTCTAAAGGTCCCCCACCCCAAATTTTTAAGGACCTTTAGAATATTAGCAAGAAACAAAATGTAAAGTGCAAAACAAAATTGGCTTAGATCAGTCCGTGCATGTGTGCTAAGTCACCTCACTCGTGTCTGACTTTGTGCGACCCTATGGACTGTAGCCTGCCAGGCTTCTCTGTCCATGGGATTCTTCAGGCAAGAATACTGGAG
Organism: Redunca redunca; assembly: GCA_006410935.1. NCBI lineage: Eukaryota > Metazoa > Chordata > Mammalia > Artiodactyla > Bovidae > Redunca > Redunca redunca. The sequence continues at coordinate 9,695 of SJYQ01002274.1, forward strand.
TGGGTTGCCTTGCCCTCTTCCAGGGGATCTTCACAACCCAGAGGTCAAACCCAAGTCTCTTAGATCTCCTGCATTGGCAGGCAGGCTCTTTACCACTAGCAGCACCTGGGAAGCCCCAGATCATTCCACTCTATGACAACTTTCACTTATTTCACAAATATATATTCATTATTCATCATTAGTACAAAAGACTGAGAAAAGTCTGAGATAAATCTGAAAATTTTAAAAGAGGACATAAACTTTATCAAATGTTGATTATGATAACAGATGTATTCCATTTACTTTTGGGCAAATGTATCAATGAGTATTATTTTAGTACCTGTTTAATGTGAAATAAAAGAAAACATCAATTATTAATGATTATACAGATACATAAAANCTTCTTCAGCCTCATTATTCAAGAGCTTATCAACTTGACATATAATTGTTATCCTAATCCAACTGCTAAATGCAAAATCTTTGCACAGTGCTTTGCATTTAATGAGCACTTAGATATATTGTGTGAGTCACATTAAAAACCAAATGTTGATCTTATTGTAAAATTTCAAGATTTTCTACAAAAATTTAAAAACAGCCTTAGTCCATTTCCTATTTGTTCCTTCTACTGTTTTTCTTGTCTTTAAGAATTTTTTTTGAGGCAGAGGGTGATTGCTGTACAATATTGTATTGGCTTCTGCCATACAACAACGTGAATCAGCCATATACATATGTCTCCTCCCTCTTGAACCTCCCTTGACCTCCCGCCCCATCCCACCCCTCTAAGTTTGTTACACAGCAACTTCCCGTTAGCTGTCTGTTTTACATATGGTAATATATATGTTTCAATGCTGCTGTCTCAATTTGTCCCAATCTCTCCTTCCTCCACTGTGTCCAGAATCTGTTCTCTATGTCTGTGTCAGGACATGGAAGCAACACGAATGTCCACTGATGGATGAATGGATAAAGAAATTGTGGTACATATATACAATGGAATATTACTCAGTCATAAAGGGGAACTCATTTGAGTCAGTTGAATGTAGAGCCTATTATACAGAGTGAAGTAAGTCAGAAAAAAAGTGCACTTATTAATGCATATATATTGTATCTAGAAACATGGTACCAACAAACCTGTTAGCAGGGCAGGAATAAAGAAAAAAAATAAATTTGTTCAAGGCTTGTTCTACCAGTTCCTTTATGAACATAATTTCAACAGAATCTCCTTAAGAGATCACTCTGTTTTCTCATTCAGCCATTAGCTAAATGCAAGTATTTTCTGGAAGTGTACATAGTAAAAGGAAGAAAAGCAAGCCTGGCAACAAGGCTGGAATTAGTCCTTGCCTTCTTAAATTCTAGTTGTTGAATATGTGAAGTTGATACAACCTATTTAAGATATTCCTTATCTGGAAAATGACTATAGTTGTAAGTTTTAAATGACAATGTATATGAATGACAATGTTTGGCATTAAAATAGAGCCCTCAATATCAATTATCTGTTTCTTATAGATATTTTACTGTTTTATTAAAACCTCTTCTTCTATATGTATTTATATATTTTTATCCCTGAGGGAAAGACACCAGGAGGGTATACATGAACATATTGAGTTTGAGAATGTTCAATGTATTGTTTTTACTGAAGCATAATTTACATACCTCCAACTCACATTTTGGTGGACAGTGCTGAGTTTTGACAAATTCACATCCTTATATAACTATCACCACAGTGAAGATATTGAACTGCTGCATCATCCCCAGAAATTCTCCGTGTTCCTTTGTAATCAATACCTCCCTATCCAGTCACAGTCCCTAAAAACACTCTTCTATTTTCTATTCTTAAAGTTTTGCCATGGTCAAGAGGGCACAGAATTTTAAAAAGTATAGTACCTAGCCTTTTTAATCTGTTTCTTTCATTTAGAAAAATAAATTTGAGTTTGATATGTATTGTGCATAGTACTGGTTATTGCTTTTTATTACTGAGGAGTATTTTCCTCTATAGGAAAAAACAAATTTTGTCTATTCACCATTTGGAGGACTTTAAGTAGTTTCCATACATTAATGATCATGAATAAACCTGTTGCACATATGCAATTAGATGAACATATGTTTTAATCATTATGAAAATAATTTCTCTCAGCAAGTTTGGGAGAAAGGGAAAATGTATGTTTCATTCTTCCTTGTTGTCTGAACTCTGAGAATTTTTCAGTTGGTTAATCACATGTTAAGGAATATAATAGCCTTAAACTCAAGGCATCACAACTTGATGCATTCATTTCTTTTGATTCAAATATTTAAAGAATAAGGATTTAGAAATAGTGGAATATTTGACACATTGTGAACTAAATGGAATTTAAAAAGAACTGAATTACTTTACTCCACGTTTTAATGAAATAATTCATAACTACTGATTTTATTAGGAGACAGATGTTGATGAAAATATCCCCAAACCATCACTCATGACGATCATTACTTGCGATTTTTCACAAGAAATTTCAGCCTTTGATACATAAAATGTTTATATATAACGGACTGACCTGACATCACCACAATATGCATCAGCATTTAGAATCACAATATAGACATAAGTGTCAGCATCTATCAAATAATGATAATTAGATATCTATATTATTATCATTTTACTTGTGTTTCCTTCTATTAATAGATATTCTAAATAATCTACTAATTATAAAATAGTAAATGGGTCAGGCACAATGCCAAAAATTTCTTCTAGTTTTAAATTAAGGAAAATATGCTCACAAAAATGCAATATACTAACAGAAAAAAAAATAGCTGGTCATGAAGAATATCATATTCAGCCACTGGCCTGGGAAGGCAATGGGATTATAATATTAGATAGCAAAGACTTCCCCTGTGATGAAAAACAGTTCAAAAATATTACCTCTGTTATAAAACTTCAAATTCTATTAGATTTCTTATGGTGCTGGTTTTATGATAGGAAAAAATAATATGAATGATAATATACTTTTGACTTTGGGAGAAGAAAGAAGATAGAATGGCACAGAGTAAAAGTGGCTTTCATATTTCTTCACAGAAGCTGTACCTTATGAAAATTTGTGATATAAAGGACTAGGTGATAAAGAACCTGGCTTTTATTAAAAGGAAGTAAAACTATTTCAAAGGTTTAGAACAATCAAACAAATACTAAATCTGATTTGAGAATTTTTTCATTTCCTTCCTGTGGAACACTTAGCCACTTTTTGAATAACTGTAAGAGGTAAATTGAGTCATTTTCTCACTTTTTTTTTCCATTGATGAAGCTACTGTCCACAGCTTGACAAAGTTCAAGAGGAAGGCAAAAGTTAAACACCAACAGAGCTGCTCTTCTGCTCAACATGGACATGATTGTGGTAAATGGTATATCCTGCAAGGGATCTCTCAAAATCTGTTGGTTGGCATTATGCTTTTATTTCTCCCACAAAATTGGCAATTGGAATAACAGATTGAAAAAAAAATTCTAAAATATACTATCAACTTAAAAACTGTTTTAAATATCCTTTTTTAAATTCTGTAAATATCATAAATTCTAAGTCACATATGTGTGTGTACTCAGTAGTCTCTGACTGCAACACGACGGTCTATGGCCTGCCAGTCTCCTCTGTCCATGGAATTTTCCAGGCAAGAATACTGGAGCAAGTTGCCATTTCCTCCTCCAGGGAATCTTCCTGACCCATGGATGGAACCCATGTCTCCCATGTCTCCTTCAGCCACTGGGGAAGTCCAAGTCATATGTACCTGGAATGTTTAACAGAAGAGAAATCACTTTGACAAGAAAAGCTTTTCTATTTTGATTTAAAAAAAGGAATGTTTTAACTTGAAATTCTAAGGAGACAGTTTAATTTAACCATTCATTAGGCTTATCTGATAGCATAGGATCAGTTTGGCTGTAGTAAGGTATGGTTAGATTGCAGCTAAAACTGTTCCTAATCCTAAATCTGAAAATACAAGAATGGGGATAGTAATTCAGTGTCACCACAGTCAGCAATTTTAACATGCTTAACATTTAATTGCATCATAATTCAAATAGTAACAAAATACAGAACAAAATTATGAAAATATATTTGTTGTAAAAATGAATGTTCAACTTTGGTATTAACACACATAAACCTTAGGACAAGTTGCTATATTACTTTAAGTGGTAGTTAAAATTGTTCTTCAAATTGAAAAGCAGAGTTCTGACATACTGTGGTGATTTTTATCACTAGCCCATGAATCCACAATATTCTGTAAATATATTTGTGTGTTTCAATGCTTTGGGAATTGGTGATGGACAGGGAAGCCTGGTACGCTGCAGTCCATGGGGCTGCAAAGAGTCGGACGTGACTGAGCAACTGAACTGAACTGATTCATTTAGAGCATATTTCCTTTATAACAATGATATTTATATTTTTACTTTAAGTATCCTTAAACTATAATATTTTGGACCACAACTGTCATCTGGTTTGTAGCCACTTATATTTTGCATACACATAAGAAACACCATACTAGTGTTAAATATCAAGTGTGATTTCTTAGAAATGCATCCAAGAAACATGGGAGAAACCTCAATATAAAGTTATTGTATGCTGATGATTATCTCAAATTGTATAGCTCATTGATAGTCCTCATTTTGCTGTCCTTGACTGAAACCCAGGTCCTACTTTTGCTGATTTAAATTCTCATGAATTCTGAAGTTGCAGTAGCTAGTACCTCTTTTCCATTGATTTTTCCTGGACATGATACTTTAACTAAAAGACAGCTAGTTAAGATAGGTTAACTAAATGTTGGGCTCTCTCCTCTTGGACTGATGTTTCTTCTGGGTAAGTTTTTTCATGACTCTCTAGTGACAACAGAGGGCAATGTCAGAAGAAAGCTGTGAAGAGGATATATGGAACTGGATAGATTTATGTTTGGGATTTTGCTTATTTCAGCTCAATTTCCCCAAACTTAAGAAAGACAAACAAACAAACCTTCAATTACAGTTGATTTATAGAGATTTATATGCAAGTGAAACAACAGCAACAATTAAAGATTTTTGTTTTCTGATTTGTTGAGAAGTACATGTTGTTATGTAAAGAGACGGATTAAAAATCATTCTATTATAAACCTACATTCCAGAAGGCCCTTATTTAGATTTATACTGTGTTATTAATACTATATACAGAATGAACAGTCTTAAAGCATTATCTGAACTGTGTTTATATACAGATTTATCAGGACTTCCCTGTAGCTCAAATGGTAAAGAGTCTGCCGGCAATGCAAGAGACCAGGGTTTGATCCCTAGGTGGGGAAGATCCTCTGGAGAAAGGAAATAGCAATCCACTCCAGTAATCTTGCCTGATTAATCCCATGGACAGAGAAACCTGGCGGGCTACAGTTCTTGGGGTTGCAAAGAGTTGGACATAACTGACCAAGTAACACACACACAGATTTATCTATTAATCTGTTACATATACAAAAAACTAAAACCTAGACTATTTTTTTACCTTTTGTAAACTCTATTTTAGTAAAATAAATTGATTTAAAATTTAATGAATATTTTAAATTCTAATTGGGAAAATATTTACATAAAGTATCGCCAAGGACAACAGTTTCATAACAGTTCTGAAGGTACATGTTTAATAATATCCCTGCTGTGTATGACCTATAGCTTGCCTATAGTGCCTATGTAACTCTGTGTGATTATCTGGGTCATGAAGATCCTTTTTGTACAGTTCTTCTGTGTATTCTTGCCAACTCTTCTTAATATCTTCTGCTTCTGTTAGATCCATACCATTCTGTCCTTTATCGAGCCCATCTTTGCATGAAATGTTCCGTTGTTATCTCTAATTTTCTTGAAAAGATCTCTAGTCTTTCCCATTCTGTTCTTTTCCTCTATTTCTTTGCATTGATCACTGAGGAAGGCTTTCTTATCTCTTCTTGCTATTCTTTAGAACTCTGCATTCAGATGCTTATATCTTTCCTTTCTCCTTTGCTTTTCACTTCTCTTCTTTTCGCAGCTATTTGTAAGGCCTCCCCAGGCAGCCATTTTGCTTTTTTGCATTTCTTTTCCATGGGGATGGTCTTGATCCCTGTCTCCTGTACAATGTCACAAAACTCAGTCCATAGTTCATCAGGCACTCTATCTATCAGATCTAGTCCCTGAAATCTATTTCTCACTGTATAATCATAAGGGATTTGATTTAGGCCATACCTGAATGGTCTAGTGGTTTTCCCTACTTTCTTCAATTTAAGTCTGAATTTGGCAATAAGGAGTTCATGATCTAAGCCACAGTCAGCTCCATGGTCCAGTTTTTTTGACTGTATAGAGTGGTCAATGCAAAGAAATAGAGGAAAACAACAGAGTGGGAAAGACAAGAGATCTCTTCAAGAAAATTAGAGATACCAAGGGAACATTTAATGCAAACATGGACTCGATAAAGGACAGAAATGGTATGTACCTAACAGAAGCAGAAGATATTAAGAAGAGGTGGCAAGAATACACAGAACTGTACAAAAAAGATCTTCATAACCCAGATAATCACGAAGGTGTGATCACTCACCTAGAGCCAGACATCCTGGAATGTGAAGTCAGTTGAGCCTTAGAAAGGATCACTGCGAACAAAGCTAGTGGAGGTGATAGAATTCCAGGTGAGCTATTTCAAATCCTGAAAGATGATGCTGTGAAAGTGCTGCACCCAATATGCCAGCAAATTTGGAAAACTCAGCAGTGGCCACAGGACTGGAAAAGGTCAGTTTTCATTCCAATCCCAAAGAAAGACAATGCCAAATAATGCTCAAACTACTGCACAATTGCACTCATCTCACACGCTAGTAAAGTAATGTTCAAAATTCTCCAAGCAGGCTTCAGCAATATGTGAACCATGAACTTCCAGATGTTCAACTGGTTTTAGGAAAGGCAGAGGAACCAGAGATCACATTGCCAACATCCATTGGATCATTGAAAAAACAAGAGAGTTCCAGAAAAACATCTATTTCTGCTTTATTGATTATGCCAAAGCCTTTGACTGTGTAGGTCACAATAAACTTAAACAGATGGGAATACCAGACCACTTGACCTGCCTCCTGAGAAATCTGTATGCAGGTCAGGAAGCAACAGTGAGAACTGGACATGGAACAACAGACTGGTTCCAAATAGGAAAAGGAGTACGTCAAGGCTGTATATTGTCACCCTGCTTATTTAACTTCTCTGCCGAGTACATCATGAGAAATACTGGACTGGAAGAAGCACAAGCTGGAATCAAGATTGCCCGGAGAAATATTAATCACCTCAGATATGCAGATGACACCACCCTTATGGCAGAAAGTGAAGAGGAACTAAAAAGCCTCTTGATGAAAGTGAAAGTGGAGAGTGGAAGAGTTGGCTTAAAGCTCAACATTCAGACAATGAAGATTATGGCATCTGGTTCCATCACTTCATGGGAAATAGATGGGGAAACATTGTAAACAGTGTCAGACTTTACTTTTTGGGCTCCAAAATCACTGCAGATGGTGACTGCAGCCATGAAATTAAAAGACAGTTACACCTGGAAGAAAAGTTATGACCAGCCTAGATAGCATATTGAAAAGCAGAGACATTACTTTGTTGACTAAGGTCCGTCTAGTCAAGGCTATGCTTTTTCCTGTGGTCATGTATGGATGTGAGAGTTGGACTGTGAAGAAAGCTGAGCACTGAAGAATTGATGCTTTTGAACTGTGGTGTTGGAGAAGACTCTTGAGAGTCCCTTGGACTGCAAGGAGATCCAACCAGTCCATTCTGCAGGAGGTCAGCCCTGGGATTTCTTTGTAAGGAATGATGCTAAAGCTGAAACTCCAATACTTTGGCCACCTCATGTGAAGAGTTGACTCATTGGAGAAGACTCTGATGCTGGGAGGGATTGGGGGCAGGAGGAGAAGGGGACGACAGAGGATGAGATGGCTGGATGGCATTACTGAATCGATGGACGTGAGTCTGAGTGAACTCTGGGAGTTGGTGATGGACAGGGAGGCCTGGCGTGTTGCGATTCATGGGGTCACAAAGAGTCAGACACGACTGAGTGACTGAACTGAACTCTGTGAATCTATAAATTCTGAATTTTGTTTTTCTTCATATATAATTTAATTCCAATAAGAACATTTTAGGGCAGCTTGGATATATAGAAAATTAAGGTAAAACTAATACATTTGATATTTCATAAAGATTCATATTGTAACAGTTTGCAGGAAAAGATAAATATAAGTTAAGAGAGACAGAAGAGATAGACAAGATATACTCTTACCACATAAATACAGGAATAAATTGATACATCTTAATTTTCACTTCAATTTCAATATTTTCTTATAAAAATATAATATCCATATTTTTCTCCCTAGTTTTCTTGAATTTTACTACTGNCCTAATTTTTTTGCTATTAAAATTCAGAATGCTTGCAGCTCATTTTTCCTTCTCTTATTTTAAAATTCTTCTCTAGGCTATTTTTTTTTCCATAAAAAATCAACACCACTTAGTGTATTGACTATATAATGGCCAAGTTTTATTCTTAAATTCTGAATATAGTAGTTCTTTCTCAAAAACAAAAAGAAAAGTTTTGAGTATTACATTTCTTGTAGACTTGTGTGTTTGTGCTTAATGATGAAGATCCAGAATGACAGCCCAAAGCAGGCTATCTTTCTATAGCATAATGGAAAGGTACACAATGCAATGTATTTTATTTCACATCATATTCAGATTGGATATTTGATTGTAGATTTTAGTGGCAATCAAAACATTTAAGGAGCCATGTGAGGAAAAGTACACAGAAATACAGAACTACACACTGCCCTCTCAGTGGCTTATAGAACCAAAAGTGGGCATAGAAACCTCCAAAAGGGTCATATCCTCCCAAGTCAGGATTTGTAATTGGGATTCAAAGATGTTAGTCAGATTCTGCTGGTCATAAATAAGATCATGTGAACTCTGGAAGTATAGGATGCACAACTTTTCTTGCCACGAAGCCAGAAAAAAAGAGAGAAGTCTATCTGAAAAGATAAGAATAAGAAAATATAAAAAAAAATACAAGGTAGGAGAGGTGAGGCTGGGAGGGATAGAGGGATGGAGGAATTTTCAGGCTTGATTTTTTTTTTTAAATCAAGTTTCTGATAGTATTTTTCTGACTATGTTTTCCACACTTAGAATTCCATGGACTATCCTTGTCTCCTTTTGATAAAGTCTACCTTTTCTATTTTTCCTGCTTATGCTCATTTATGTGGTTTTAAAACTTGCAACAAAAAGATCCTTGATTTAAGCCTCAGGCTGTCCAACACAGATGCCAGCAGAAGCCACTGTTCCTGGAATGGCCATATTATATATAGTCCTAGAAAACGAAGCAACCAGGAATTCAGTCTCTAGCTTCAAGGAAGAAAAATTGAATGCTATGAACTATGAGCAAAGTAAAGGCTAAGATTCAGGGAGAACAAATCAGGTTGGAGTCTAAGGGGAGGAATTCCAGAGAATTTCTGAAATGGCTTATTTGCAGGTTACTGTGAAGTCAGTGAAATAATATACATAAAAAGTACTTTCTCCATGTACACCTGTGGCTGATTCATGTCAATGTATGGCAAAAGCCACCACAAAATTGTAAAGTAATTAGCCTCCAATAAAAATAAATAAATAATTTTTTTTTTAAGTGTGCTTTCTCCAGAATAAAGGATGAGCTAAGTTAGTGGTTCAGGGCACAGATTCTACAAATGCCAGAGTTTAAATCTTGGTTCTGCTGCTTTCTGGCAAAGTGACCTGCAATAAGTTTAATTCTCTTTGTCTCAGTTTCTTTAATATTCAAATTGGAAATGAGAAAGATTTTTCTACTACATAAGACTACTTGGTTGATTAAATGAGTTAGTACATATAAAGGGCTAATAACAGCTCCTGGGACTTGATAAGTGCTACTGAGTCTATGTTAAGTGTTTGCTGTTATTAATGTTTGTAGAAGTACACCGTTGGCTTTCTCTGTCACACAGACATTGTGATACTTGCTTTCTAACAACGATGACTTTCTACACTATAATCTACAGAACACACTGTATGTGACATAGATTTCCCTTGAGGTAAGATTATATGGTATTAAAAATGATGAAATAAATAAAAAAGCAAGAATACAAAACTATGAAAGAAATCACTATTACGTGACATATTGGTAGACATCATTGTTAAAAAATGTATTCACGAAGAAGATATTCTACAAATGAAACATTGAAAGGGAATGAAACTTAATCCTGATACAGTAAATCATAAAAAAGAAAAAAAATATTGGGAAGTAAACTTAATAATGTTAATTAAAATGATGAAGTGAGCTTCAGTTGAACTACCCACCACGCACAAACATAATTAATAATTTAGTAAATACTTCAGCAAATTGTTAGAGTTAGTTACAGAGGCTTTAGGTGCTTAACTTAGCACAAACACAATTACTCCTTAAATGAATAATATCAACAAATACAAACTTCTGTTTAAAATCAAATAGCCAATTATAGTTTCTTCTGACTGTGATTTATGTGACTACTGTTTGTTAAAGATGATAACTGACACACTGAGAAATATGAAGGTGTAAAATATTGTGAGCCTTAAAAAAAATGTCTCCAGCAAAATATGTCTTCAGTTTCATCCCAGTAGAGCATTGTGTGGTGTAAGTTTAAAACAATGAAGTGGTTGAATCCCTTTGTATTTATCTTTGACATTAGACCTTCATAGAACATTAGTTAGTTGTAAAGACAGTAAAGAATGTCTGGGACCTTTTCATGACAGTTAGTTCATTTTTGCCTAGCACTGCCTTATGTAACTAATGACACAAATACATAAGCTTAATATACTTACCAATACATTAAATCAGAACCTCCAACATATACGGAATCTGCTAATTTAGCAGAAATTTTCTTTAAGGCAATATTAAGGTACTATTTTTCATAAAAATAAATTTTCCTTTGTTATACAAGCTTTGGCTGGGTCAGGAAGAGCCCCTGGAGAAGGGATAGGCTACACTCTCCATTATCCATGGATTTCCCTTGTGGTTCAGATGGTAAAGAATCCGCCAGCAATGCGGACACCTGGGTTTAATCCCAGGGTTGGAAAGATCCCAGGAGGAAGGGCATGGCAACCCACTCCACTACTCTTGCCTGGAGAATCCCCATGGACAAAGGGGCCTGGTGGGCTGCCGTCCATAGGATAGCAAAGAGCCGGGTGCAAATTAGCACACACCCACAAACTACTATACTTAGGGAAAATACTGTGTTAGATTCCTGTACGCCTCTGGTCACAACATTCTCCTCGAGCAAATTGCCACATGTGTTGCACAGTTCACTTACCAAGGTCCTAATAAAATAAGCTAGTCTTATCAAAATTGAACTCTATGGTTGGTTATAACCCTTCTTCTGTATAACATTTATCAGGCATTAAAAAAAAAAATCATTCTGTAGTTCTTCCATTCTGCAGAACCTGCCCAGCTTACAGGTTTAGCTTTTGCACCATGTTGCCTTTTAAAACATAAGAGCCAGCCAGTGCTGATGAACGGCTTAGCATTTTTCTGACCTTTGGTAATATGACTGTGTACTTCTTGATCTTCAGTCCCACAACAATACTATTCATTATACATTTTTATAGTTGTTGTTTCTTGAATTCACAAATTTAGTGGCTTTTGCAGAACTTCATCATGAGCTATAGATGTTGCTTTAGCACTTTACAAAGTGGATTTATGCACAGATCAGTGAATTTTCTCTTTCTTTTTCTGGATATGCATATTATTGGCTCATTATCATGAAACTCATTGCCAAAAGCACTAAAACTCATGCATGAACAAAGCTTGTCTAACACATGTATTTCTCCATAGGGCACACTTGTGTTTAGGAACATTAGATAGCAGTTCCACACTGTGTTTGGGAGCTATTATAAACAGCAAAAGCACCAACAAAGAGCACAAAATGTGGCACTAATTATAACATGAAAATGGCACTATCTTACAGCATAACAGCAAAATAAGAAGGCATGTTTTCTTACTAGAATTCAGCTGAGAACTTGGACTTTAAAGGAGTCAGTTTTTGAGATTCTGTGCATATCTTTAAATGATTGGGAAAGTGTCATGAATATTGGTTTTGAAGTTATAAATAACATGAGGAAGTTACAAATATGAGATCCACAAACAATGAGTATCTATAGGTGAACCAGTATCTATTTATCATTGAGTAGACGATACTATTGGAGAAGGCAATGGCACCCCACTCCAGTACTCTTGCCTGGAAAATCCCGTGGACGGATGAGGCTGGTAGGCTGCAGTCCATGGGGTCACTAAGAGTCAGACATGACTGATTGACTTCACTTTCACTTTTCACTTTGATGCATTGGAGAAGGAAATGGCAACCCACTCCAGCGTCCTTGCCTGGAGAATCCCAGGGACAGTGGAGCCTGGTGGGCTGCCGTCTATGGGGTCGCACAGAGTCAGACATGACTGAAGCAACTTAGCAGCAGCAGCAGCAGCAGCAGACGATACTATATTGTTTAATTGCCTTAGAAGGAAAGCATTTATGGTTAACAATGAATGTAGACATTTATGTGATAATTGTCTCTGTGTTAAGCATTTTAAATTGATTATCTAATTTAATCTTTAGAAGAACTCAATATAAAGACACTATCATATCCACACTTTTGGGGGATAGAAGAAATTAAATTCATTTAAACTAAATATATTAAAAAAATTTAAGATTGTATGGCTGTGAGTTATGGAGTTGGTATTTAAACACATGCAATATGAATCTACAACCTGTGATATTCACCACACCAGTACACACTGTATGTCAAGATTCCTTCAAGATTTCATGGCTTCATGTTGATGTATGGCAAAACCAATGCAATATTGTAAAGTAATTAACCTCCAATTAAAATAAATAAATTTATATTAAAAAAGATATCATGGCTGATAGAGCTTAAGAAAAAAAAAAATAATGAGGAATTAGGGAGGTCCCAGAACCTACCATTGGTGATGTTGGAGTAGAGCTGATCACAGGCCAAAGTCAACAACCACATTAATGGATGTCATTACTTAAAACTAAAAGAAGTTGTAGAAACAGGAGTCAGAGAAATAGCCTGACGTCAGGGTGTGGTACTGATAAGAGATCAGACCAAGAAGTGCAAAACACACTTGTTCTGTTGAGTACTGTTGTCTTCAGGCAGCCCATACCTCTGGTGTTATAGGTCAGAGTTTTTTTTTATTCTCACGCATCTTCACATCTGATGCAGGTAGCTTTTTTACACTGCCCCATCTGCATTAGAAACATTTATGACACAAGCCATGTTACCTGAATTATATTTGGAAGAACCAGATATATATGTTTTTCATTGTCCCTAACAAAGAAATAATTCAGTTATTCTGCCATCAAAATTGCCAATAGCCCATAACTTGGCATCTGCAGTAGCAGATGGCCCTTGATATTAAGATATCAAGTTAAGAAGAGTATTGTCACAAATGCTCAAGCAAAAATATCCATGTGGAAAATGCTATACTTTAATTATGGTCATAGCCATCCTTCTAAGAGTTCAAAAATTTGTACATATTTTAAAATGATGACCATGGTTGCATATATGTGTATATTCTGAACATTAATGATAAAAGCAGGGGTTATTTTCTACTAATATATTTACAGAAGGTCTGTTAGTAGGTGGCACTGCTTTTGTGTAAGAAACAATTTCTCATTACCATCTGGAATTTTTTTTTTTTTCAATAAATTTATGGTAGACTGTAGTCAATCTAGGGCTTCCCTGGTGGCTCAGATGGTAAAGCATCTGCCTGCGATGTGGGAAACCCAGGTTCGATCCCTAGGTTGGGAAGATCCCCTGGAGAAGGAAATGGCAACCCACTCTAGTACCCTTGCCTGGAAAATCCCATAGACAGAAGAGCCTGATGGGCTACAGTGTGTGAGGTTGCAAAAAATCAGACACGACTGAGCGACTTCACTTTCTTTCTTTCAATAGTCAATCTATTAAATTAGAATATACTTGAGAGATAAAGTTAACTCATTTCTTATGCCTTTTTCATTGAATGTATCAAAGTACATTAAACCACTTTTTATAGGTGTTACTTGGTTTTCAGTGTTTCACTCTTATCAGTACTGAGATTTTCATAAAATCTCCACTTTTGTTTACCTTCAGACCATTGAAAGCTATCTTCTGTTTGCAGTGTTCAAGCTGCTAAAATCTTTCAACACATAGTTGCCCAGATGAGTTAATCCTTTTAAGTGCTGATTTTATTTGTTTTGTTATCTTTTTGTATTTAATTCTCTGAACAATTAAGGGATATTAATTATAATGTGCATTCTGGATAACTGATTGGTGTAAATGATAAGAACTCCTGTGTCAAGGTTTAAAGATGAATGTGTGTATGCTTAATAGCTCAGTTGTGTCCAACTGTTTGTGATCCCATGGACTGTAGCCTTCCAGGCTCCTCTGTCCATGGGATTTTCCCAGGAAGAATACTGGAGTGGGTTGCCATTTCCTCCTCCGGGGGATCTTCCTGTCCCAGAGATTGAACCTGCATCTCTAGGAACCAAACTGTCTCCTGAATCTCCAGCATTGGCAGGCAGGTTCTTTACTACTGAGCCACCTGGAAAGCCCTAAAAAGATGAATAAATATGAATAAATGTAGCTATATATATGTGGTTTCATGAGAAGGTGCACATAAGAGCTTCTATTGCCCTTTTGTGAGTTTCATCTTTAGTATCGCCACTACCAGGTCAAAGAATAGATGAGAAAAAATGTAAGGAATTTTGATTTTATAGAATTCATAAATGTTAAGATTGGGATGAGATCATGAAAAGATATAAATTATTGCTTCCCTGTCTGTCAAGAATACACAACTACTGCTTTTTTTTGTGGTAGGGGTAATTGTTGACAGAAATGAGAATTTTTTATTGTGTATATGTGTATCCTTTTGTCTTTTTATACAGTTCATAGGGTTCTCACGGTAAGTATACTGGAGTGGTTTGCATTCCCTTCTCCAGTGGCTCATGTTTTGTCTGTCAGAAGTCTCCACTATGACAGGTCCATCTTGAGTGGTCCTGCACGGCATGGCTCATAGCTTCATTGAGTTACACAAGCTCCGTCACCACAGGGACAAGGCAGTGATCCATGAAGGGATTCAAGGGATTAGATCTAGTAAACAGAGTACTTGAAGAACTATGGACAGAAGTTCATAATATTGTAAAGGAGGCAGCAAATAAAACCATCCTGAAGAAAAAGAAATGCAAGAAGGCAAATGCAAGAAATGCAAAGGAGGCTTTACAAATAGCTGAGGAAAGAAGAGACATGAAACGCTTCATGTGGATGTATGGCAAAAACCATCACAATGTTGTAAAGTAATTATCCTCTAATTAAAATAAAGTAATTAAGAAATAAAAAAAATATGGCATCTGGTCTCATCACTTCATGGCAAAGGGAAGGGGAAAAGGTGGAAGCAGTGACAGATTTCCTCTTCTTGGGCTCTAAAATCACTGTGGATGGTTAACTGCTGCAATGGAATTAGATGATCGCTTCTTGGCAGGAAAACTATGACAAACCCACACAGTGGTATTAAAATCCAAAGACATCACTTTACTGACAAAGGTCCATATAATCAGGGTTATGATCTTTCTAGTAGTCAAGTACAGATATGAGAGTTGGACCAAAAAGGAAGGCAGAACATTGAAGAATTGATTCTTTTGAACTGTGATGCTGGAGAAGACTCTTGAGAGTCCCTTGGCCAGAAGGGAGATCAAACCAGTCAATCCCATAGGAAATCAATCCTCAATATTCATTGGAAGGACTGATGCTGAAGCTGAAACTCCAGTACTTTGGCCATCTGATGCAAAGTGCTGACTTTTTGGAAAAGATCCTGCTGCTGGGAAAATTGAGAACAGGAGGAGAAGGGAGGATGAGATGGTTGGATGGCATCACCAATTCAATGGACATGAACTTGGGCAAACTCCGGAAGATGATGAGGAATGTGGAACGCATGCTGCAGTCCACGGGGTCACAAAGAGTTGGACACGACTTGGTGACTGAACACAACAGCAATAACAACATATATGCACTGAAGATTGGAAAAATTGAAAGCAAAAGAGAAGAAGGCAGCAGGATGAGATGGTTGGATAGTATCACCAACTCAGTGAATGTAAACTTTTGCAAACTCTGGGAGATAGTATGGGATAGGGAGGTTGGGCATGCTGCAGTCCATGGGTTGGCAAAGAGTCAAACAGGACTCAGTGACTGAACAACATATATAAGTATAGACTGATAGATATTGGCTTGAACAGATGGGAGCATAGTTCTTCAATCTCAAGGAAATATGTTCCAGCCCTATATATAAGGGCTTCTCCAGTAGCTCAGTGGCAAAGAACCCCCCCTGCTAATGCAGGAGACATAGAGACTTGGGTTCCATCCCTGGGTTGGGAAGATCCCCAGGAGGAGGGCATGGCAACTCAATCCAGTATTCTTTCCTGGAGAATCTCCATGGACTGAGGAGCCTTATCGGCTACCGTCCATAGGCGTGCTGAGTCGGACAGGACTAAAGTGACTGAACATGCACCTCAACACATATATATATATACACATATAAAATTTCATGGTAATTAATCTTTATTAAATTAGGAGGTTTTTAAGATACTAAAGTGAACAGAAGAAAATTCAAAGTATTAAGGACTGAGCCTAATTTTCCCGTAATAAAGAAATGAATGTAAAGAAATTTTACCTTTAAAATTATCTCATTTTAGCCCATGTAAGTATGTAACATACAGATTAAATTCTTGCTTTATGATATTTATTTCTTTAAAAAAAGAGGAAAAACAAAAACTAATTTGGAAAGGTCACATTACAAGCAAAAATACAATATTCTATATAAGTTAGTTTAAGCATAGAATAATGGTACACTGCAGTTCCCATGACTTATTTACATCGTAAATAACTGAAGTCAGCCTTGCACATTATAAAAGCATGGAACTCAAATTCTGACTCCTCAATAATGTGGTTCTAAATACAACGGTCTGATTCCTGGACCGGGTATATACATTTTTAAAGACTCCTAAAAGACAGATGAAACGATCCTAGATAAAACAAATTTTGACCCCAAACTTTTCTTATAATCTTGTCCAAGTTTTGAATGTTCTTAGTTTGTTATTTTTATGATATTCTATTTCCTGTATTTTAAAGAGAAGCAGTGTTTGGAATTGTACTTGCAGAATTTTTGACCAAGTCAATCTAAAGAGTTCTCAGAAACTTTTAAAACAATTGCAAACCTTTATCTTCTCTAGTTTTATGTAGTGCCCACTTTTTAGAAGCTTATCACATGATAATGAATGATAGATTTATCAGCAATTTGTACTTACAGTTTCTCTCTGGAATATTTTATAATGGAAAAAAGACATCTAATGAATTATTTTTATAATTTAATTCAGTTCTATGGTCTGACACTTTGTTTTTTTTTTAGAAAAAGTCACTTAAATTATCTAAAAAAGATATAATCTGTAAAGCTAAAATGACCTTCAAACTGCTTTGTGTGTATTAATTTACATTTCCAATTTGTTAGATATTTTGTTGTGTTATATATAAATGACTTTAATACATTAAGCTTATCAGGAAGATACAATTATTTCTTTTTTATAGATAGAGTAACTGAGGTATTGATTTGAAGTATTATGTGATAGTGCCATAGCTAATAAATGTTGCAATTGTATTTGAATCAAAATATGTATGATTTTAGAGCCTCATGTACTTAAATACTTTTTTATACTCTTTCCTATAGGAACATTTAAGGATTAAGTAAGAAAATGAAAGATCCTCTGTAAACTTTAATGAGAATTTTCTGCAATTACCAGTGGTATTATTGTTATTAAAAAGGAAATAGCTGCTAGCCAATTCCTTTAGAAAAATAAAATGATTTTTATTATAATATAAAGTGATGGCATCTTTGAGGCCTACTGCAAGGAATATGGGAAGCCAAAATTTTAAATATATGTGTATATATAAAGTCTGTATATAGGTATGTTGCTAGATATTCTTTACTCATATTTATAGGATGTCTGCTGGAGACTTGTGCCTATATTTCATTCTAGGGTTACAGTTGCACACCAAATGTATTACTGTCCCTGTGGTCATGAAATCTATTTTCTACTAGATGGCTAACACACAAAAATAACCAAATTACCAGGTAATATAATAAATATTTGAATAAGGATACGTGAGAGGAAATCAATAAACATGAGTCTATAGAGAAATAAAACAATCTTAGCTAGCTTAAATGTTTTCACATTTATTAAATCAATTTATTGAATAACAATAAATTCTTGATCAGGAAATATAATACATCTATCATCCTAGATTGGCAGTGTACAACCTTCAGGCTATTTGAAAAGAGTCTATGTCATACCAACCTGGTAAGAGTAAATTACAAGTAAATATGAAATATCTCACCTAGAAAATTAACCATATACTCCAAATTACTATTATATAGTTTGAACAGCATTTATTTCACTGAAGAATAAATTTCCTCTTGCATAAATAATAGTTTATTTCAAAATATGACACACCTGGAAGTCACTGAACTGGAGTTTCATATATGAAACAAAATTGTAAATCAACTTTTGATGAAGAATGCCTGTAAGACAAAACTATTTTTATACCTATTGTGCATCTAAGAATACTAATTTACCTAAAAAAATATGTTTTATTTTAGAAATTAATTATTTATCCTTCTGAAACCAAAAACAAACTCTTCAAGGAGGTTATTGTCTCTCCCAACTAATATGTATGCATGTGTGTGTGCTAAGTCATTTCAGTCATGTCTAACTCTTTGTGACCCAAAGAACTGTAGCCCTCTAGGCTCCTCCGTCCATGGGATTCTTCAGGCAAGAATACTAGAGTGGGTTGCCATACCCTGCTCCAGGAGATCTTCCCGACCCAGAGATGAAGCCTGCAGTTCTTAAATCTCCTGCTCTGGGAGATGGGTTCTTTATCACTAGTGCCACCTGGGAAGCCCCTAATATGTTATGCATGAATGCTAAGTTGTTTCAATCGTGTCTGACCCTTTGAGACCCTAGAGACTGCATTATTTTTTGGCTTCCAATGTTAATTGATCTCCACTCATTATTTTCTTTCTTCTACTTCCTTTTAATTTGGCCTTTTCCCCAACATTTGAAAGTGAGAACTTAAATTAGTATTAACTCTTCTTTATTAATGGAAGAATTTAGAGCTATACATTTCCATCTCTACACTTTTTAAGATTGTTTTCCCATATGGGTCATTACAGAGTACTGAATAGAGTCCCCTGTTTATTTGTTCTAGATCATATGCCAGTATAGTTAAAGAATTATATATTTTTTAGGCAGCATGTAGTTATTTTTCTTTTTTATATATTTTAACAATTTCTACTTTTTAAATTGAGAGCTTCTTAAGTTATAATGTAATTTTACATGGTTAGATTTGGGTCTATCATTTATGTTCTTTTGTACTTCTTTGGTTTTATTTCCGTTTTTTTAAAAAAATATGTTGGTTATTTGGATAAATTTAGAAACTCATTTTAAATCTCATTTTTATATAGCTAGTTTTTATTGTGGGCTGTGTATGTGTGTTAAGTTGCTTCAGTTGTGTCTGATTCTGTGCGACTAGAGAGACTGTAGCCCGCCAGGCTCTTCTGTCCATTGGATTCTCCAGGCAGGAATATAGAAGTGAGTTGCCGTGCCCTCCTCCAGTGGATCTTCCCCACCCAGAGACTGAACCTGCATCTCTTACAGCTCTTGCATTGGCAGGAGGGTTCTTTACCACTAATGCTGTGTCGCTTCAGTCCTGTCTGACTTTTTGTGATCCCATGGACTGTAGCCTGCCAGGTTCCTCTGTCCATGGGATTCTTCAGGCAACAGCCACCTGTCTTTATTGAGTATCAATAATTATGTGTCTCAATGTGTATCAATAATTATTTTCTGTCTCAATGTGAGCCTGTTTGGATTTATTCTGATTGGTGTTTGTTTAGTGTTTTGTATTGTTTATTGCCCTTTTCATATCAGATCTGAGAAATTTGGGACCTTTTTTTTAACCTATTCTACATTTTTCTTCTATCCTTCTGAAGGTTGAATTACAATTACATATTGTGGACCACATCTTACTCACCTGTTCTCTGTAGCTCTGGTCATTTCATTCAACCATTTCTCTATTCCTTACTGTGAACAGTTTCTAAGATCTACGTACAAATTCACTTAGTCTTTCCTCTGGTCTTCATTTGGCTGTTAAGCAGGCTGATTTTTTTTCTTTTCAAAATATTGGGTATATTTTTCAGTTCTACAATTTCTATTTGTTTCTTTTTAAACTTTTCTATTCCACAGCTAATATTTATGGTCTTTTTTTCATTTTTCAACTCTTAATTTGATTAATTCTGATTATTAATCACTTCAAAATATTTGGGTGTTACTTCTGTTAATAACATCTAGTTATTCCAGATNTGAAAAAAAAGTTTCATTTTATTAATTATTTCTTTTGAATAATTAAGATTTATTTTAAATATGTTATATGAAATCATGGTTCATGCATCAGAGATATAAGTGTATTCCCTCTTTGTATTTCAGGATCAACCCCACCCTCTAGTAGTCTTTCTCCTTGGATTTATTTTGTTCTAGCTCCTTAACCCAGAAAGGTTGATTCTTTTTCATTGCCATCCCAATTGCCTCATATACAAATTATGTCAATTATCTTTAGCTAAGACTAAAAGAATGAAAACAGAAATTTACATAGTACAGGTCCTGTCTGTCTTTTAATATGTACTTCTGACCACAGTGCGTCTGTTTCTATTCTGTTCTCTTTAATGCATTCTATTTATTAAATAGCATCCATTTAAAAATACTTGTAATTTTATGTTTTATATATATATATATATTTATGTAATTAATTATATTAATGCAATTAGTTTTCTTGGTTAGGTCTGCTGCTGCTGCTAAGTCGCTTCAGTCGTGTCTGACTCTGTGCGACCCCATAGACGGCAGCCCATGAGGCTCCCCCGTCCCTGGGATTCTCCAAGCAAGAACACTGGAGTGGGTTGCCATTTCCTTCTCCAGTGCATGAAAGTGAAAAGTGAAAGTGAATTCGCTCAGTCGTGTCAGACTCTTAGTGACCCCATGGACTGCAGCCCACCAGGCTCTTCCATCTGTGGATTTCTAGGCAAGAGTACTGGAGTGGGGTGCCATTGCCTTAATTTCACTTTAATAATTGTCTTCTAGCCATCCTGCTTCATTTAAAAAAATATATAAACTTTATGTTGTATCAGATTGAACTCTTATTACAAACTGTAAAAATTTATAAAAATTTTTTCTTATGAGAGGTAAGAGGAGGGTTCAGGATGAAGGGACACATGTGCACCTGTGGTTATTCACGTCCATGTATAAAACCATCACAATATTGTAAAGTAGTTATCCTCCAATTAATTAATTTTTAAAAATGTTTTCCTCTGTTAAGAGGAAATTTAAATATTTCCATCTACATATAAATGAAGCACATGTACTATTAAAAGAAGCATACATCAAAAACTTTTAAAATAAATTTTCTCAAGTCTATATTATGGAAAAAATGATTATGCCATCTGTGTTTTCTTGTAGTCTAAAATGAGTCTTGGATCTGTTTCTATCTCAATCTTTACCATAAACTTTGGCTTAAGATTTCTTTCCAAAGAGATTTATCTCATGTCTCTCAAAGTTGCTCAGTCGTGTCTGACACTTTGCGACCCCATGGACTGTAGCCTACCAGGCTTCTCCGTCCGTGGGATACTCCAGGCAAGAATACTGGAGTGGGTTACCGTTTCCTTCTCCAGGGGATCTTCCCTACCCAGGGATCGAGCCCAAGTCTCCCGCATTAGAGGCAAATGCTTTAACCTCTGAGCCACCAGGGAAACTCAGTTTATAAGGTAGTCACTTCTATATTTTTTATTCTTTCCATGATTTATATTGTTAAACCCTGGGTTATGCTTAATGCAAGGGAAAATCAAACCATCAATGAAATTATTTTTTTAAATTCAAATTTATTTATTTTAATTAGAGGCTAATATCTTTACAATATTTCATTGGTTTTGCCATACATCAACATGAATCCGCCACAGGTGTACACATATTCCCCATCCTGAACCCCCTCCCTCCCTGTACCATCTCTCCGGGTCATCCCAGGGCACCAGACCCAAGCATCCTGTATCCTGCATCGAACCTGGACTGGCGATTCATTTCTTATATGATATTATACATGTTTCAATGCCATTCTCCCAAATCATCCCTCTCCCACAGAGTCCAAAAGACTGTTCTATACATCTGTGTCTCTTTCGCTGTCTCACATACAGGGTTATCGTTACTATCTTTCTAAATTCCATATATATGTGTTAGTATAGTGTATTGGTGTTTTTCTTTCTGTGGTACATATACACAATGGAGTATTACTCAGCCATTACATTTGAATCAGTTCTAATGAGGTGGATGAAACTGGAGCCGATTATACAGAGTGAAGTAAGCCAGAATGAAATGATTTTTAAATGAATATTTTATTTGGTAAAATTTTCTACATTTACTATATAGTAA
>SJYQ01002274.1:34317-62465 GCA_006410935.1 Redunca redunca
TATGTCGGAGAGTGTTTTGCCTATGTTCTCCTCTAGGAGTTTTATAGTTTCTGGTCTTATGGTTAGATCTTTAATCCATTTTGAGTTTATTTTTGTGTATGGTGTTAGAAAGTGTTCTAGTTTCATTGTTTTACAAGTGGTTGACCAGTTTTCCCAGCACCACTTGTTAAAGAGATTGTCTTTAATCCATTGCATATTCTTGACTTCTTTGTTGAAGATAAGGTGTCTGTAGGTGTGTGGATTTATCTCTGGGCTTTCTATTTTGTTCCATTGATCTATGTTTATGTATTTGTGCAGTACCATACTGTCTTGATGGCTGTGGCTTTGTAGTAGAGCCTGAAGTCAGGCAGGTTGATTCCTCCAGTTCCATTCTTCTTTCTCAAGATTGCTTGGGAGACCTGCATTCAATCCCTGTGTTGGAAAGATCCCCTGGAGAAGAGAATGGAAACTCACTCCAGTATTCTTGCCTGGAGAATTCCATGGACAGAGGAGCCTGGAAGGATGCAGTCCATGGGTTCGCAAAGAGTTGGACATGAGTGAGCAACTTACACTGTTATAGTTGATTTAAAATGTTATATTAATTTAATGTACAACATAATTACATACATGTGTCATATAAATTATCTTGAATCAATTGATTATACCACTATACATTTTATATATTTTGAATAAGATATAACTTATTATAGAACCAAATACAATGAAGCTATAAGTAATAAATCTGGCAAAATATGCAAAACATATTTTTAAGTGATAAGTATATGAAGAAAGCAACTTTATACTAGAAACTCAAATTATAAAGTTGTAAACCCTCTAAAATTGCTAATCAGTAGTTTTAGTGAAATTTTTTTCAGTATACGTGTAATTTTTTCTAGGTTCTAGAATATAAATGTTAAATATGACTCAAGATAAGCTAAAATGCACTTGGGAGATAACAGTTTGGAGGAATTGCCCTACCACGTATCAAAACACATTAAAATATTGTAGAGCTACAGGAATTTGTGGATTTTTACAGAGAAGGCAGATTTACCAATTTAATAGAATAGAGAACAAAAATCAAAGAGGAATTAATATTTATCCAAAGTTTATAACTAATATATTAGAGTTCACCCAGTAAAGTTTTGAATGCATAGTCAGTAAATGATGCTGGTATAGTTTACCATGAATCTCACACCCTTTCCACCAGAAGTTTCTCAAGCTGGAGCCAAGAGAACTCGATTGTTTCAGATTGTTTCAGATTATTTCAGATTGTTTCAATTATTTCGGATGATTTTGGAGAAAGCATTGCTCCTTTTTATTCTGCCCATATTCCTCTTCCCTAATGGCCTACTGGAGAAGGAAATGACAACCCACTCCAGTATTCTTTCCTGGAGAATCCCCATGGAAAGAGGGGTCTGGTGGGCTACATTACATGGAATCACAAAGAGATGGACACGACTGAGTGCCTAAGTATGTAGGTTACCATAGAGGGGTCTTGCCTGAAAGCGAGGCAAAAAATATTTGATGGATTGTTGTTGTTGTTAGTCACTCAGTCATGTCTGACTCTTTGAAACTAAGATGGATTAAATAATTAAAAATAAAGGTCAAGATTTTAAAGCTCTTAAATAGACTATAACAAAGAATGAACTTATTAGCTGCAAGTAGGGACAATTATTTAAAAAATAAATGAAATATATTATCTATAAAGTAAGATAAATTTAAATTCAGGTGAAATCAATATTTCTGTGCATCACAGATCACCTAAAAAGTGGTAAAGGACAAATTAAAATTAGAAAAAGATATTTTCCAGACATAAAAATCAAAATGAGAGCTTAAATAAAGTGCCCATTTAGGAAAAAATGACTGACTAAAATGTAGTATTTTAATAAAACTGTACATAGCACTAAGATAAAAATTGATTCTGTGTATACAAATCAACAAATATTTTTGAAGAACATGTCAAGAGATAAAAACACTTTTGTGACTGTATACATTACTCAGAGCTTTAAAAGCAAACTGTAAACAAAATATTGTTTAAAGATGTATGCTGCTAAGTCACTTCAGTTGTGTCCGACTCTGTGTGACCCCATAGATGGCAGCCCAACAGGCTCTGCCATCCCTGGGATTCTCCAGGCAAGAACACTGGAGTGGGTTGCCATTTAGACATGATGAAATAAAAATATAAAAAGTAAAATATGAATTAATCACAGCATTCAGATTACTGATAAATTCATGAATTTAGTGAAATGTAACAGTGAAGTAATGAGGAAAATACACAGATTCATGATATTGGTGGAATTCCAGCTCATGGAGTTATTTTTTTAGATGTTAATTTTATTATACTTTATACTTATATTTATTTATAAAGTGATTAAGTGGAATGGCTTTAAATATCATACTAACAGTGTTGTAATTCAAGAGATGGGAATACCAGACCACCTTCCCTGCCTCCTAAGAAGTCTGTATACAGGTCAAGAAGCAACAGTTAGAACTGGACATGAAACAACAGACTGGTTCCAAATAGGGAAAGGAGTACGTCAAGACTGTATTTTGTCACCCTGCTTATTTAACTTATATGCAGAGTACATCATGTGGAAATGCTGGGCTGAATGAAGCAGAAGCTGGAATCAAGATTGCCAAGATTAATATCAATAATTTCAGATATGCAGATGACACCACCCTTATGGCAGAAAGTGAAGAGGAGCTGAAGAGCCTCTTGATAAAAGTGAAAGAAGAGAGTGAGAAACCTGGCTTAAAATGCAACATTTCAAAAACTAAGATCATGGCATCTGGTCCCATAAGTTCATGGCAAACAGATGGGGAAACAACGGAAACAATTACAGATTATTTTCCTGGGCTCCAATATCACTGTACATGATATTAAAAGATGCTCGCTCCTTGGAAGAAAAGCTCTGACCAACCTAGACAGCATATTAAAAAGCAGAGACATTACTTTGCCAACAAAGGTCTATCTAATCAAAGCCATGCTTTTTCCAGTAGTCATGTATTGATGTGAGAGTTGGACTATAAAGAAAGCTGAGTGCCGAAGAATTGATGCTTTTGAACTGTGGTGTTGGAGAAGACTTTTGAGATTTCCTTGAACAGCAAGGAGATCAAACCAGTCAATCCTAAAGAAAATCAGTCCTGAATATTAATTGGAAGGACTGATCCTGAAGCTAATACTCTAATCCTTTGGCCACCTGATGTGGTGAACTGACTCCTTGGAAAGGACCCTGATGCTGGGAAAGATTGAAAGCAGGAGAAGATGGGCATGACAGAGGATGAGATGATGGGATGGCATCCCTGACTCAACTTGAGCATGCCCTGGGAGTTGGTAATGGAGAGGGAAGCTTGGTGTGCTGCTGTCCATGGGGTGGCAAAGAGATGGACATGACTGAACTATTGAACTGACTGAACTATTGAACTGACTGAACTATTGAACTGACTGAGAACTGAACTGACTTCATATCATCCTTAGCTAAAATATCAAGATGCAGTGCCCACTTGTAACATGTCATTGTTAGCACTAGTAGATTACACAAAGCTATATTATTGATACAAGTATAAATAATGTATATCACTGCCACTTTTGAACTTTCATTTTAGATTGTCATTTTTTTAATGAGTTTAAAAAAAATTTATTTTTTATTGAAGGATAATTGCTTTACATAATTTTGCTGTTTTCCATTAAACCTCAACATGAATCAGCCATAGGTTTACATATATCCTGTCCTTCTTGAAACTCCCTCCCATCTCCCTCCACATCCCACCACTCTAGGTTGATACAGAGCCCCTTGCTCAGAAAACTCAAATAGATTGTTGTTACTTTTAATCCCATAATATTTCTGAGAAAAACATATGAAGGAGTAGCACTGTCAGCTCTCTTGGGGGTTTTCTTGTTGGTTGGTTTTTTTGTCCTTGTGCCAGGATCATCATTACCATCAGACCTCAGTTCCTAAACAGGAATCTGTTATAATCTACTTATCTACTATATGAGAATATGAAAATAAAGATACGTGTTGTAGATAACAGACCCCATAGTCAATTTAAGCACTCTTATAGAAACTGATGAAAAAGGTAAAATATCCAATGTGTTGTCCAGCTTATTGATCTTTTACTTTACTTTCAGGTTATTTCATTTTTTTTTAATTTTTATTTTTACTTTATTTTGCTTTACAATACTGTATTGGTTTTGCCATACATTGACATGAATCAGCCACGGGTGTACATGAGTTCCCAATCCTGAACTACCCCTCCCACCTCCAACCCCGTATCATCTCTCTGGATCATCCCCGTGCACCAGCCCCAAGCATCCTGCATCCTGTATCCTATATCGAACATAGACTGGCGATTCGTTTCTTACATGATAGTATACATGTTTCAATGCCATTCTCCCATCTCATCCCACCCTCTCCCTCTCCCAGAGTCCAAAAGTCCGTTCTAAACATCCGTGTCTCTTTTGCTGTCTCGCATACAGGGTTATCATTACCATCTTTATAAATTCCGTATATATGTGTTAGTATACTGTATTGGTGCTTTACTTTCTGGCTTACTTCACTCTGTATAATCAGCTCCAGTTTCATCCACCTCATTAGAACTGATTCAAATGTATTCTTTTTAATGGCTGAGTTATACTCCATTGTGTATATGTACCACAGCTTTCTTATCCATTCATCTGCTGATGGACATCTAGGTTGTTTCCATGTCCTGGCTATTATAAACAGTCCTGCGATGAACATTGGGGTACACGTGTCTCTTTCAATTCTGGTTTCCTCTGTGTGTATGCCCAGCAGTGGGATTGCTGGGTCATAAGGCAGTTCTATTTCCAGTTTTTTAAGGAATCTCCACATTGGTCTCCATAGTGGCTGTACTAGTTTGCATTCCCACCAACAGTGTAAGAGGGTTCCCTTTTCTCCACACCCTCTCCAGCATTTATTGCTTGTAGACTTTTGGATCATAGCCATTCTGACTGGTGTGAAATGGTACCTCATTGTGGGTTTGATTTGCATTTCTCTGATAATGAGTGATGTTGAGCATCTTTTCATGTGTTAGCCATCCATATGTCTTCTTTGGAGAAATGTCTGTTTAGTTCCTTGGCCCATTTTTTGATTGGGTCATTTATTTTTCTGGAATTGAGCTGCATTAAATTGCTTGTATATTATTGAGATTAGTTGTCAGTTGCTTCATTTGCTATTATTTTCTCCCATTCAGAAGGCTGTCTTTTCACCTTGCTTATAGTTTCCTTTGTTGTGCAGAAGCTTTTAATTTTAATTAGATCCCAGTTGTTTATTTTTGCTTTTATTTCCAGTATTCTGGGAAGTGGATCATACAGGATCTTGCTGTGATGTATGTCAGAGAGTGTTTTGCCTATGTTCTCCTCTAGGAGTTTTATAGTTTCTGGTCTTATGGTTAGATCTTTAATCCATTTTGAGTTTATTTTTGTGTATGGTGTTAGAAAGTGTTCTAGTTTCATTTTTTTACAAGTGGTTGACCAGTTTTCCCAGCACCGCTTGTTAAAGAGATTGTCTCTAATCCATTGCATATTCTTGCCTCCTTTGTCAAAGATAAGGTGTCCGTAGGTGTGTGGATTTATCTTTGGGCTTTCTATTTTGTTCCATTGATCTATATTTCTGTCTTTGTGCAGTACCATACTGTTTTGATGGCTGTGGCTTTGTAGTAGAGCCTGAAGTCAGGCAGGTTGATTCCTCCAGTTCCATTGTTTTCTCAAGATTGCTTTGGCTATTCGAGGATTTTTGTATTTCTATACAAATTGTGAAATTATTTGTTCTAGCTCTGAAAAATACCGCTGGTAGCTTGATAGGGATTGCATTGAATCTGTAGATTGCTTTGGGTAGTATACTCATTTTCAGTATATTGATTCTTCCGACCCATGAACTTGGTATATGTCTCCATCTATGAGTGTCTTCTTTGATTTCTTTCATCAGTGTTTTATAATTTTCTATATATAGGTCTTTAGTTTCTTTAGGTAGATATATTCCTAAGTATTTTATTCTTTTCGTTGCAATGGTGAATGGAATTGTTTCCTTAATTTCTTTTTCTACTATCTCATTATTAGTGTGTTGATTTTATATCCTGCAACTTGACTATATTAATTCATTAGCTCTAGTAATTTTCTGGTGGAGTCTTTAGGGTTTTCTATGTAGAGGATCATGTCATCTGCAAACAGTGAGAGTTTTACTTCTTCTTTTCCAATTTGGATTCCTTTTATTTATTTTTCTGCTCTGATTGCTGTGGCCAAAACTTCCATAACTATATTGAATAGTAGCGGTGAAAGTGGGCACCCTTGTCTTGTTCCTGACTTTAGGGGAAATGCTTTCAATTTTTAACCACTGAGGATAATGTTTGCTGTGGGTTTGTCATATATAGCTTTTATTATGTTGAGATATGTTCCTTCTATTCCTGCTTTCTGGAGAGTTTTTATCATAAATGGATGTTGAATTTTGTCAAAGGCCTTTTCTGCATCTATTGAGTTAATCATATGGCTTTTATTTTTCAATTTGTTACTGTGGTGAATTACATTGATTGATTTGCAGATATTGAAGAATCCTTGCATCCCTGGGATAAAGCCCACATGGTCATGGTGTATGATCTTTTTAATGTGTTGTTTGATTCTGATTGCTAGAATTTTGTTGAGGATTTTTGCATCTATGTTCATCAGTGATATTGGCCTGTAGTTTTCTTTTTTTGTGTGGCATCTTTGTCAGGTTTTGGTATTAGGGTGATGGTGGCCTCAGAGAACGAGTTTGGAAGTTTACCTTCCTCTGCAATTTTCTGGAAGAGTTTGAGTAGGATCAGTGTTAGCTCTTCTCTAAATTTTTGGTAGAATTCAGCTGTGAATCCGCCTGGACCTGGGCTTTTGTTTGCTGGAAGATTTCTGATTACAGTTTCAATTTCCGTGCTTGTGATGGGTCTGTTAAGGTTTTCTATTTCTTCCTGGTTCAGTTTTGGAAAGTTGTACTTTTCTAAGAATTTGTCCATTTCTTCCACGTTGTCCATTTTATTGGCATATAATTGCTGATAGTAGTCTCTTATGATCCTTTGTATTTCTGTGTTGTCTGTTGTGATCTCTCCATTTTCATTTCTAATTTTATTGATTTGATTTTTCTCTCTTTGTTTCTTGATAAGTCTGGCTAATGGTTTGTCAATTTTATTTATCCTTTCAAAGAACCAGCTTTTGGTTTTGTTGATTTTTGCTATGGTCTCTTTTGTTTCTTTAGCATTTATTTCTGCCCTAATTTTTATGATTTCTTTCCTTCTACTTACTCTGGGGTTCTCCATTTCTTCCTTTTCTAGTTGCTTTAGGTGTAGAGTTAGGTTATTTATTTGACTTTTTTCTTGTTTCTTGAGGTGTGCCTGTATTGCTATGAACTTTCCTCTTAGCACTGCTTTGATAGTGTCCCACAGGTTTTGGGTTGTTGTGTTTTCATTTTCATTCATTTCTATGCATAATTTGATTTCTTTTTTGATTTGTTCTGTGATTTGTTGGTTATTCAGAAGTGTGTTGTTCAGCCTCCATATGTTGGAATTTTTAATAGTTTTTCTCCTGTAATTGAGATCTAATCTTAATGCATTATGGTCAGAAAAGATGCTTGGAATGATTTCAGTTTTTTTGAATTTATCAAGGTTAGATTTATGGCCCAGGATGTGATCTGTCCTGGAGGAGGTTCTGTGAGCACTTGAGAAAAAGATGAAATTCATTGTTTTGGGGTGAAATGTCCTATAGATATCAATTAGGTCTAACTGGTCTATTGTATCATTTAAAGTTTGAGTTTGTTTGTTAATTTTCTGTTTAGTTGATCTGTCCATAGTTGTGAGTGGGGTATTAAAATCTCTCACTATTATTGTGTTATTGTTAATCTCCCCTTTCATACTTGCTAGCATTTGTCTTACATATTGTGGTGCTCCTATGTTGGGTGCATGTTTATTTATAATTGTTATATCTTCTTCTTGAATTGATCCTTTAATCATTATGTAGTGGCCTTCTTTGTCTCTTTTCACAGCCTTTCTTTTAAAGTCTATTTTATCGGACATGAGTACTGCTACTCCTGCTTTCTTTTGGTCTCTATTTGTGTGGAATATCTTTTTCCAGCCCTTCACTTTCAGTCTGTATGTGTGCCTTGCTTTGAGATGGGTCTCTTGTAGGCAGCGTATATAGGGGTCTTGTTTTGTATCCATTCAGCCAGTCTTTGCCTTTTGGTTGGGGCAATCAAACCATTTACGTTTAAGGTAATTATTGATAAGTATGATCCTGTTGCCATTTACTTTATTGTTTGGGGTTCGGGTTTATACGCCCTTTTTGTGTTTCCTGTCTAGAGGATATCCTTTAGCATTTGTTGGAGAGCTTGTTTGGTGGTGCTGAATTCTCTCAGCTTTTGCTTGTCTGTAAAGCTTTTGATTTCTCCTTCATATATGAATGAGATCCTTGCTGGGTACAGTAATCTGGGCTGTAGGTTATTTTCTTTCATCACTTTAAGTATGTCTTGCCATTCCCTCATGGCCTGAAGAGTTTCTATTGAAAGATCTGCCGTTATCCTTATGGGAATCCCCTTGTGTGTTATTTGTTGTTTTTCCCTTGCTGCTTTTAATATTTGTTCTTTGTGTTTGATCTTTGTTAATTTGATTAATATGTGTCTTGAGGTGTGTCACCTTGGGTTTATCCTGTTTGGAACCCTCTGGGTTTCTTGGACTTGGGTGATTATTTCCTTCTCCATTTTAGGGAAGTTTTCAACTATTATCTCCTCAAATATTTTCTCATGGTCTTTCTTTTTGTCTTCTTTTTTCTGGGACTCCTATAATTAGAATGATGGAGCATTTCATATTGTCCTGGAGGTCTCTGAGATTGTCCTCATTTCTTTTAATTCATTTTTCTTTTTTCCTCTCTGATTCACTTATTTCTACCATTCTATCTTCTATTTCACTAATCCCATCTTCTGCCTCTGATATGCTAATATTTGTTGCCTCCAGAGTGTTTCTGATCTCATTTATTGCATTATTCATTATATATTGACTCTTTTAAAATTTCTTCTAGGTCCTTGTTAAGCCTTTCTTGCATCTTCTCCAGGCTATTTATCTGTGATTCCATTTTGATTTCAAGATTTTGCATCATTTTCGCTATCATCATTCGGAATTCTTTCTCAGGTAGATTCCCTATCTCTTCCTCTTTTGTTTTGTTTGGTGGGCATTTCTCCTGTTCCTTTACCTGCTGAGCATTCCTCTGTCTCTTCATCTTGGTTATATTGCTGTGTTTGGGGTGGCCTTTCTGTATTCTGGGAATTTGTGGAGTTCTCTTTATTATGGAGTTTCCTTGCTGTGGGTGGGGTTGTATCAGTGGCTTGTCAAGGTTTCTTGGTTAGGGAAGCTTGCATCGGAGTTCTGGTGGGTGGAGCTGGATTTCTTCTCTCTGGAGTGCAATGAAGTGTCCAGTAATGAGTTATGAGATGTCTATGGTTTTGAAGTAATTTTGAGCTACCTGTTTATTGACAGTCAGGGGTGTGTTCCTGTTTTGCTGGAGAATTTGCGTGGTATGTCTTGCTCTGGAACTTGTTGGCCCTCGGATGGTGCTTGGTTTCAGTGTAGGTATGGAGGCATTTGATGAGCTCCTTTCAATTAATGTTCCCTGGATTCAGGAGTTCTCTGATGTTCTCAGGCTTTGGACTTAAGCCTCCTGCTTCTGGTTTTCAGTTTTATTTTTACAGTAGCCTCAAGACTTCTCCATCTATACAGCACCGATAATAAAACATCTAAGTTAAAGATGAAAAGTTTCTCCACATTGAGGGACACCCAGAGATGTTCACTGAGTTACATGAAGAAGAGAAGAGGGAGGGGGTAGTTAGAGGTGACTGGAATGTGATGAGGTGGGATCAAAAGAGGAGAGAGCAAGCTAGCCAGTAATCACTTCCTTATGTGTGCTCCACAGTCTGGACCGCTCAGAGATGTTCACGGAGTTATACAGGGAAGAGGAGAGTGAGGAAGTAGACAGAGGTGGCCAGAAGGATAAAAGAGGGAAATGAAAAGGAGAGAGACAGATCCAGCCAGTAACCAGTTCCCTAAGTGTTCTCCACCATCTGGAACACAGAGAGAGATTCACAGAGTTGGGTAGAGAAGAGAAGGGGGAGGGAGGAGGCAGAGACAACCTGGTGGAGAGAAAGGAGAGTCCAAAGGAGGAGAGAATGGTCAAGCCAGTAATCTCACTCTCAGGTAAAATTGGGTACTGAAGATTGGGTTTTTAAATGTACAAAATTGACAACAAATACAAAAAAGCAAAGATTAGAAATCTAGAGTAGATGTTGGATTTTTAAAAATACAATATTAAAGAAAAGAAGAAGAAGTAAAGAAAAAAAAGTCACGAGAATTATTAAAAAACAACAACAACCACACATACACACAAAATATATATATGGTGTTTGCTTTAAAAATACGATCTTTTTTTGAAAAGTAATCAGTTCAGTTCAGTTCAGTCACTCAGTCGTGTCCGACTCTTTGTGACCCCATGAATCGCAGCATGCCAGGCCTCCCTGTCCATCACCAACTCCCAGAGTTCACTCAGACTCATGTCCATCGTGTCCGTGATGCAATCCAGCCATCTCATCCTGGGTCGTCCCCTTCTCCTCCTGCCCCCAATCCCTCCCAGCATCAGAGTCTTTTCCAGTGAGCCAACTCTTCACATGAGGTGGCCAAAGTACTGGAGTTTCAGCTTCAGCATCATTCCTTCCAAAGAAATCCCAGGGTTGATCTCCTTCAGAATGGACTGGTTGGATCTCCTTGCAGTCCAAGGGACTCTCAAGAGTCTTCTCCAACACCACACTGCAAAAGCATCAATTCTTCGGTGCTCAGCCTTCTTCACAGTCCAACTCTCACACCCATACATGACCATAGGAAAAACCATAGCCTTGACTAGACGGACCTTTGTTGGCAAGGTAATGTCTTTGCTTTTGAATATACTATCTAGGTTGGTCATAACTTTTCTTCCAAGGAGTAAGTGTCTTTTAATTTCATGGCTGCAGTCACCATCTGCAGTGATTTTGGAGCCCCCCAAAAATAAAGTCTGACACTGTTTCTACCGTTTCCCCATCTATTTGCAATGAAGAGATGGGACCCGATGCCATGATCTTTGTTTTCTGAATGTTGAGCTTTAAGCCAACTTTTTCACTCTCCTCTTTCACCTTCATCAAGAGGCTTTTTAGCTCCTCTTCACTTTCTGCCATAAGGGTGGTGTCATCTGCATATCTGAGGTTATTGATATTTCTCCTGACAATCTTGATTCCAGCTTGTGTTTCTTCCAGTCCAGTGTTTCTCATGATGTACTCTGCATAGAAGTTAAATAAGCAGGGTGACAATATACAGCCTTGACGTACTCCTTTTCCTATTTGGAACCAGTCTGTTGTTCCATGTCCAGTTCTAGTAGGTTATAAAAATTAATATAAAGGAGAAATAGAGAACTTAAAGGAGAAGGCAATGGCACCCCACTCCAGTACTCTTGCCTGGAAAATCCCATGGACGGAGGAGCCTAGTAGGCTGCAGTCCATGAGGTCACTGAGAGTTGGACATGACTCAGGGACTTCACTTTCACTTTTCACTTTCCTGCATTGGAGAAGGAAATGGCAACCCACTCCAGTGTTCTTGCCTGGAGAATCCCAGGGACAGCGGAGCCTGCTGGCAGCCTTCTATGAGGTCACACAGAGTCGGACATGACTGAGGCGACTCAGCAGCAGCAGCAGCAGCAGAGAACTTAAAAATTTAGAAAAGTCACAAAAAGAAAAGAAAAGAAGAAAAAACAACAACATCAACAACAACAAAAAAAGAGAATGGTCATAAAAATAGTAAAGATATTTCTGTGACTTTCTCTGGTGGTGTGGGCAGTGTGGGGTCACTTCCAAGGTGGTTCCCTCTGTTTAGCTTCTTCTGTTTGCTGGTCTCTTTAGTGTCTGATTTCTGCCCTGACACAAGGTGGGTGGTGGTGGACACTTTTTTTTAGGCTCACTTGTTCAGTTGCACTGTGGGGAGGGAGGGATGCTGCAAACAAATAACACTGGCATGAGCTCGCAGTGTCTCATCGACACTGGGCATGCCCCTGCACACGGCGCACACCACTCAGGCTCTACATTGCTCTGCTGGAAACCGTCTGAGGCCGGCCCTAGGCTGCATGCACCTTCCTGGTCTAAGCCGCTCAGGCTTGACTCTCAGGTAGCCCTCAGAGGCGCAGATTCGGTTGGGCCTGCGTTTTGTGCCATTCCCAGGACCAAGTAGCTCAGGTGTTTGGCGAGCGCGGTCACTGCGACTTATCGTCTTTCCCTGTACCGCTGGCTCCCCTTGTCAGGCAGATGGTGACTGTCCAGAACCCCAAGAAGTCTTAGTTAGCAAAGAAGCCTGCTTGCAGTTTGGTAGGTAAAGTCTCTCTGGGGCTGCGATTGCCCACTTCCAGCCCTTCCAGCTCTGGCTGCCTGTCACCGGAGGGGGATGGTCTGCGGCTGGCTATTTCTGTTCCATCCTTTGTTCTGTGCGCAGTCCTGGCAGTGTCTTATGTTAGCGCTTTTCACGTGGTAGCTATCCCATAGTCTGGTATGCTAGCCCAAGTTAGTTTGCTCTAGTTACACTTGCGGCATTCCGGCCCGATTCTTAAAAAGCAGTGCAGCCCATGCCTCTCTGCCCAGCCCCCACTTGCTAGTGGTGGATGCAGGCGTCTGCACTGCTTCTCCACTGGGGGAGTTACCACCTGTTGGTTTTAATTATTTATTTATTTATCTTCCCTCTTATGTTGCCCTCTGTGCTACCAAGGCTCGCCACAGACTCAGCAGCGAGAGTGTTTCCTGGCGTTTGGAAACTTCTCTCTTTTTATGACTCCCTTCCTGGGACAGGACTCCCTTCCCAGGATGGAGCTCCCTCCTTACCTCCTTTGTCTCTTTTTTTCATCTTTTATATTTTTCCTACCTGTTTTTGAAGAAAATGATCTTCTTTTCTGGGTGCCTGATGTCTTCTGCCAGCATTCAGAAATTGTTTTGTAGAATTTACTCAGCATTGAAATATTCTTTTGATGAATTTGTGGGGAGAAAGTGGTCTCCCCGTCCTATTCCTTCACCATCTTAGGACTGCACTTTCAGGTCATTTCAAATATAAGAGCTGCTGTAGATCCATCTGCTACTATTAATTAACAAGTTGGCTTTTATAGGAAGAAGGCAATGGCAACCCACTCCAGTACTCTTGCCTGGAAAATCCCATGGACAGAGGAGCCTGGTAGGCTGCAGTCGATGGGGTCGCTTAGAGTCAGACATGACTTAATGACTTCACTTTCAGTTTTCACTTTCATGCATTGGAGGAGGAAATGGCAACCCACTCCAGTGTTCCTGCCTGGAGAATCCCAGGGACGGGAGAGCCTGGTGGGCTGCCATATATGGGGTTGCACAGAGTTGGACACGACTGCAGTGATTTAGCAGCAACAGCAGCAGCTTTTATAAATTCATATTTTTTTTAATTTCTCAGATAAAAATATAAGGATAAATAGAAATAAAATCTCCAATATTTTATCCCTACAGCCCATTGAGTCATCTTGAGCACCCTATCTTTGATGACATTGATATAGCAGATTGAACTGTTTTATTTATCAGAACATTTTCATAGATGATTTTCTCTCTCTTCATTTCTTACCCTTTATGACTCCTCAGGTTTTGGAACCGAGGAGAAATAGCATCTGTCAAAAATTTGCTCAGATTTACCCATCTAGGCATCCACTAAGAAAGTAAGTTTTGAGTATCATCTCTGAATAAGCCATCTTCGTAGATAACAGAGATAGCATTTCTATTATGTTGTCCTTCATGGATAACATTTTAAATGTTATGAAGGAACAGTTCTTAACATGGTGCATTGATTGATACCATTTGTGTTTCTGGTACCAGTCAAAGCCTACCCTTGTAGAAAACTGAGAATTTGGGACATATTCTTACTATTGCCTTTTTTAAAAACATGAAATAAATGCATATATGTAGGGGGGTGACTTAACAAAATATTAAACGTAAGGCTTTGAATTTCTCTTGAATATTAATAGGAAAGGATTTAAAAGCTATATTCCTTGAATACTGTTCACATAAATAATTTTGCTTCTGAAACATGAGTCGAATATTCCACATACTGTAAGATCCATGTGGCAGTGATTGTGTTTCTTTTACATTCTCATCATTATAACTATAAGCTCAAAACAGGGATTCATATATAGAATATTATCAAATATTTTTGAATGATTGAGTTATTTGAATAAGTGAATTAAAGCAATATTCAATTAAAAAGAAACCTGATGTTTAAGAGAGTGAAATACTCCTGCACTAGTTACATTAGCTCATGTTAATTAACAAATAACTTTTGTGATAATGATTGAACAACAAATAATTTGAAGTTCCTTAATGACTTTATTACATTAGGGGATATGTTATGAAAACAAAATTAATGGAAAGCAGAGGGCAGTTTTCAGTAATTTATATAACACTATTATTTATATATAAAAGACTCACATATGAAGTATGTTCTACGATGTAGTGGTTTTCACAAATAAAATAGCTATTTCACCTTACCTGGCTTCTGAGAGACCTGTATGCATGTCAGGTAACAGCAGTTAGAACCAGATGTGGAACAAGGAACTGATTCTAAATTGGGAAAGGCATGTATCAAGGCTATATATTGTCACCTACTTATTTAACTTATATGCAGAGTACATCATGCTGGACTGGATGTATCACAAGCTGGGATCAAGATTTCCAGGAGAAATATCAACAAACTCAGATCACAGATGATACCACTCTAATTGCAGAAAGCAAAGAGAAACTAGAGAACCTCTTGATGAAGGTGAAAGAGGAGAGTGAAAAGCTGCCTTAAAACTCAACATTCAGAAAACTAAGATCATGGCATCTGATCCCA
The DNA here is from genome assembly GCA_006410935.1 of Redunca redunca. NCBI lineage: Eukaryota > Metazoa > Chordata > Mammalia > Artiodactyla > Bovidae > Redunca > Redunca redunca. The sequence continues at coordinate 49,219 of SJYQ01002274.1, forward strand.
TCACTTCATGTCATGGAAGGTAGATGGGGAAAAATGGAAACAGATTTTATTTTGGGCGGCTGCAAAATCCCTGTGGACAGTGACTTCAGTGAAATTAAAAGATGCTTGTTTCTTAGAAGGAAAGCTATGACAAACCTAGTCAGCATATTAAAAAGCAGAGACATCACTTTGCCAACAAAGGTCCTGTCTAGTCAAAGCTATGGTTTTTCCAGTGCTTATGTACTGATGTAAGAGTTGGACCATAAAGAAGGTTGAATGCTGAAGAAGTAATACATTTAAAATGTTGTGCCAGAGAAGACTTTTGAGCATCACTTGGACAGCAAGGAGATCATACCAGTCAATCCTAAAGGAAATCAACCCTGAGTATTCATTGGAATAACTGATGCTAAAGCTGAAACTACAATACATTAGCCACCTGATGCAAAGAGCCAACTCATTGGAAAACACTCTGAGGCCAGGAAAGATTGAAGGCAGAGGAGAAGAAAGCAACAGTATGAGTTGGTTGGATGACATCATAAACTCAAGGGACTTGAGTTTGAGTAAACTTCAGAAAATGGTGATTGACACGAAAGCCTGGCGTGCTGTATTCAATGGGATTGCAAAAATTTGGGCATGACTTAGTGACTGACAACAACATAATAGACTATAATAGTATCTATCTTTCATAATTTTGAATACTTTTCTAAATTATGGTATTTTCATTTAATGATTGCCTTAGGGCTGTAATTATGGAATCTGAGTTACTGTTTAATTCATAGTCACCAATTATATCTTCACCAAACCAAATTTTATACTAGGTGATTAATAAGTTGTTGTTGAGTTCTGATTTCTATCGGTATAGAAATAAGCTATCTTGAATTATTTCATATTCTTCCTGGTCCCTAAAAGTCTACATTGAATATATTTTTATTCTTTCTTTTCTTATAATTCTTTTCTTCCACTGTTTTCTGCTTCTGTTTCAAAATACTCAGTTTACTAACATCAGCTTGAAATTAATGTTAAAATATTCAACTTTTGCAGGGATTCTTTGGTCCAAGGAATGCTGTGTGTGAGGGTATTCAATTTGCTTAGTAGTTCCTCTGGGAAGTACCAAGTTAAAGTCTTATTTAAACATTGCTGTAATTATGTTTCAGTATCTCTTAAGTTACTGGTCTCTCTAGAAGTCTGTTTGCAATTTTTCTATCATGAAAAGAAAATGTAATTCCAAGAAGTCATATAGTCACAAGGATTAAACAACTAGAGCTGGAAATTAAGGAGATAAATGCCTCTTTATACTTTATTCAGCATAAAAGTATCCAGTTCATCAGAAAATTAATATCAATTCTTATGACATACTAGGATACAGATATGCTTTCTATTTCAAAATAATAAATCTAAAAATATTGCTACTATTACAATTTGCCACTCATAAAACAATGCATTTTTTCCTATTTCTCTCTCTGTTTTTATTCATCTATTTCCTCCCTTTCTCTTTCTCTCTGAATTACCTCATAAACTCAGAGAAGTCACCTCTTATAGTGACTTGCCTCAGGAAAGCATCCCATGCTAAGTATCTGAAATGATCCACTAGTTTCTTAAGCTTTTTAATGACTTTCTTAATAAAAAATATCTATTGAAAGTGAAAGTTAAATTTGCTCAGTTGTGTCCCACTATTTGGGACCCCATATAGTATGCAGTCAATGGAATTTTTCAGGCCAGAGTCCTGGAGTGGATAGCATTTCTCTAAGTGATCTTCCCAACCCAGGGATTGAACCCAGGTCTCCCACATTGCAGGTGGATTCTTTACCAGTTGAGCCACCAGGGAAGCCCCCAAATACTGGAGTGGGTGGCCTATCCCTTGTCCAGTGGATCTTCTTGCCCCAGGAATCTAACCAGGGTATCCTGCATTGCAGGTGGATTCTTTATCAGCGGAACTACCAGGGAAGCCGTAAGTACTTATATTCAAATCAAAATAAGACACAATGAGGATGTTCATTAAATATATTGTCATCCCAACATCAATTTTAGCCAACCTATATGGAAGAGTTTTTGAGATCAGATTGTATTGAGTGACACCATTGATTTGAAGCTAGGGCCTGACTTTTTTGAAACACTGATTCTCAATATGAAGCAATACTTCACCACCATCTACCATTTAATGGGTTTCACATTTGTGCAGTCATATAGGGTCCCTTGTTTAGAGGAGTTCATGCTTGGCTTAATGCTCTGTTGTTGCCATCTTGAAATTTTTAATGATATCTCAACATGGAGTGTGTATTCTCATCTTGCACCAGGTCTTGAAAATTGCATTGCCTGTCCTGGCTCTTAAAGATGTTCGCGAAGTGTACTCGTGTTTGCCTTTCACAATGACTGAAGGTTGTTAGTGAAATTCAAAACCCAGAAAGCAGAGATGGTAAATGTTCTGAAATGCACCACTTTAAATGTTAAACCCATAGAGAGAAACACTATTGTAAACCAATCAGGATAATCCCCAAATTCTTTGCAAAAGTGATTTCAATGGACATGAAATATATGACTAAACCAGTAAGATCAAGATTGTGGCATTTCTTTAACAGATTGACTGAGTTACAGATAGTGCAAGGAGTGAATCTTTTGATTTTTTCTTAATATTGTTAAAGGGTATGGGAACATTATATTTTTTCTTTCTTTAAAGGTAAGCAATAAGGCATGTAGTTTCAGTGGCTATAAACCCACAGGGCAGAGCTTAGAATGGAAGATGACTGAGCTGAGGAGACCAAAGGAAGAAAAAAAATAATAAAAGAGGCATAATCCAGGTTAAGACACTTAACTCCTAGCATTTTTTGATATAATATGAGCAACTTGAGTATGGCTATTGGCTGCCTGTATCCAAATTTTCTTTACTATTAGAATTTAATGCCAGAGTACAGTTATCAACGAAAGAAACACTAACAGGAAAACTAGCTGGTGTGAAGCACTGGACACTGATGTTACCACTGCATAGGGTTAGAAATTTAGCAGTCATGGTTATGTAGTGGAGTGATAGTTTGTGACTGTTTTCCATTGTCCCTTGCAGTTTCAATCCATCTTGGCTGTTTCTGTGTTTCACTTTGTTGAAGACATTCATGGTTTCAATTTCCTCTGACCTTCAATAATTTCTTAGGGAGTCAAGATACAGACCTGAATAAAATCAGAAAATGAAGCAAATACATCTGTATCAATCAGTAGAATAGTCATTCATCCTGATAACAATGACTTAGATCAATAGAAATTTGTTTCAGTCTCATGATACCTTATGTAATCTATATGACCCTCCCAGATTTATTACTGGATTGTCTGGAAAATTTGTTCCCTAAAGATGGTGTGCCTGAGAAAAGGGGCTTCAACCCAGAGGTCAGTAGTCACAACTAAACTTGTGGCCTCAAATCATATATAATAAACATTGAAATATGCAAGAAAGAATTTAAAATATTTGACTGGGATTGTCACTGCTAGTTAGAGTTTAATCAGATGATAAGGAAGCTTTGTGAATTAGCTAATTTAAAATTGGTTTTAATGGTAAGTCAAAGTATTATTGCTTTAAAGAAAAGAGACATTAATTTGTTGTCCATGTATGTTTGTATAAGTAATCCAAGGTTAGTATTGTGCCATTTCTCAAAGTTCTCAGGGATCCAATCTTCTGCCAGCTTACTTCACAACTGTTCTTGGTGTTTGGCCAAAGTCACCAAGATCCAAGATGGTAACATCTATGTTTCAGGCCCTAGAAGAGACAAAGGAACAAAGAAATAGAAAGTTGTGAGTGCTAATTAGTTCTTAAGAAGTATGGAAACTGATACATACTATTTCTCTTTCATTCTACTGTCCACCATTTTGTCACATGACCAAGTCTAACTGCAAAAGGGTTTGGCAGTCATGTTCTCAATCAAATACTAACATTATACATAGAGGTCAAAAGGGATAGAGTGGGAAGTCCAGCACTCTCTGTGATCAACACCATAAATTAGTTGAAAAAGCAAGATAAACAGTTTTAACTCTAGGGGAAAAGTAGTGAATTAATTTTTAAGTGATCATTAACAAACAGAATTTTTAAATACATAATTTTATACATTTTACTACACAAACAACCAAAGGGAGTTTTTCCATATATCCACACTTACCATGGTGCCTTGTTTTTCTATGATTTTAAGAAATGGATTTATACATAGATATGTATAATTTTCTCATTATACTCCATATCTTGAAGCTAAAAAATTTTATCTTAGGTCTCTATTTCAGTTTATTTCTGCATTTTAATGTTGGTACTCACTCTTTAAAGCAGATGAATATTTATACAAATGCAGTCTTTCATTCAACAATTTTGAGCAAATGCATTATTTTGAAAGTGCTACTCTCAAAATAATATCATTGTGCAAAACCAGTTGAATGTAAAATTCTTCTTTTAAGTAATGAATGAAAGTATTTGAGTCATTTCTAAATAGATCACACTTCTGTCAGAAAATAAATTATGTTAATTAATGTTACATTCTCCATTTAACAAACACTGGACAGGTTGATTAAAGAAACTTTACCCTGAAGAGCTGCTAATGCTATTATCATAGTTGACTTTATGACAACAGCTCTATAGTTCTATTTTTCCCTTTTTTTCTTTTCTATTTTTTTAATTATGGAAATATAATAACATTTGTAAGGGACTTGGAAAGTACAGAACAAAGTTACATATAGTTCTACTATATATTACAAGCTTCCCTAGTGGCTCAGATGGTAAAGCATCTGTCTGCAATGCAGGAGACCAGGGTTCGATACAATTATTTTTAAAGTAGATAACCTAAGATATTAGATATTAGTTGGTTTCAATATCAAACTCTCAAAAATGAATGGAATGAATATACAGAGATGTAGAAGGATATAGTAGACCTGAAAAGCACCATGAACCGATTCAACATAAGTAAGATTTATACAATTTTCACACAACAGTAGTAAACAAATTCTATTGAAGTTCCCATATGCTATAAACTAGGAGACACTGGAACATATCCAGGGACATGAAACAGGGTGCAATAATTTCATGGTCTAAAAGTATCGAAATCATACCAAGTCTGTTCTCTATCACTGTGGAATTATGTTAGAAATCAATATCAAAAGATATTTGAAAATAACACATATATTTTTAAGTGTATATGATATTTACCGAGAGATCTTTGATTAGCCATTGAAAGCCTAAATAAAGTTAGAAGACTGCAAAAACACAGAGGGCGATTGCAGAGAAGAAAGCATTTATGTGAGAGATTAATATCAAAATGGGAAATTAATATCAAATATATTTAAAAGCCACATATATTTGGACATTAAATGGACAACAGTTGTATTTTATTAGTTTATTTTTGGAGTATAATTAGTCTAGAAAGTCATAGAACTTTTAAAAATTTTAGAGTGACACATGAATGTAAAGGTTATTATTTAGTTGTTACTAAACCAAGAAATGGGCTTTCCTGGTGGGTCAGTTGTAAAGAATCTGCCTGCCAATGCAGGAGATGCAGGTTTGATCCTTGGGTCTGGAAGATCCCCTTGAGAAGGAAATGGCAACCCATTCCACTGTTTTTGCCTGGGAAATCCCATGGCCAGAAGAGCTTGGTGGGCTACTGTCCATAGGGTTGCAAAAGAGTCAGACATGACTTAGTGACTAGACAACAACAAAATCATAGATGATATAAGTAATTTTTCCCAATTACTAACAATAAAGGAAAATACGAGTAAATTTGAGAACATAATAGTGTTATCTTTTAGACAACAGAGTATCAGAAAGAATATGAAATGAACATCAATTGGGAACATTATTCCAAAAATTGTACAGCAAAAAGAGTATGCGTGTATGTGTGTGTGCATGTAATAAAACTGACCTTCTGAATATCTGAATACATCTTTGAGAATATGCAAAGGAAGTGATGCTTGGGAAAACAGTTGAAAACTATGGTGAAACAAGTATTATATAAACAATTCTAACCCCCAAAATATAAAGTTAGTCAAATATGTGATTGATCTCAAAGAAATAAAGATAAAATATTAGTAGAAATAAATGAAAACTTTAATATTACTATTGAAAAAGAATATAAATGAAAGTGTTAATTGAAATTTAAATTACAGTTAATTCCCTCTCAGTTCAGTTCAGTTCAGTCACTCAGTTGTGTCCGACTTTTTGTGACCCCATGGACTGCAGCACACCGGCTTCCCTGTACATCACCAACTCCCAGAGCTTACTGAAACTCATGTCCATCGAGTTGGTGATGACATACAACCATCACATCCTCTGTCATCCCTTTCTCCTCCCACCTTCAATCTTGCCCAGCATCAGTCATCATCTGCACTGATTTGGGAGATCAAGAAAATAATATACCTCACTGTTTCCATTGTTTCCCTAACTATTTGCCCTGAAGTGATGGGACTGGATGCCATGATCCATGAGTACATGGTGGAAGTGACAAATAGATTAAAGGGATTAGATCTGATAGACATAGTGCCTAAGAACTATGGATGGAGGTTCATGACATTGTACAGGAGGCAAGGATAAGGACTATCCCCAATTCCCTCTCAGGAGCATATATATAATGAAAAATGTATAAGTCCCAGTTTTAATTCCAGTCCCAGAGAAGGGCAATGCCAAAGAATGTTCAGTCTACCTCACAGTTGCACTTATTTCACGTGCTAGCAAAGTAATGCTCAAAATTCTCCAAGCAAGGCTTCAATGGTATGTGAACCGAGAACTTCGAGATGTTCAAGATGAATTTAGAAAAAGCAGAGGAACCAAAGATTAAATTGCCAACATCCGTTAGCTCATAGAAAAAGCAACAGAAATCCAGAAAAACATTATTTCTGCTTGACTTTGCTAAAGCTTTTGAATGTGTGGATCACAACAAACTGTGGAAAATTCTTAAAGTGATGGGAATACCAGACCACCTTACCTGCCTCCTGAGAAATCTGTGTGCAAGTCAAGAAGCAACAGTTAGAACCAGACATGGAACAACAGACTGGTTCCAAATCGGGAAAGGAGCACTTCAAGACTGTGTATTATCTCCCTGCTTATTTAACTTATAAGCAGAATACATCATGTGGAAATGCCAAACTGGATGAAACACAAGCTGGGATTAAGATTGCCGGGAGAAATATCAATAACCTCAGATATGCAGATGACACCAATCTAATGGCAGAAAGCAAAGAAAAACTAAAGAGCCTCTTGATGAAGGTGAAAGAGGAGAGTGACAAAGCTGGCTTAAAACTCAACATTTAAAAATGAAGACCCTGTCTTCTATCTGGTACCATCACTTCATGGCAAATAGATGGGGAAACAATGGAAACAGTGACAGATTTTATTTTTATTTTCTTGGGTTCCAAAATCACTACAGATGTTGATTGCAACCATGAAATTAAAGCACTTGCTCCTTGGAAGGAAAACTATGACAAAACTAGACAGCATATTAAAAAGCAGAGACATTACTTTGCTAACAAAGGTCCATATAGTCAAAGCTAGGGCTTTTCTAGTAGTGATGTGTGGATGTGAGAGTTGGACCATAAGGAATGCTGAGCGCTGAAGAATCGATACATTTGAACTGTGGTATTGCAGAAGACTATTGAGAATCCCTTGAATTGCAAGGAGATTCAACCAGTCCATCCTAAAGGAAACTAATCCTATATATTCATTGGAAGGACTGCCACTGAAGCTGAAGCTGCAATACTTGGCCGAATGATGCAAAGAGCCGATTCATTAGGAAAGACCCTAATGCTGGGAAAAATTGAAGGCAGGAGGAGAAGGGGATGACAGAGGATGAGATGGTTGGATGGCATCACTGACCCAATGGACATGAGTTTGAACAAGTTCTGGGAGATGGTGAAGGATAGAGAAGCCTGGTGTGCTGCAGTCCATGGGATCATAGTCAGACACAACTGAGCAACTGAACAACAAAATAAGTCCCTTTGAATGGCAGCAATGTCTTTATGCTTGAAAGAATCCTCACTTCATTAAAAGCTGAAAGATTAAAGATACAAATATTTTACTTGTTTTAACAGTCATTTCAGATCCTATGTTCCATTTCATTTTTTGTCATAATATAGAAGGTAGCATGAAATACAGAGGAATTTGGCTGTAAGAGATCAGCCCTGGGATTTCTTTGGAAGGAATGATGCTAAAGCTGAAACTCCAGTACTTTGGCCACCTCAAGTGAAGAGTTGACTCATTGGAAAAGACTCTGATGCTGGGAGGGATTGGGGGCAGGAGGAGAAGGGGACGACAGAGGATGAGATGGCTGGATGGCGTCACTGACTTGATGGACGCGAGTCTGAGTGAACTCCGGGAGTTGGTGATGGACAGGGAGGCCTGGGGTGCTGCAATTCATGGGGTGCAAAGAGTCGGACACGACTGAGCGACTGAACTGAACTGAAAACATTTGTTATAATTTCCAGTTTAGCAGCATTTTTACTTGATAACTACCTACCTGTTGTTTTGTTTGTTTTTAAGTACCACATTTCACACCTAGTAGTCCCATAACACTGTAGAACTCCAAATAGCTTTATTTTTATAACTCTTCATTTCAGAAGTTCTTTTTGGCTGTCTTATCAGTGCTTTGAAGTTTTGTAATGTCTTTTAAGAAAACAACAACGACAACTTTGGAATAACTTTAAAGAAATTGCTTATTCTTAAAAGGATGCAGACCTTTGAATTTTCTCTTTAAAAAAGAGAGATTTTTTGATATATTAAACTGCCTATAAAATTGAATGTAGGTTTATATTGTTGCTAGAAAAAAAAATATAGGCATTTCATCCAAGATAGTGAAAGGGAAGTTCATGGAAATGTTTTCCAAAAGAAAATGCATTAACAGCTTGTATTACTCATAGGCACTCAATGACACTCTGTGGAGTATTGCTTTGTAGTCTTTGTCACGATGTTTGGGTGATGGTGATAATAAGTTAGTTGTTTGTGGGAAAACATGTTTTGTTCACATTGAACAAGTTTACATCAATGAAATAGGTGAAGATAATTGTAATTTAACAGATTATTTCTTTCATACTCTAATTCATTGATCCAAGGTAATTATACAATACAGATCCTTAGCTTATCAAAATATGTAAAGTAGGGAAGGTGAATAGAAATGTTAACATTCAAAAGTCATTCCTTCTATTTATTTCACATACCTAAAGTTGTATAAAGGCATATCCTTGATTTACAACCTATTTTAGGCAGAAGCACCAGTGAATTATAATTTGAAGTAATAAGAAGAAAAGAAATATGTCACTAAATTGGTATGTAGACATGAGATATTAGAAAAAATATAACCTTCTTTAATACTACATTGATATATTAATTCCTCTAAAAAGTAATTAAACTTAGAAATGTCATGCATAGTTTGTTTTCAACATAGCTATTTCTATGTAATTTCATCCCACTATTGAAAACTATAAACATTCATTTCTACTAGGAAAATACAGGTGTTTATTATTTCCTTAGGCAAAGCTATATGCTGTGAATGAGATCCAGGGAACAAAGAAAGAAAGGCAGTGCTTTTATAATAGTCTAGGCCAGTGCTCTCCTTTCTGAAATAACACGACGGCACTCTCCCTTCTGAAGCAACATGATTATACCCTACCTTCTTTAGTTTCAGAATCCTTGGTACATTACTCAAATTTTTCAATGGTAGACCAGCACTTTATTTTCCATTCTTATGACTTGTAAAACATACAGCATGTATTCAAACATAGTACTTGAGTCAAATTAATTTATCTAAACCAATACAAATATAGTAGATGTTTAAACATCTACTATATACAGCATACCTGGGGAGTACAAAGTAAACAAGACATCTTTATCTATTATGGAGACATATCTAATAGGTAGATAGATATCTACTCCAATTCCCAATGATTATTATAAAATTATATGTATTATAATGAAAACATATTTTAAAACCCAGTAGGAGTGTTAAAAAACAATGCCTTCAAGCTAATTTTGGGAATTTGTGCAATACTTCACCAAAGCAATAAAATTTAAATTGAGACTTATAGTAGAAGTGGAAATTTCTGAAGCATATGGACAGCTAGTATATTGATAAGGAATTCTCATGAAGAGCTGATGCTTATTCATTGATTTGATAGCATCAAAAACTCCAGTATTTCTCAAATTGCTGGAGCATGCACTGTATTCGAAGGGTATATATCAGAATTAGTTTTGATAAGAAGGTTAAAATGGATATATATATATATATTTATATAGATATATGTATATATTATTTATTCAATACACTTTATATTCATGAACATTTATACAATTGGCTTCTACTCTTTTCCTGGTGGCTCAAAGGTAAAAAATCCATCTGCCAGGGCAGGAGATGTGGGTTTGATTCCTGGGTCAGGAGATCCCCTGGAGAAGGAAATGGCAACTCACTCGGGTATTCTTGTGTGAGAAATCCCATGGACAGAGGAGCCTGGTGGGCTACATAAAATCCATGGGGTCACATGGAGTCAGATATGACTTAGTGATTAAGCAACAGCAACAAATTCTCTGGCCAGACTTTTTTGAAACATGTGAAGCTCATTCCTGTCTCAAGAACATCACATTTGTACTCTGTGTCTGAACTGTTTTTGCCTCAGTTTGTCTCATACCTGGCTCTTTGTCAGTATTTATGTCTCTCATGTGACATATCCTGTAGTTTCGCACTGACCATATTTCACTGACTTTTTACATTTTCTTAAGAGTCTCTTAAACAATAAACATTGTTCACTGATTTGTGTATGTGTTTATATCCTTCTCTCTAAAATATATGCTGTCAACAGGTGACTAGTTCACATCATTGTATCCAGTACTTATATATATTAGGCAGTCAAAAATTTCCATTGAAGACAAAATCCTGANTCAAAATGTCATAAAAAATTATGGCATTTTATTAAATTTTATTGTGAATAAAATTTAACATATGTGTTGAAATATCAAAGAAGATCTATAAATTTAAAGACCGCTAAGGCTTATTCACCCAGAAACAATATAAACACAACAAACTCAAGACAGAAAGGAACTATTTGAATATGATGATGATGATAATTAATCCTGTATACTCAGCATTGTTCTGAAAACTGTGCTTTTTCACAGTAGACATTTTTACTTTTTTTATTTTTCCTGGCTGGGTGTCATGGGGAATTTAAGCAATTCAAAAATCAGAATTTCAAATGCTTCAGTTGGTAAACCCAATTACGGTACAACTGATTCTGTATGGTTATAGAGGGGAAATTTGTGATGAGAAAAATGAGTTTTGTTAATACATTCCTCTTGTTTTATCCACCATATACTAAACAATCTAATGTGACAGGCAATTATTTACAAATCTGCTCTTCCTTTTGTATATCTCACCACAAGCCTTTGGCTTTACAAAATCTAAGCTCTGAGTAGGATCATGAAGCAATTGGAGATTGATTCCCTGTGAACTGAAACTCCAAGATGAGAATGCATGTGTGCATGCTTAGTTGCTCAGACACTCAGTCGTGTCTGACTCTGCAATCCCATGGACTGTAGCCTACCAGATTGCTGTCTATGGGATTTTCCAGGTGAGAATACTGGAGTGGGTTGCCTTTTCCTTCTCCAGTTGATCTTCTTGACCCATGGATTGATCCTAGGTCACCAACATTGCAGGTGGATTCTATACCATCTGAGCCACCAGGAAAGCCTGAAACTCCAAGGTGAGAATAGCAGGACAATTAAGAGAGGAGACTGGGCTCTGCCCAGACCACATATTTCTCATTCTTGAAGTCAGGAGACCTCCTCAACCATACATACACGAGGAGTGATTGCCAAATGCCCACAGACCTTTGCAGTAGGATCCATCTTGGCTAAGAAATGCATGTGCACACATGGAACGATCCTGAGATATGTTAGATATGGACTGTGAGCCAGGCAAATCAAAATGATTAGCCAAAGAAAAACCAGAAGAAATGCACCATATAAGTGATTTAATTGGCCCAAGGGTGCAACACAGGGACTCTTCCTCTGAGTCTGCCCCATGTCTATCCACGCATAGTGTACTCTTCCTGTTCTTCGTTTCAAAGTAATGGTTCTGTATCTGGGCCACTAGTGGCTTCATATAGGGGCTTTAGAGGTTTCATAGCGTCCCTGATGCTGGGAAAAATTGACAGCATATGGAAAAGATGAGATGACTGGATGACACCAGTGATTATTATTTTTCTTTCTCTATTTTTAAGTACCCTGCTAAAATATTTGGCTTTTATAACACCTTGAAGATTCAATAAAAATAAAAAGTAACACAAATTTGTTAATTAAGACTCCTCCAATTTCTTTATTGTTGCCCCTTCTCACATATGTCACAGTATTTTTTTTATTTCTATTTTAGTACATCTTATGTTATATGCTGTAATTACTTGTGAACATGCATTTGACAGTGTTGTAAGCTATGACAGCATCTTTAGAAACATGGAGAGTTTAGAATAAGGTCTATTTTGGGTTTAAAATTTAGAAATAATAGATAATAAGTCAACTCAAAACATACAAAATAACTCTAGAGACAAGTACAATATAACCAGTTTGAGATTCTGCAGTAAACAAACTATGATAAAACCTAACTTTAATAATTGCATTAATCAGAGTGAGAATGTTGATCAGAAATAGAAATGCAATAAAAACTGTCAAAGTAGTGAGGCAGAGATGAGACTGATAGAAGTAGCTCTTAGGGAATAGAAATCTGTACCCCAACATGTCTTTTGATTGCAGATTTTATATTTCTGGATGTATGCTAATACAGTTGATTTAGGCAGATATTGGTAAGCATGTAAAATGTAGAGCATGATCTTTTCATTTTGATTTTATGATCAGTAAGCAATCTTCTATTTATAATTTAGTTTTCCACACATGATATGATTTCATAGAGAAAATATTTAGAAAAGAAATTTCATTTCTGCTTCTTTGCCAATTATATTTTACTGTTCACTTGATTTATTTTTATTATTCTTGTAAGTGTGGGTCATATGACCCTGTCCCTGATGACTTAGAAGCATCATTTTGAAATCTTTGTGGGCCATACATTTACTCCAATACCTGTCTCTCTGAATTGTTTTATGCTTCATCTCTTGTAATACATTGTCAACTATTTGAAAGTATAGCTATTAACAGTTTTTCTTTTTCACTTTGGACTCATGCATTTTCTTATTCAGTAAATATTATTTGAAGGTTTAGTATATTCCAGATATTCTTCTGGATTAACTGAAAAACATGGTAAAACAAAAATCCTTACCCTCACGGACAT
>SJYQ01002274.1:71797-82400 GCA_006410935.1 Redunca redunca
CATTACTAGGACATTATCTAGTCTTATAAAGATCTTTCCATGTTTCTAGGTAAGAATAATCTCATATGCAGTACCTATCTCAAAATATTTCAGTTTGTAACATTTTTTGTGGTTAAATGCCCACACATAGCACAATAAAAAGAGTAACTGAAAACTTTTACTAAGTGACAATTTATAAATTTCTTTTGGAATTGAGTCAGGAACTAATAAAAGGGAGTTGCTGTGAGGGAAGTGTTAAGGAAAGCTATTACCAGAGATCAGCAAGCTCTTTAATTAGGGTAGAGGCACTACCTGCCATCAGCTATGACCTTCATTTGAAAGTGTTGACAATGGCAAGTAATGCCAGTCAAAGAAGCATAAAGACAAACAGATAATACTTTGACTTCATTTCCTCATCTTGTCATCTGAGCCAATGATAATTGACATGGAGGTCAGCCTGAGTTAGTGCATGAAGGGCAGAAGCCAAAACCCAAGTACTGCAAAAATGTGACAAATAGATCTAGAATGGTAAAAAGGAAGAAATAGAGCACAGCANTAAACACAGTTAACTTATTTACAAGTGGGGCACAAAATACGTAAGGCATTTCTCTTTCTAACCATAAGGAATAACTAGAACTAAAGCTCTTCTCACTATAAGTAGACAACACCATGAAATATACACAAGTTTGGTTTTAGCCATTGGACAGCAGGAAGTGAATGCATGTGATCTATGAGGGAAGATAACTGAATGATGTGAGCTCTATTACTGCTTGGCTTTCTGCTCTAAGTCATTATGTGTACCATAGTGCAGGTAAGGAGACTCATACCAGGGGACAATAATCTCAATTGATTGAGGCAACTGAAATTTGATGGTTAAAGTAATAAAGATGAAGTAGCAGTGAGCTTAGAGAAATTTTAAAAACAATGAATTAATGACCCAGAGGAAGATGAACTAAAGAGACTTTTGATGAAGGCGAAAGAAGAGAGTGAAAAAGCTGACTTAAAACTCAACATTCAAAAAATGAAGATCATGGCATCTGATCCTATCACTTGATGGCAAATACATAGGGACAATGTATACAAAGTGTCAGATTTAATTTTCTAGGGTTTCTTTTTTCTTTTTTTTTTTAATTTTTATTTTAACTTTAGTTTACTTTACAATACTGTATTGGTTTTGCCAAACATTGACATGAATTCACCACGAGTGTACATGCGTTTCCAAACATGAATCCCCTCCCACCTCCCACCCCATACCATCTCTCTGGGTCCTCTCCATGCACCAGCCCCAAGCATCCTGCATCCTGCATCGGACATAGACTGGCGATTCGTTTCTTACATGATAGTATACATGTTTCAATGCCATTCTCCCATCTCATCCCAATCAATGTGGATGGTGACTGCAGCCACAAAATTAAAAGATGCTTTCTCCTTAGAAAAATAGCTATGACAAACCCAGACACTGTATTAAAAAGCAGAGCCATCTCTTTGCTGACAAAGGTCTGTATAGTCAAACCTGTGGTTTTCCAGTAGTCATGTATGGATGTGAGAGTTGGACCATAAAGAAGGCTGAGTGCCAAAGAATTGATGCCCTCGAATTGTGGGGCTAGAGAAGACTCTTGAGAGTCCGTTGGACAGCAAGGAGATCAAACCAGTCAATCTTAAAGGGAATCAACACTGAATATTCATTGGAAGGACTGATGCAGAAGCTGAAGCTCCAATACCTTGGCTACCTGATGCAAGGGCTGACTCATTGGAAAAGATCCTGATCCTGGGCAAGACTGAGGGCAAGAGGAGAAGGGGGCGACAGAGGATGAAATAGTTGGATGGAGATCAGTGGACATGAGTCTGAGTCACCTCCTGGAGATAGTGAAGGACAGGGAAACCTGGTGTGCTGCAGTTCATGGGGTTGCAAAGAGTGTGACATGACTTAGTAAATGAACAACAATAACAAAACAACAGGACAAGCTCAAGAAATCAAAAATATATGTAATTGGCAGAAAACAAATAAATGAATAATGATCAAATTATTTCAAAATTTTATGAAAAAATAAGCCCACAGATACTAGATGCTCAAAAAATCTAAAGATAAATCCAAAGAANAGATGCTCAAAAAATCTAAAGAAAAATCCAAAGAAAACTGTGATAAATCTCACTAAATTGAAATTATTGGACTCTTACTTACATGTAACTGGATCCTATATGTAATGTTGGAAGTTGTCACTTCCACCATTACAAAAAAGAAATGCTGAACAACTTTAAAGTGATGACTTTTCTTCCACCCATCAGAGAACTGGGGTTTCAAGGCAAGCTACCACCCTGAAATCTGGTGTTTGTTAGTTGATCAGTCATGTCTGACTCTTTGTGAGCCATGGACTCTAGCCCACCAACCTCCTCTGTCCATGGAATTCACTAGATAAGAATACTGGAGTAGGTTGCAATTCCCTTCTCCAGGAGATTTTCCTATCCCAGGGATTGAATCTGGGTCTCCAAAATTGCGGGCAGTTTCTTTACTATCTGAGCCACCAGGGAAATCTGAAGAGTCAGGTTATTTACCAAGTGAATCCAGAGTCACAGCCTAGATCCACTTACCTGAAACAGAGACAGCTGAAGACATAAACTGGTAAGACTACTTCAATGGTGGTTTGATGAATTGCTAGAACCTGATTATAGACCAGCATGAGAACCACAGACTTCTCGGGGCCACAGTCTTGGGGTTCCTATACAGTTTTGTGGATTTTACCTCTAGGAACTACATCGGGTCTCACAGTGAGAGCTAGAAGTGTTCTTCCATGGTTATGGCAGGATGGGCAGAATAATCTTGTGAAATATTTCAGATCATTTTTCATAATCGACATCTACTTTTCAAAGGAAATATTTATTCCACCTTATTCCAGACTCTTATTCCATCTGGGGAAAGGGCATATCTTCTACTCCATTTCCTCTAGCCTTTTTATATAAGAGGATTGGGAGAGAACTAAGAAACTCTTGTGAAGTTAATACCCAAGAAACACCAACACGTTGATAGACAAATTTAATCATAAAATTTCAGAGCACACCATAGCAACAAGATTCCAGTATAATAACAATGAATTATGGCTGCAAGACTCAAGCACTTTTCCTAGAGAAGTGTTTAAGAGGCCCAGAGTCAACAAGGGAAGTGTAAACAATGACACTGGAAGAGTGTGAAGCCTCTGATGTCAACAGTTACAGCAAACATTGAAAGAAGTGAAAGTGTTAGTTGCTCAGTCAAGTCCAACTCTTTGCAATCCCTTGGACTATAGCCCTCCAGGCTGCTTGGTCCATGGACTTCTCCAGACAAGAATATTGCAGTGGGTCACCGTTCCTTTTTCTAGGGGATCTTCCTGACCCAGGGATTGTACTCAGGTTTGCTTTACCGTCTAAGCCACCTGGGAAGGCCAACAAACACTAAACACAGCCAAACTCCTCGGCAGATTAAAATACAACCTTGTACCAAAGGCCTCTTTACCTCAGTTCTTGTACATCCCATCTAGTTTTTAACAGAAAATTATAAGGAATATTATAATGCAAGAAATATCATAGTCAGAAGAGGCAAAGCAGATATCAGAATGAGACAGATATGGCTAAGCTGTAGGAGTTATAGGAAATGTAGCATAACTACAATTAATATATTAAGGACCCCGAAGAAAAATGCCAACAACATGCAGAAACAGATGGGGAATGTAAACAGAGTGATAGATAAGCAGAGAGATATAAACCCTAAGATAAGGAAAAAGAAAATGCTAGGGGGAAAAAAAAATGACAGAAATGAACACTTATGATGGACACATGAGTGTACAAAAAATTGCCAAAGAAAGAAGGAGATTGATGAAAGGCCAATAGAAATTTCCCCTGCTGAAATGTGAAAAGAGAATGCAAAAAAGCAAAACAGGACGTCAAAGTCAGTGGGACAATTTAAACGTGTAACGTATGTGCTGTTAATTGCTTCAGTCGTGTCCAACTCTTTGTGACCCATGGACTCTAGCCCGCCAGGCTCCTCTGTCCATGGCATTTCCCAGGCAAGGATACTGGAGTGGGTTACCGTGCCCTCCTCCAGAGGATCTTCCCAATCTGGTAATCAAACCCACATCTTTGGTGTCTCCTGCATTGCAGGCAGATTCTTTACCCAGTGAGCCACCTGGGAAGCCCATCAGCACACTAAGACCCCCTAAACCTTGTTTCCATTAGCTCATGATATCAGAATGTGGAGAAGCAAACCTCCAGATCTGTCTCCTGACTACCTTCATAAGGCATGTAACTGGTCTGTTACCAGCTGCACACAGGCCTCCTGAATGCATGGTTTCTCCAGCCCTGCAGAGCCGTTTAAACTGCTGCTGTAAGAGACATATGCAGTAAGCAAGGGCACCAGTATAAAGACAAATGCTAATTGACTAGTGTCAGAGCAGCATGTCACACGCTCCCATCAAGCAGAGGATATGAAGTAAGTGAGGAACAGAACCAGGAGAAATCATGTCCCGGAGCAGGGCCGGTGGGCACTGCGGGTGGGCTGTGCAGTGGTGCCCTGTGCACCAGCGGGAAGCCAAGAGATGCGCTCCATACCGTGTTTCTACCAAGAAGTGGGAAGAACGGGGTCTGACAGGAAAATGCTCTATCCTTCATTAAAACAGAGCATGGCTCATGGACTCTGAATGCACATTTATGGCATAAAAGATTTTCAATTCTCTGTTTTCATAAATCAAAAATCTCAAGTCTTTGTGATTGGGTTTCACATTAACTGACATTTTATTTGCATATAGTTAAAATACCAAAGAGAAGAAAGAGAAACTGGAGTAGAAGAAATAATTGAGGTAATCAAAACCTTTCAAAGTTAATAATATACACCAAACCATGGATCCAGGAAGCTCAAATAACACTAAGCAGAATAAAAGCAAAACAAAACACTACCCATAGGAATACTGTATTCAAACTGAAATAAAATCCAGAGAAAAATTGTGAAAAAAGCCAGAGGAAAATAAAACCTTACCTAGAGAAGTAAAGATAAGCACTGTAGTGGGCTTCTTGTCAGTAACTGCAACATAAGTGTTTTTTTTTTAAACAAAACTAGAATTATATATCTAGTGAAATTGTGTTTCAAAAGTGGAAGAGAAATAAATATACTCTCAAGAAACAAAAACTGATGGAATTCTGTAGACTTGCCTGTGAAAATATTAAAAGACATTCTTCAGGCAAAAAGAAATACCTGGATATCTATATTTATATGAATTTTGTCACATAGGAGAAGGAAAAAATTGGGGTTAAAATATCTTTTACTTCCTTTATTATTCATATACGTAAAAGTAACCATTTAAAGCAATAGTAGTAACTTACTGGGCTACTTTACCATAGGAGTAAGTGAAGTGGATGATAGTAATATCATAAATGTTGGAAGGAAGATTAGGGAATGTTCTCTGGTAAAGTATGTGAACTACATCTGAAACAGTAGGATATTAATTCTCTTTCCTTCAGTGCTTGAAGAGCTGGCCATTCTAGGGTTTAGGACCTGATATCCAAAATGCACATGGAGCATCTTTCAGTGCCAGAAAGTAAGGAAGTGCTAAGAAATAAAATCAGTGCATCAAAGAGACACAGAAGTTCCCAATCGCCAAAGCTGCAACAGTTTGAGTCAGAAATTAAATGTATTAGTATTGCATTATAAACCTGAAAGTACAAAATATATACTCATATTGTTTTTCTCATCTTTAATAAACTTTTGCACGCCCTGAAGAAATAGTCAAACATTTAAATTTGTTTTGGATGCTGCAACTGGTGATACAAGCCAAAAACATGAAACAGTTTGGGACTTACATAATAGAGACTGCTGGGGAGAGAACAGGGCAGGCGTCCAGCAGATCCAGATCTGAGAGAGTCAGATGAGGAAACTGGCTCTGGGCTTTTATTGTGATTAGAGAATGGGGTCAGAAGAAAGTTTGGGATTGTGGACTGGGGCTTGCAAGATTTGACTCTTCCACTTGAGCCAAAAGAAAGAGCACCCAGGCTTACTTAGCAACGCCCTCCTTCCTTGTGTGAGGCACAAAGGGAAAAGGGAGGTGTGTGGCTTTAAAACTATCAGCAATCACACATCAAAAAATGAAACCAGACTCCTTATCATTCATGAATCCATACTGATACATACAAATGATGAAAAACAAATAAATGAAATGAAGGAGAAGAGACAAATCTTCTGTGTCCAAGAATTCCAAATATTTTTTAAAGATACTTCATCTGCCAAAAGGTAGAATATGATTCCCCTCTCCTTAAGCATAGAAGAAAATGTGAGACTTCTTCCAAAGACTGCAATATAGAAAAAGAGAGAAACAAAGAGAATCTTTAGTGTAGAGAACTTTAATATTAGTTTAGGTCTGTGATTAACAGGAAGAATGGAAATTCATATTGATAATATGCACCTTTGATACGACTTGATCAGAACGGATTTTGCCTCTATGGTTTTTCTTCCTGCAATAACCTCAGTTTAATCATGAGAATAATATCAGACAAAAGCCAATCGAGGGGAATTCTGCAAAATACCAGCAGTTTTGGTATTGGTTTTGGTTTAACTCATTAAAGGAAAGAATGTCTAAGAAACTGTCATTGTCAAGAGAGGCTGAGGAGATATGATGATTAATCATGGGGTACTGGATAGAATTCTTGAACATGAAAAGGACATTAAGAACATTTTGATGATTTTAATAATATTTGAACATTAATAAAGATGTGTCAATATTGGTTCGTTACTTGTAACTGATACACCACACTATAGTAAAATTTTATTAATAGAGGAAACTGGGTGTCAGATATAAGGAAACCACAGTTTCTAAATTTTTCTGTAATTATATAGCTTTTAAAATGAGGAAGTTTGTAAAAATAAACAGCAACATTCTAAAACTTGTGATGAATAGAAAATATTAAGGCTACTAAAGAACAAAGACATATTATTATTGTACTATTCATTTCTGCTGCTGCTGCTAAGTGACTTCAGTGGTGTCCGACTCTGTGAGACCCCAGAGATGGCAGCCCACCAGGCTCCCCCGTCCCTGGGATTCTCCAGGCAATAAAACTGGAGCAGGTTGCCATTTCCTTCTCCAATGCATGAAAGTAAAAAGTGAAAGTGAAGTTGCTCAGTCGTGTCTGACTTAGCGACCCCATGGACTGCAGCCTACCAGGCTCCTCCGCCCATGGGATTATCCAGGCTAGAGTACTGAAGTGGGTGCCATTGCCTTATCCGATTCATTTCTAGAAGATCCATATTTTAATCTTTTATTTCATTATTTATACATTTCACAATAAACATATGAACATATTTACAGTAGCTCTTTTAAGGTCTTTATGTGTGTAATTCCATGTGTATATTTCATTGTATCATATTTGTGTTTGTTTCTGTTGATTGACTTTTCTTCTGAGAATGCAAGACATGTGCTTTGTGTGTGCTGAGTCGCTTCAGTCATGTCCAACTCTTTGTGACCCCATCGACTATAGCCCCTCAGGCTCTTCTGTCCATGGGATTCTTCAGGCAAGAATACTGGAGTGGGTTGCCAAGCCCTTCTCCAGGGAATCTTCCTGACCAGGGATTGAACCTGTATCTCTCATGTCTCCTGCGTTGGCAGGCTGGTTCTTTACCATTAGCGCCACCTGGGAGGGACATATTTCCCTGTTTTGTCATATATTCTTGAACTGGATGCTGGATATTATCAACTTTACATTTTTGAGAACCAGATATTATTGTTTTACGATTGTCAGAATTTGTTTGGCAGATAAGTTATTTGGAGATAAAATGAATCCTTTCAAGTTGGGCTTTTACATAACATTAAGGCAGTTACAAATCACTCTAAGGTGAGGTGTTGCAGAATGTTCTCAGTGATTAATGAGGACATTGTACTCAGTCTGGTTGAACATTAAGGGTCTCTAGTCCTGTATGGAACTGGAGTGTTATTAAGCAGATTTCCAGTTGATTCCATGACTTTAGTGAAGTATCATCTGAGGTATACACGGTTTAGTATTTAGTCACAGACTCAAGAGAAACACTATGCATATTTTTGTAGTAATTTCTCTATACAGTACTGTAAGTTGTCCTTCATATTCCATATTCAGACATCTAGACCTCCAATTCTTTCTACTCAAATCACCAAGACGTCTAACTTTTGCTTAGACCCTCTCCCCTGCACTGCATTATTATTTATGAATGTTGGAAATAATTTGGGTCATGAAATTGTCATAATTTGTTTCATTATCCTGTATCAGGTATCATAATCTTGTACTATCTATTGTTCAATTTCAAAATAACAGTTGCCTTACATATTGTGTATGATGTTTTTGTTGTTTATCCATGGAGGGTTACTAGTGCTAGTTATATTATAATAGATGAGAACAGAAATTCCTCTGATTAAATGTTATTTAATATTCATAAAAATTAAATATTTCTTAAAATCTGAACTCTTTCTTACATTTAAGTTTCATCTGCATGCTTCTTGAGAGATTTAGTTATAACTTCTTTAAGTGTTACAAATGAGTAATGCTCCATTGTAAATTATTTCCCACTGAACTTTTTAAGATATCGTACATTCCCAGGATAAACTCTGATAATATATTGCCATTTTTAATATTGTCCAATTTGTGTTATTGATGTTGTATTTAAGGTTGTTGGATCTGTATTCATGAGAGAAATTTGGAAATTTCTTTCCTCTGATGTTCATTTACAATTTTTATACCAATGTTATCTAGGCCTCATAAATTGGCTTGGTATGTGTTCTTTCTTGAACTGTTTCCCTTGAAGTATGTGCAAAATATTGAAGTTATTTATATCTTAAGTAATTCAAAATAGTTTTTAAGTGGAATCATCTGGATTTCTTTTTTAGAAAAATGTTTAATAATTGATCCGATTACTTTAATACCACTGTAGTTATTCAGTGTAGCAGATGCTGTTCTGTGTCAGCCAATTTTCCGTTCATGACAGAATGACTGAACTGCCTGCCGTGCTTCTGTCAACCTTAAGCAGTCAGCCCTCTTATGATATTACCCTCAACTAAAGAGAATTGCTTCACCCAACCTCATCCCTTCTCCTCAAGGGCAGCTAGAGTTAATATCTGTTCAGTGTCTGATCTGTTACCCCAACTGGAACAAGTGTGTAGTGTCATTCTTTCTCCAAAGTTCCCCTAACTCCTAGCTGACTTGTGTCTATGTCTTTTCCTCCCCAATTTTGCTTTCTTCTTTTTCAGCACAGATGTTAGTTCCAACATATATGTGCAAAAATTGTCCTGTCGACTAATGTCTACCTGTGGGTCTTCTTTCTGAGGAAAGCACAGTCCAAGTGTGGGTATCCCATGGGTCTGAGAAAGTTGACACCAAAATGAGATTTGGGATCTGTACGTCTTCTTCCTTCATGGTGCTAATGACTATATTACTGGTAGTAGGTGAATTGCTGATAGCTCCTGGCATAAAAGTTAAATTGTTAAACTCTCAATTATAGTGAGATGAGTTGTTATATGAATGGAAGCAATTACAGTAGAAGTCTATATTTAGAAAATGAAAGAAATAGTAATTACAATCCCAATAAAGTAGTATGACCAATCCTGAAGTCAGGTGACGTTCTACAGAAAGTTTTAAGGGGCCGATGTTGATTAATCACTAAGTAAAACAAAATATGAAAGCCAAATAGTCCACATGGTCTCATATCAAGTGTCTTTATTTCCTGCAGCCAGAATGAAGAGAGGACCTGAGCATCCCATATTTCAGACTGTTTTGGCCTAGCACCAGGATTCTCACTAGAATGACTTTTCTCTGTAAATTGACAGAGTTTCCTGAAATTTCTAATTGTTTTCCTAAATTATTTCTTATATTTATTATTTTTGCTTTATTGAGTCTGAATACTCCTAGGTCTCTTTGTTACGTGAGGCAGGGGACATATCTCTCATCCTTTTTCTTCAAATTATGTAGTGTAATTTTTCTAAGTGGGGTGGCTGAAAGAACTAGAACACTGATGTGAAGAGTCACATATGTTGTCACCAGTTCTCTAGTGGAGCAGTTCATTCCTCGAATAATGACATGCTTTGACCAGTAAACCACTAAAAGAATACTGGTTTATTCTTTTTGTTATTCTCTGAGTTTATATCACAACCATTTTTTAATACTTATTCTTTATAGCCCCAACTCGTAAAACATAAGGCCTGATGTTTAATGCGTTGTATTTGGTTTGATAACAGCAATAGTAACAATAATAGTAATGGTCCCATTATACACTCTCCTCACAGAATTAAGGACATGAATATATATTGCTTTCTTCTTATACTATGGGGTAAACCATTGTCTTCTATACCTTATACTTTTGTAAAATGGAGATAAAAATGAGGAATCTGAGTTTATAACAATATGTTGAGAACAAAATATGATATAATATCAGTGATTGATCAGAAATACAAATAGCATAATGGGGAGAAAAAAGCATCTGAATGCAGAGTTCCAAAGAATAGCAAGAAGAGATAAGAAAGCCTTCCTCAGCAATCAGTGCAAAGAAATAGAGGAAGACAACAGAATGAGAAAGACTAGAGATCTCTTCAAGAAAATTAGAGATACCAGGGAACATTTCATGCAAAGATGGGCTCGATAAAGGACAGAA
>SJYQ01002274.1:115651-185863 GCA_006410935.1 Redunca redunca
TTCTTCACAGTCCAACTCTCACATCCATACATGACCACTGGAAAAACCATAGCCTTGACTAGACGGACCTTAGTTGGCAAATTAATGTCTCTGCTTTTGAATATACTATCTAGGTTGGTCATAACTTTCCTTCCAAGGAGTAAGTGTCTTTTAATTTCATGGCTGCAGTCACCATCTGCAGTGATTTTGGAGCCCAAAAAAATAAAGTCTGACACTGTTTCCACTGTTTCCCCGTCTATTTCCCATGAAGTGATGGGACCAGATGCCATGATCTTCGTTTTCTGAATGTTGAGTTTTAAGCCAACTTTTTCACTCTCCCCTTTCACTTTCATCAAGAGGCTTTTTAGTTCCTCTTCACTTTCTGCCATAAGGGTGGTGCCATCTGCATATCTGAGGTGATTGATATTTCTCCCGGCAATCTTGATTCCAGCTTGTGTTTCTTCCAGTCTAGCATTTCTGATGATAGTACAGTATGAGAATCTATACAAAAAACTCAGCAAAAAGTGTGTAGGCTTTTCTAAGTAAAATGTAAAACTTGAGTAACATAACTAATAAAGGGTTTGTAAAACTTCATAAAATAATAAATGAGATGAGGCTATGGAGACATTGTCTGGAATGAACAGAAGTTGTGTCTGCAAGCCAATAGATTATTAAGCTAATCAAGAAATAAATCCAAGTTTATGTGTGAGCTGTTAATATATGACAACAATTGTGGAGGACCCTGTCTTAGTTGAGAATCAGATGAACTTAATTATTTAATAATCTTTTGTATGTTTGAAAATTAATATATACCATGTGTAAAATCAAAGCATGAGTGATAGAGTTGGAAAAAATGTAGTGCACATATCAAGTATCTTTAATAAATTTACAAGAGTGTTCTGCTTATGTTTTCCCTCTTAGAGTTTTACAGTTTCTGGTCTTATATTTAGATCTTTAAGCCATTTTGAATTAATTTTTGCATGTGGTATTAGAAAGTGCTTTAGTTTCATTCTTTTACATGTAGTTGACTAGTTTTCCCAGCACCATTTGTTGAAGAGATTGTCTTTTGCCCATTGTATATTTTTGCCTCCTTTTTCAAATATAAGTTGTCCATAGATGCATAGATTTATCTCTGGACTTTCTATTTTGATGTATATTTCTCTCTTTATAACACTATTTTATTTATTTTTTTTACTGTATCAATCACAGTGGGTGTTTATTGATTCCTGTTATAAGCTGCTTACTCTTCTAGTTGCTAAGAATTCAGCAGTGGAAAAAGATATGTGTACAAAAATTACTGCTATCAATGATAAATACAGCACAATAAACTATAAAATATTTGATTTTAAGTATTCATGCATTATATAGCTGTAATAAAAAACACAAGAGGAAGATTAAACATAAAATGTTATCACAAAAGTTAAATAGCAAAATGTGTCAGTTTAAAATATGTTTTCATCAATTTGTTTTCCACTACTGGATAGACAGTAAAAAACTTTTAAAAAAGTAAACAAAAATAGTGTTCATTGTTTCTCAGCATCAACAATGGATGATATTTTCCCATCATGCTATTAAAACCTACCCAAAAGAGTTTTAGGGTTTTAGTTGCCTGTGGAAATAAGCACTGTGTTCTTTAATTCTTCTGAATCTTAATTTCTTTAAACTATTGTTTCACATTAGCAGCTGAAAACAAGGCTGAAAGCTTGGTCGAAAGTGTTTTGAAGTTGGCTTTATTATAATAAGGAGATAAAAAGAAAATGAGGATTTGCTTTGCTTTTGGTATTCAAATAAATAAAGGAAAAAAGAGTGCATCTATATATTTTAGTTTGCATAGGGTAAAATGTCCTCATAATGCTTTTATTAGATGATAGGAAGAGATATAATTAAAGACATAGATAAGCAACATGTAATTTTTTAAGAATATAAGTGCATATATATATATATAATATTACATAAAAAACACATGCCTTCAGTTCAGTTCAGTTCTGTCACTCAGTCGTGTCCGACTTTTTGCGACCCCATGAATTGCAGCAGGCCGGGCCTCCCTGTCCATCACCATCTCCTGGAGTTCACTCAGACTCATGTCTATCGAGTTGGTGATGCCATCCAGCCATCTCATCCTCTGTCATCCCCTTCTCCTCCTGCCCCCAGTCCCTCCCAGCATCAGAGTCTTTTCCTATGAGTCAACTGTTTGCATGAGGTGGCCAAAGTATTGGAGTTTCAGCTTTAGCATCATTCTTTCCAAAGAAATCCCAGGGCTGATCTCCTTCAGAATGCACTGGTTGGATCTCCTTGCAGTCCAAAGGACTCCCAAGAGTCTTCTCCAACACCACAGTTCAAAAGCATCAATTCTTCGGTGCTCTGCCTTCTTCACAGTTCAACTCTCACATCCATACATGACGACAGGAAAAAACCATAGCCTTGACTAGACGGACCTTAGTAGGCAAAGTGATGTCCCTGCTTTTGAATATACTATCTAGGTTGGTCATAACTTGCCTTCCAAGGAGTAAGCATCTTTTAATTTCATGGCTGCAATCACCATCTGCAGTGATTTTGGAATCCTCCCAAAAATAAAGTCTGACACTGTTTCCACTGTTTCTCCATCTATTTCCCATGAAGTGATGGGACCATATACCATGATCTTCTTTTTCTGAATGTTGAGTTTTAAGCCGACTTTTTCACTCTCCTCTTTCACTTTCATCAAGAGGCTTTTTAGCTCCTCTTCACTTTCTGCCATAAGGGTGGTGTCATCTGCATATCTGAGGTGATTGATATTTCTCCCAGAAATCTTGATTCCAGCTTGTGTTTCTTCCAGCCCAGTGTTTCTCATGAGGTACTCTGCATATAAGTTAAATAAGCAGTGTGACAATATACAGCCTTGACGTACTCCTTTTCCTATTTGGAACCAGTCTGTTGTTCCATGTCCAGTTCTAACTGTTGCTTCCTGACCTGCATACAGATTTCTTAAGAGGCAGGTTAGGTGGTCTAGTATTCCCATCTCTTTCAGAATTTTCCACAGTTTATAGTGATCCACATAGTCAAAGGCTTTGGCATAGTCAATAAAGCAGAAATAGATGTTTTTCTGGAACTCTCTTGCTTTTTCCATGATCCCGCGGATGCTGGCAATTTGATATCTGGTTCCTCTGCCTTTTCTAAAACCAGCTTGAACATCTGGAAGTTCATGGTTCACATATTGCTGAAGCATGGCTTGGAGAATTTTGAGCACTACTTTACTAGCATGTGAGATGAGTGCAACTTTGTGGTAGTTTGAGCATTCTTTGGCATTTCCTGTCTTTGGAATTGGAATGAAAACTGACCTTTTCCAGTCCTGTGGCCACTGCTGAGTTTTCCAAACTTGCTGGCATATTGAGTGCAGCACTTTCACAGCATCATCTTTCAGGATTTGAAACTGCTCAACTGGAATTCCATCACCTCCACTAGCTTTGTTTGTAGTGATGCTTTCTAAGGCCCACTTGACTTCACATTCCTGAATGTCTGGCTCTAGATGAATGATCACACCATCGTGATTATCTGGGTTGTGAAGATCTTTTTTGTACAGTTCTTTTGTGTATTCTTGTCACCTCTTCTTAATATCGTCTGCCTCTGTTAGGTCCATACCATTTCTGTCCTTTATTGAGCCCATCTTTGCATGAAATGTTCCCTTAGTATCTCTAATTTTCTTGAAGAGATCTCTAGTCTTTCCCATTCTGTTCTTTTCCTCTATTTCTTTGCACTGATCACTGAAGAAGGCTTTCTTATCTCTTCTTGCTATTCTCTGGAACTCTGCGTGTAGATTCTTATATCTTTTCTTTTCTCCTTTGCTTTTCACCTTTCTTCTTTTCACAGCTCTTTGTAAGGCCTCCCCAAACAGCCATTTTGCTTTTTTGCATTTCTTTTCCATGGGGATGGTCTTGATCCCTGTCTCCCATATAGTGTCACGAACCTCCTTCCATAGTTCATCAGGCACTCTATCTATCAGATCTAGGCCCTTAAATCTATTTCTCACTTTCACTCTTAATCATAAGGGATTTGATTTAGGTCATACCTGAATGGTCTAGCGGTTTTCTCTACTTTCTTCAGTTTGAGTCTGAATTTGGTAATAAGAAGTTCATGATCTGAGCCACAGTCAGCTCCTGGTCTTGTTTTTGTTGACTGTATTGAGCTTCTCCATCTTTGGCTGCAAAGAATATAATCAGTCTGATTTTGGTGTTGACCAACTGTTGATGTCCATGTGTAGAGTCTTCTCTTGTGTTGTTGGAAGAGGGTGTTTGCTATGACCAGTGCATTTTCTTGGCAAAACTCTATTAGTCTTTGCCCTGCTTCATTCTGCATTCCAAGGCCAAATTTGCCTGTTACTGCAGGTGTTTCTTGACTTCCTACTTTTGCAATCCAGGTGGCAAGAGTGAACGTTGACATTCTAGGAATCAGCGAACTAAAATGGACTGTAATCAGTGAATTTAACTCAGATGACCATTATATCTCTCATTTTACGGTTCATAATTCTAAGCCCCTACACCTAAGAGAGTTAAAAAGAAAAAGATTTGCAATGAATCTTGTGCTATTAAAACCAGGTATTTCAGAGATTTACTCGTCTTTTTTGTGCTGCATTTGGAAACTTTGTGTTGAAGAGAACAAATTTCTTTTAAATGTTAGATTATGTTTCTAATTGAAAAATATTCACATCAGTAGAGGAATTAATGAAGAGTAATATATTAATGAAAATTTAATTATGGTAATTGAACATCATTCTTTTCTTCCTGCTTTCTAAATAAAGTCAGAAGAGCAAAAAGAGATTAATATTTATTTCTAATGTTCAGTCAGTTAATGAATCTATTTATGTGGCTTGCCAAGATTCACTGTAGGTTCTGAGATTAAATTAGTCTTGAGTTAGTAATACAGATTTTATATAGAAGATATAAGTATCCTAGTGGAAGGAATTATGAAAAGATACTTTATAAATTTGAATATCAACAAGAATTTACAAGTTTTAGCTTAATTACATTTATGTGCTTAAGGTCAACCATAGAATGCCTTTGTATTCATGTTTTATTATACTTTGAAAACCCATTATTATGAGAAAATTGAAAAAGTTGTCCATTCAGTGTCATGACAAATCTTACTAATGGAACAGGTGACTAGAAGATTATTTGATATGAGTTTCTGTATCTCACCTGTGAAGTTTATTTTTTTTTCAAGTTGAACATGCTCCTCTCTCAGTTTAATTATTGTACATTAATAGATATATTATGGCTTTCACAGCAGGAAGTCATACTTAATTTTCTATTATTTCTAACTTGAACTCAAAGCATAGAGTTTCACTGAGATAAGCAAAAGTATTTGCACACAAAATAATTTCTCACATCTTCATTATTTTTTCTCATATTTTTGCTACTTATACATTAATTATTGCATATAAAAGCAAAACAAGGCTGAAAATATACAAAGATTTCTGTGTATGCAGGGTACATATTATATTTCATAATTATACTGCTGCTGCTGCTGCTGCTAAGTCACTTCAGTCATGTCTGACTCTGTGCGACCCCATAGACAGAAGCCTACCAGGCTCCCCCGTTCCTGGGATTCTCCAGGCAAGAACACTGGAATGGGTTGCCATTTCCTTCTCCAATGCATGAAAGTGAAGTCACTAAGTCGTATCTGACTCTTAGCGACCCCATGACTGCAGCCTACCAGGCTCCTCAGTCCATGACATTTTCCAGGCAAGAGTACTGAAGTGGGGTGCTATTGCCTTCTCTGATAATTATAACAAATACCAAAATTGGTACAAGGTTTTTGGCAGTTATATTATTGGTGTCAATGAAAATATCCCTAAAGTATCCTACAGACAAATTTTGGAGCAATAGAAAAATATTAAATATAAAGAGTGTGCTAGTAAACCTTACCAAAGGCAAAACATAAAAAGATTTTTATTTGTATTATAGTGCTTATAATTTATCTTTGAAAATAAAACTATCTCTTTGATATCAAACTGAAATTAACAGATTGTATTAGTGTTTTTAATAATTCAATAAATTATGTAATTTTAGCTATTAATATTGCTTCTCTCCTGGCTCAGTAGTAAAGAATCCTCTTGCCAATGCAAGAAACATGAGTTCAGTTCCTAGGTCAGGAAGATTCCCTGGAGAAGGAAACGGTACCACTCCAGTATTCTTGCCTGGGAAATCCCATGGGTAGAGGAGCCTAGAGGGTTACAGTCCATGGCGTGGCAATGAGTCAAACATGAATTAGTGACTAAATGATAACAAGTGTAGATTCACATATGAAAACTTTTTCAAGCAACTTATACTAGATGCTTGGGGCTGGTGCACTGAGATGACCCAGAGGGATGGTACGGGGAGGGAGGAGGGAGGGAGGTCCAGGATGGGGAACATGTGTACACCTGTGGCAGATTCATGTTGATGTATGGCAAAAGCAATACAATATTGTAAAGTAATTAACCTCCAATTAAAATAAATAAATTTATATTTTAAAAAATTTCAAATACTGGATTATCAGTTTTTAAATTTAAGCTTAAATTGAATGAATTTTTCTTTTTAAACTAAGGTGCTCAGTTGTACTAGTCATGTTTCAATCCTTAAGAGCTATGTGTCACGGGTGGGTACCTTCTAGAACATTACAGATCTCTAGGGTGTAAATCTTTTGCATATAGGGAATTATTTTCCTCCAAGGCAAATTGAAATGCAATTAAAACTTATTTGTGAAATTTGAAGTGCTGTCACTCTAATTAAAACATATTCTATAAATTTATTACCTTAAAATTATTTCTAATTGAACAGCTCATTACATGTATAAAACTCATAAGGTAAATTTAAAGTTTTGTTAAATATGCATGATTAAATTGCAACAGTGTTTTGGCAATTAGAGATATTTAAGCCAAGACTTTATTAGTCTCTCTGAGCCAGTTTTAGGCAGTTGCACTGTTCTGTTACTTTCCACTAGTCTGTAGATTTAATCTTTGAGGCTCCTAAACATGATGTATATCAGAACTTCAAAGGGTCCACCAACTTTTTCTTTTGATGTGATAAAGTATAAGATTTGTTGTTTTCTTTTTTCATCTGAGCAGAAATATGGCTTTAATAATCTGTTACTACTTAGTCATTTCATTTAAAACTTCTCTCTAATTAATGTATAAATTATTTTTCTAGAATCACACGTATCTCAAACTTTTAGATCAATATTATACAATGATAATTTAATACATGTGTTAAAGTATGCATAAACTATTCACTCCAATGATGTACTTTAAATGAAGAATAAATATAAATTAAGGAAATGCATGCATGTGTTATGAAATGGTAAAAAGGAAATGCAATAAACTTTTTCTGTTTTAGTTTTTTCAATCAGAAACAGCCAATGACATTAATCACATTATTGTTAAAAATAAGTCTGACTATTTCACAGGGATTCTAATGATTTCACCAACATTTGAAATTATTCAAAGTAGTTAGGTACTATGCTAAGTGAAAGAAGTCAATCACAAAGGATCACGTATTATATGATTCCATTCATATAGAACCTCCAGACTTGGCAAACCCAGAAAGAAGGTATCAGTAGTTTCTTGAGGCTCTGGAAGAAGTGGAGGAAGTGATGAATGGGAAATGACTGGTAATGTGTATGGGATTTGGGGGTGGTGGTGATAAAAATGTTCTAAAATTAGATTGTGGTGATGGTCATAAACTCAGCAGTGGCCACAGGACTGGAAAAGGTCAGTCTTCATTCCAATCCCAAAGAAAGGAAATGCCAAAAAATGCTCAAACTACCACACAATTGCGCTCATCTCAAATGCTAGTAAAGTAATGCTCAAAATTCTCCAAGCCAGGCTTCACCAATACATGAACCATGAACTTCCAGATGTTCAAGCTGGTTTTAGAAAAGGCAGAGGAACCAGATATCAAATTGCCAGCATCTGCTGGATCATGGAAAAAGCGACAGAGTTCCAAAAAAATATCTACTTCTGCTTTATTGACTATGCCAAAGCCTTTGACTGTGTGGATCACAATAAACTGTGGAAAATTCTTCAAGAGATGGGAATACCAGACCACCTGACCTGCCTCTTGAGAAATCTGTATCAGGTCAGGAAGCAACAGTTAGAACTGGACATGGAATAACAGACTGGTTCCAAATAGGAAAAGGAGTATGTCAAGGCTGTATATTGTCACCCTGCTTATTAACTTCTATGCATAGTACATCATGAGAAACGCTGGGCTGGAAGAAACACAAGCTGGAATCAAGATTGCTGGGAGAAATATCAATCACCTCAGATATGCAGATGACACCACCCTTATGGCAGAAAGTAAAGAGGAACTAAAAAGCCTCTTGATGAAAGTGAAAGGGGAGAGTGAAAAAGTCGGCTTAAAACTCAACATTCAGAAAACGAAGATCATGGCATCTGGTCCCATCACTTCATGGGAAACAGATGGGGAAACAGGGGAAACAGTGTCAGACTTTATTTTTTGGGGCTCCAAAATCACTGCAGATGGTGACTGCAGCCATAAAAGACACTTACTCCTTGGAAGAAAAGTTATGACCAACCTAGATAGCACATTCAAAAGCAGAGACATTACTTTGCCAACAAAGGTCTATCTAGTCAAGGCTATGGTTTTTACCTGTGGTCATGTATGGAAGTGAGAGTTGGACAGTGAAGAAAGCTGAGCACCAAAGAATTGATGCTTTTGAACTGTGGTGTTGGAGAACACTCTTGAGAGTCCCTTGGACTGCAAGGAGATCCAACCAGTCCATTTAAAGGAGATCAGTCCTGGGTGTTCATTGGAAGGAATGATGCTAAAGCTGAAACTCCAGTACTTCAGCCACCTCATGCGAAGAGTTGACTCATTGGAAAAGACTCTGATGCTGGGAAGGATTGGGGGGCAGGAGGAGAAGGGGACGACAGAGGATGAGGTGACTGGATGGCATCCCCAACTTGATAGACGTGAGTCTGAGTGAACTCCAGGAGTTGGTGATGGACAGGGAGGCCTGGCGTGCTGCAATTCACGGGGTCACAAAGAGTCAGATACGACTGAGTGACTGAACTGAACTGAACTGGTGGTCATACAACTCTGTAAATATACTAAAAACAACTAAATGTACATTTTAAATTGGTGAATTATAAGCATATGAGTTAAAACTCAATAAAGGGTTTAAATGTACATTTTAATTTGTTGAATTATACAGTATATGAGTTAAAACTCAATAAAGGGTGAAAAGGAAAAGAGCCCAAAAATAGTTTTTAATATGGCATTTCTCATGTTTATATTGTTAATACTGACATAGAAATATTAACTTATATGTTACTCCAAAATTTCGTTCAATTTAGCAAGATCACCTACATACTAATGTTTTTAAAGTTGCAAAATCTGTGGAAAAGAGGATTTTGGTAGAGAAAAATATGAAAAATAACAGTTGTATAAAAGGTCATATTGGGTAAAGGGATAATCAAAAGCAGTTATATCTAATTTAGAATTTTAGAATATAGCACACATTGGAAGTCTAAATTTGTTATTCTTCTGATATTTGGGGCCCTTAACAAAGACATCTTCAAGCTACGATCAAGTATGCAGAAATTAATCGATGTATTTTGGTTTTTTAAAGATTAAAATGAGAGGAAATCTATCAAATTAATATGTTCATAAAGCCAAAACCTCAATGTGAGATACTAGTACATTATATACAATAGCATCCCCAATTTGAAGTGAACCTATTTTAGTAAGCTGTCAGATTACAAATAAGTTGGTTATGTGTCTGTAACTGTTATAGGAAGATAGTTGAACAATGGAGAATGTGCTTTATTTCTGCATATTTCTCAGGTGTCAGTCTTGGGACAGAACAATTATATTAAATTGAACGACACTAAAACTGACTTAGTAAAAGGGAATGGAAATATTTAATACCATGGCATCCAGTCCCATCACTTCATGGGAAATAAATGGGGAAACAGTGGAAACAGTGTCAGACTTTATTTTTGTGGGCTCCAAAATCACTGCAGATGGTGATTGCAGCCATGAAATTAAAAGAAGCTTACTCCTTGGAAGGAAAGTTATGACCGACCTAGATAGTATATTCAAAAGCAGAGACATTACTTTGCCGATTAAGGTCCGTCTAGTCAAGGCTATAGTTTTTCCTGTGGTCATGTATGGATGTGAGAGTTGGACTGTAAAGAAGGCTGAGTGCCAAAGAATTGATGCTTTTGACCTGTGGTGTTGGAGAAGACTCTTGAGAGTCCCTTGGACTGCAAGGAGATCCAACCAGTCCATTCTGAAGGAGATCAGCCCTGGGATTTCTTTGGAAGGAATGATGCTGAAGCTGAAACTCCAGTACTTTGGCCACCTCATGCGAAGTGTTGACTCATTGGAAAAGACTCTGATGCTGGGAGGGATTGGGGGCAGGAGGAGAAGGAGATGACAGAGGATGAGAGGGCTGGATGGCATCACGGACTTGATGGATGTGAGTCTGAGTTAACTCCGGGAGTTGGTGATGGACAGGGAGGCCCGGCTTGCTGAAATTCATGGGGTCGCAAAGAGTCGGACACGACTGAGCGACTGAACTGAAATGTACAGTTAGTTCATGAATTGAGTCATTTTTACTTGATGTAAATAGCTAAAGTAAAATGATCAGTTTATCTGTTTTACATAGGCATATAGTGATTTAGCATATTTAAAAGCCCATTTTAGCCAAGGAGTGTGTTCACTGACAATGTTAATGTATGGAATTCACAGTGGTTATGAAGAAAACATTTTCTGATTATATCACCATTATAGAGGAATGTTACTGGGCAGTTATCACCTGAATGTAGTTTCCTTAAGAAATTCAGATTAGATTAGCAAGGTTTACATAATTTAATACAGTTTATATGTTTCTTAATGACTTAGTAGGAGAGCATCTAAAATTGTGTTGAAAATTGTCTGGTGTACCCAGGTTACAGAAAATGCTAAACATGACTTCAAGAAAAAATGTATTTATTTTCCTTTCTCTACTTTCCCCAGTTTACTATCTGGTTTTCAATCCATTCCAAAATAAGCAGAAATTTTAAAAGTTCAACATTTTTACAATAATACAGAAATAAAGATGTTCTGGTACAATACTATTTTTATTTTCTTTATTGCATATTAAACTATATATTGGTTTGGAAACATTTTTCAATCACATCCAAATGCATAATAATCCTAACAATATCCTTGTGAAGTTGACAAAATATATTATGATACTACTGATAAAAAGTTAGCAACAATTAGAAATTGCACAGAAGTAGGTTTTACCTAAAAAATAAATCAACATATAGAAACATGAGATGGGATATTATTTTTAATTTGTACTATTCATATTTGAATATATTTCCTTAAAATTCAGTTATAAAAATGTTATTATCATCCAAATGTTTAGGATGTCAATTATCCAGATGGTTAGTGTATGAAACTCCTCCCAAATACATATCTACACACTCCTGAAGCTTGCCTAAAAATACATCAAAACACCTTGTTCTAATATTGGTAGGACTGTTTCATTTCTGTTTTAATCTTATATAGTATGTCTTTTTGTTTTATTTTTTTTATTTTTAAAGTTTAATTTCTATTGAAGGATAATTGCTTAACAATATTGTATTGTTTTCCACCGTACGTCAACATGAATCAGCCATAGGTACTCATATGTAAACATATATCCCCTCCCTCTTGAACCTCCCTCCCAACCCATCCCACCCCTCTAGGTTGTCACAGAGCACCGATCTGAGCTCCCTGAATCATAGAGCAAATTCCCACTGGCTAACTATTTTACATATGATAGTACATATGTTTCCTTGACACTATTTGTCCTACCTTCTCCTTCCCCTGCCTTGTCCACAAGTTTGTTCTCTATGTCTGCATCTCTACTGCTGCCCTGCAAATAGGTTCATCATCACCATCTCTCTAGATTTCATTAATATGCATTAAGATATGATATTTGTTTCTGATTTACTTCATCTGTATAATAGACTCTAGTTTTATCCACCTCATTAGCAATTGACTCAAATTGGTATCAAAAGTGATATCTCACTGTAGTTTTGATCTTATAATGAGTGATGTTGAGCATCTTTTCATGTGTTTATTAGCCATCTGTATGTCTTCTTTGGAGAAATATCTGTTTAGATGTTTTGCCCACTTTTTGATTGGGTTGTTTGTTTTTCTGGTGTTGAGTTGCATGAACTGCTTGTATATTTTGGAAATTAATCCTTTGTCGGTTGTTTCAATTGCTATAATTTTCTCCCATTCTGAGGGTTGTCTTTTGACCTTGTTTATAGTTTCCTTTGCTTTGCAAAAGATTTTAAGTTTAATTAGGCCCCATTTGTTTCTTTTCGTTTTTATTTCCATTACTCTAGGAGATGGGTCAGAGAGGATCTTGCTTTGATTTATGTCATAGAGTGTTCTGTCTGTGTTTTCTGAGGCATGAATATTTTTTAAGCCGACAGTTGTTTTACCACAATAAAAAAAATCTCCTGCAGGAATGAGAGATATAATGCTTCAGTGTTGGATGTTACTCAGTCAACAGCAATCAACTCCTAGGGGGATCTGCCTCAGCTAGAGGAGCCCCCAGGCAGTCCACTTTTGATAACTATATGATGTGGGGGTGTAAGCATTTGGCTCCTTTGCCCCAACTCCAGCCAACTCTAAGGATCACTGTAGCTCCAGAGCTTCCTTGTGGTTTTCAGAGACCTTTGATGAGCTTCAACTTGTCTTGATGTTTTCTACTCCCTTCCTTACCACAAAGAGTTTGTGAATCAGCAGAGTCTAAGGTGACACTCACAAGACTACCCGCTATCAGACACCAGCACGAGTTCAAGCATCTCCAGAGCCACCCTTGTTATAAGCCAGTTTGTTACAAATTTGGGAACTTCCTCTTATTCAATAATTCTCAAAAATGAATAGAATGTAATTAATAACATTTAACTCTCTTGAAATTAATAGAACATTTTAACAACTGTATTATGATGGATTATGATTTTTCCTCCTGTTAATCTGACATATGTCAAAGTAATTATTAGGCCAGCCAAATAACCTAGAAAGGAATAAGGGAACATTTCTTTATTTCTACAGCAGTGACCTAAAAGGATTGTTCATAAAATTCTCTTAGTACTGGCTCAAGTTGAGCTTAATGAATAGTAACATATTCTATATTAAGAAGAGGTGGCAACAATACACAGAAGAACTATAAAATAAAGATCTTCATGACCCAGATAATCACGATGATGTGATCACTCACCTAGAGCCAGACATCCTGGAATGCAAAGTCAAATGTGCCTTAGGAAGCATCATTATGAACAAAGCTAGTGGAGCCAATGGAATTCCAGTTCAAGTTCCAGTTCAGTCGCTCAGTCGTATCCGACTCTTTGCAACCCCATGAATCACAGCACACCAGGCCTCCTTGTCTATCACCAACACTTAAACTCATGTCTATCGAGTCAGTGATGCCATCCATCCATCTGATCCTCTGTCATCCCCTTCTCCCCCTGCCCCCAATCCCTTCCAGCATCAGGGTCCAAATTTGGAAAACTTTTCAAATTTGGGAAACTCAGCAGTGAGTGGCCAAGGACTGTAAAATGTAAGTTTTCATTCCAATCCCCAAAAAAGGCAGTACCAAAGAATGCTCAGACTACCACACAACTGAACTCATCTCACACGCTAGTAAAGCAGTGCTCAAATTCTCCAAACCAGGCTTTAAAAGTACACAAACTGTGAACTTCCAGATGTTCAGGCTGGGTTTAGAAAAGCAGAGGAACCAGAGATCAAATTGCCAACATCCATTGGATCATAGATAAAGCAAGAGAGTTCCAGATAAACATCTACTTCTGCTTTATTGACTATGCCAAAGCCTTTGACTGTGTGCATCACAACAAACTGTGGAAAATTCTTTAAGAGATGGGAATACCTGACCACCTTACCTGCCTCCTGAGGAAACTGGATTCAGGTCAAGAAGCAACAGTTAGAACTGGACATGGAACAACAGACTGGTTCCAAATTGGGAAAAGAGTGCATCAAGGGGGTAAATTGTCACCCTGTTTATTTAACTTATATGCAGAGTACATCATACGAAACACTGGGCTGGGTGAAGCACCAGTTGGAATGAAGATTGCTAGGAGAAATATCAATAATCTCAGATATGCAGATAACACCACCCTTATGGCAGAAAGCAAAGAAGAACTAAAGGGCCTCTTGATGAAAGTGAAAGAGGAGAGTGAAAAAGTTGGCTTAAAACTCAAGATTCAGAAAACTAAGATCATGGTATCTGGTTCCATCACTTCATGGCAAGTAGATGGAGAAACAATGAAAACAGTGAGAGACTTAATTTTTGGGGAATCCCAAATCATGACATATAGTGACTGCAACCATGAAATTAAGAGACCTTTACTTCTTGGATAAAAGCTATGACCATCCTAGACAACATGAAAAAGCAGAGATGTTACTTTGCCAACAAAGGTCTTTCTAGTTAAAGCTATGGTTTTTCCACTAGTCATGTATGGATGTGAGAGTTGGACTATAAAGAAAGCTGAATGCCAAAGAATTGATGCTTTTGAACTGTGGTGTTGGAGAAGACTCTTGGGAGTCCCTTGGACTGCAAGGAGAGTCAACCAATCAATCCTAGAGAATATCAGTCCTGAATATTCATTGGAAAGACTGATGCTGAAGCTGAAACTCCAATACTTTGGCACCTGAGGTGGAGAACTGACTAATTGGAAAAAGTCCTGATTTTGGGAAGGTTGAAAGCGTGAGGAGAAGGGGACGACAGAGGATGAGATGGTGGGATGACATCACCGACTCAATGCACATGAGTTTGAGTAAGCTCCTGGAGTTGGTGTTGGACAGAGAAGTCTGGTGTGCTGCAATCCACTATGTTGCAAAGAGTCAGACACAACTGAGGTTCTGAACTGAACTGAACTGAATACACCATACACTTGAACCACAACTATAAGATCAACTAGCTAGAAAGGCTTTTTCTCACTCTACTCTTTCCTTACCTAAGTGTTTAATTGTACAGACTGGAAATCCAATTGTTTTCACTTACCCAAGAATTAATCTTTGAGGTAGTCAGGTCATGAGCATCTAACCTTTGTTTTCAGTGCTATCATAGAGTGAAGTCCCTAAAAGCAAAGCATCTTGGCATAGTCATGGGCATTAGAAGATTCAGTGTTTGAGTTTTTATTATTCAATCAGTATGAAGCCTGAAACAAAGAGATATGTAGATTCTCAGAGAGAGTGCTTGACCATAAATGCATTCTTCTATTAGTCTGTGAGTCCAAAAATAGGTTTTAAAATTTACTAGTCATTCACATATGTGGGGAACAGATCAACCTGAATTTGTGCTCCTGAATTTGATTGTGCAGCTAGTATTTGCTGCGGAGAAGGCAATGACACCCTACTCCAGTACTCTTGCCTGGAAAATGTCATGGACTGAGGAGCCTGGTGGGCTGCAGTCCATGGGGTCGCAAAGAGTTGGACATGACTGAGCGACTTCATTTTCACTTTTCACTTTTATGCATTGGAGAAGGAAATGGAAACCCACTCCAGTGTTCTTGCCTGGAAAATCCCAGGGATGGGGGAGCCGGGTGGGCTGCCGTCCGTGGGGTCGCACAGAGTTGGACACGACTGAAGTGACTTAGCAGCAGCAGTATTTGCTGAAGTGCTTTTAAAATTTGCAAGTGTGCAAAGTGTTCCCAGTTCAAAGTGCAATAAGAACAAATCACTGTGAAATAGAGCTTAGACTTCAGAGTTCTGAACAGCTTCCCTGAGGAAACACTTTTAAAGATAAAATTTGGAGACTAAAATTGACTCATACAGAATAATGTATATTTACCTCACAGTAAAGTCAATGAGGTAAATGAAATTATTACATTTGTTCACCAGAGACAAACTAAATGAATGTAGGCTAGTTTTTTTACACT
Organism: Redunca redunca; assembly: GCA_006410935.1. NCBI lineage: Eukaryota > Metazoa > Chordata > Mammalia > Artiodactyla > Bovidae > Redunca > Redunca redunca. Next base: position 131,553 of record SJYQ01002274.1, read on the forward strand.
GTTTTAGGAACTGTGCACAATAACACTCAAGCCATTCAAGAAACTATTAAAAATATTTCACCAATAATGAATTACCAGTAAAGTGATGGCTATTATTCTGCTTGTTGGCAACTAAAATCCTAGTCATTCTTTCCATTAACATTTAGGAAAATAAAGCAAAATGCAGTGTAAGCAAATGAGGTTATTTTTCAGATGGAGAGGAAAATTGTAACATTCTTAATAGTTATCATTTTTTTTAATCTGATAAAAGCTATCTATCTAAAATTAGGCAAACTTAAGTATGCAATGTGGTACTGTTAACTATAGACTCTATGTAATAGATCTCTAGGACAGATACATTTTGTGTAACTGAAATTTTATACCCATTGACTAACACCTCTTTGGCCTCCGTCTAGTGAAAGTAACAACCATTCTTTGCTCTTCTTCTATGAGTTTGACTATTTTATATTCCTTGTAGAGTTGATATACTATAATATTTGATTTTCTGTTTGTCTTATTTCACTTAGCATGTTGCCCAAGTTCATCCATATTGTTGCAAATGATAGTTTCTTCTTTTATAAAGGTTGAATAATATTAAATTGTATGTATATAAAATATTTGTTTATTCATCTATCTGTTGCTTGATATGTAAATTGCTTCCATCTTTTGACTATTATGAATTAAGTCACAATGAACATGAGTATGCACATACTGTTTGGGACCCTGTATTCAGTTTTTGTTTTTGTTTTTATTTATTTTTTTTTGTTTTAATATGAACTCAGAAGTGGGGTTGCTGGAACAGACATGGTCTTTTAAATAGAAAACTCTAAAATAATCTATATAAGGTACTACTAGAATTAGTACGTTTAGCAAATTCACATACAGAAAAGTCAAATTATTTGTAAGCACTAGCAATAAACAAACAAAATAAAATTAAAATACCATTTATAAGAGCATAACAATACTTGATATTAAACTTAAATTATGTGCATGGTCTATATTCTAAAAATCACGGGGATATTGATGAANATTCTTTCATTAAGTACTTACTGAGCAGCAGTTATGTTTTGGGCACAGAAAACATACATAATAAGAAAAATGAATGGGTGAGTGAATGAATGAATAGTGGATTATCTTACATCAAAGGATTTTTAATCTTTGGGGAGTATATGTCACTGTAAAATCACACACTAATTATGAAATTACTTCTTATAACATCATTGTGTTTCTATACTATAATAATTCTATAGCAATAGAAATTAGCACTATTACCTTTTAACAAGTAAACATTCCTGTGCAAATATTGGATTGAAATTTAGAAGAAAATGTGTAGAGCTTGGACTAATGTTGGCAAAGTGTGATGTAATTGAAAGGGCCTTTTATTAGGGCAGAGACCAAAAGTTGTTAAGATTAATTAGTAATATAAATAACTTATATTGCTCAGTCCTTATCTTTTAAATTCAGTAGTCATACTTACTATTTTTATGTTATAGAGAAATGGTCTCTCTAGAAATACAGACATAAATATAAATATTAGTTAATTATATGTAAAATAATCATTTAACTATACTTTTAAATTGATGGCTTACTCAAAGTTATTTTACAGAAAATTATACTGACAATTGGGCTTCCCTTGTGGCTCAGCTGGTAAAGAATCTGCCTGCAATGCAGGACACCTGGGTTCCATCCCTGGGTTGGGAAGATCCCCTGGAGAAGGGAAAGTCTACCCCTTCCAGTATTCTGGCCTGGAGAATTCCATGGACTGTATAGTCATTGGGGTTGCAAAGTGTCAGACACGACTGAGCGACTTTTCACTTCACTCACATATTATAATTAGCATAAATATGCATCTGTGTGTATATTATGTTATATTTTAAGAAATATGTTCACATATAAGTATCATTTTAATGAATCATATTCATTAAGTCATCTTATTATGGAAGTATAAACTGTTATAACCTCATTATAATTTTGCACTAATGTAAAATATATACCTGGAATGAAACTAATCATAAATATTTATAATTGAATTTGAAATGCAAGACTATCAAACCAGTCAATATTAAACAAAATATTGCTGAATATTAATTGGAAAGACTGATGCTGAAGCTGAAGCTCTTTGGCGACCTGAAGCAAAGAGCTGACTTGTTGAAGAAGAACCTGATATTGGGAAAGATTGAAAGCAAAAGCAGAAGCAGGCAGCAGAGGATGAGATGATTAGACAGTGTCACTGACTCAATGGTATTGAATTAGAGCAAACTCCAGAAGATAGTGGAGAACAGAGGAGCCTGGTGTGCTGTAGTCCTTGGGTTTGCAAAGATTCGGACATGACTTAGCACCTAAGCAACAACAACAAATTAACATAAGATTGTTTATAGACTCACAATTTATTTGATAAAGAAGCTCATTCTGATAAAGAAGAAATTATGTTTTCCAAAGGAATGTGACACAAAGGAACTTATGCCCTTCAGAAAACAGAATTCTAATAATGACAAATGATATAAAAGGAATTGAAAAATCTGGATACCAAAAAATACCAAGAAGCTATATTAGACATTTAATTCTTTTAAATTAAAAGAACATGGATGCTTGGGGCTAGTGCACTGAGACGACCCAGAGGGAGGGTATGGGGAGGGAAGAGAGAGGGGGGTTCAGGAGGGGGAATACGTGTATACCTGTGGTTGATTCATGTTGATGTATGGCAAAAGCAATACAATATTGTAAAGTAATTAACCTCCAATTAAAATAAATAAATTCATATTTTAAAAAATGTCAAAGTAGATTAATTTGATAGCTCTCACTCACTGAAATTATTTCATGATTCCAATAACATGATAGTAACAGAAAGGAAAATGTTACAGTTGCAATAGGAAATGAGTCAGCTAAATATTCTTAGCTGTGTAGGACCCTTGGGATAGAAAATCATCAGAGGCAACTAAAAATGCAATGTCAACAAGCTGCAATATATCCACAGGGAATCTGAGGCAACAGAGAAAAAAATGAATAGGCGATAGCAGCTGTTTTCCCCCAGGGACATTTATAGAGCAATAATTAAAAATCAAGACAGTCTCTAAAAAGATGTATAGTAATTCTAACAGGAGGAAGAAATTAAGAGGATGATGAAACCCTTTTAAAGCAGTTATACTACTATTTGCTACAAGTTGATTATCCTAATCAAAAATACACACAAACAAACAAAAAAAAGTGAAAAAATACTTGATTATTCCAGCAGAGTTGCTTCTATATAGCATATCCATGATTTATTTCACCAATGATTTTAGGATCAAACAATAACTTACACAAAGCTACTTTTTACATTTAGATCATTTATATATTCTCTTTATAGAATTAATCCAGTTCAGAATATGGAACAAAAGAATCCAATTTAGTTGCTAGTCCTTCCTATGTGACTAACCTACATTGTCTTGGATATAGTCTCTGATATTCTTTGAGATTCATTTTTTAAAACTGTTTGACACAAAATGATCTGCAACTGCCTTTGTCTGATCCAACTTTCCATGATATATATTGTCATCAAACATATATGTGTTTGATTTTGAAATCTATTCACTGAAAGGTCTTGAGTGTGCATGCATGTATGCTCAGTCACTTCAGTTGTGCTCTACCTTTCACAATCCTATGAACTGTAGCCTTCCAGGCTGCTCTAATCCATGCAATTCTCCAGGCAAGAACACTGGAGTGGGTTGCCCAAGCAAGTAGATTATTCATGGAAAACGAAGCAAATTTTTTTACAAATACTGTATCCAGTTTTATTGCTATAGTATAATGACAAAAATCTGAAGATATCTAACAATATTAATTCTATTTTTTAAAACATGGACCTTGAAAGTAAACTTCTAAACTCATTCTATGAGGCCACCATCACCCTAATACCAAAACCTGACAAAGATGCCACAAAAAAAGAAAACTACAGGCCAATATCACTGATGAACATAGATGCAAAAATCCTCAACAAAATTCTAGCAATCAGAATCCAACAACACATTAAAAAGATCATACACCATGACCAAGTGGGCTTTATCCCAGGGATGCAAGGATTCTTCAATATCCACAAATCAATCAATGTAATTCACCACATTAACAAATTGAAAAATAAAAGCCATATGATTTTCTCAATAGATGCAGAGAAGGCCTTTGAAAAAATTCAGTATCCATTTATGATAAAAACTCTCCAGAAAGCAGGAATAGGAGGAACATACCTCAACATAATAAAAGCTATATATGACAAACCCACAGCAAACATTATTCTCAATGGTGAAAAATTGAAAGCATTTCCCCTAAAGTCAGGAACAAGACAAGGGTGCCCACTTTCACTGCTACTATTCAACATAGTTCTGGAAGTTTTGGCCACAGCAATCAGAGCAGAAAAAGAAATAAAAGGAATCCAAATTGGAAAAGAAGAAGTAAAACTCTCACTGTTTGCAGATAACATGATCCTCTACATAGAAAACTCTAAAGACTCCACCAGAAAATTACTAGAGCTAATCAATGATTATAGTCAAGTTGCAGGATATAAAATCAACACACAGAAATCCCTTGCATTCCTATACACTAATAATGAGATAGTAGAAAAAGAAATTAAGGAAACAATTCCATTCACCATTGCAACGAGAAGAATAAAATACTTAGGAATATACCTACCTAAAAAACTAAAGACCTATATATAGAAAATTATAAAACACTGATGAAAGAAATCAAAGAAGACACTAATAGATGGAGAAATATACCATGTTCATGGGGCAGAAGAATCAATATAGTGAAAATGAGTATACTACCCAAAGCAATCTACAGATTCAATGCAATCCCTATCAAGCTACCAGCGGTATTTTTCACAGAGCTAGAACAAATAATTTCACAATTTGTATGGAAATATAAAAAACTTTGAATAGCCAAAGCAATCTTGAGAAAAAAGAATGGAACTGGAGGAATCAACCTGCTTGACTTCAGGCTCTACTACAAAGCCACAGTCATCAAGACAGTATGGTACTGGCAAAAAGACAGAAATATAGATCAATGGAACAAAATAGAAAGCCAAGAGATAAATTGACACACATATGGACACCTTATCGTCAACAAAGGAGGCAAGAATATACAATGGAGTAAAGACAATCTCTTTAACAAGTGGTGCTGGGAAAACTGGTCAACCACTTGTAAAAGAATGAAACTAGATCACTTTCTAACACCATACACAAAAATAAACTCAAAATGGATTATAGATCTAAACGTAAGACCAGAAACTATAAAACTCCTAGAGGAGAACATAGGCAAAATACTCTCCGACATAAATAACAGCAGGATTTATGCTCCCAGAATACTGGAAATAAAAGCAAACATAAACAAATCAGATCTAATTAAAATTAAAAGCTTCTGCACAACAAAAGAAACTATAAGCAAGGTGAAAAGACAGCCTTCTGAATGGGAGAAAATAATAGCAAATGAAGCAACTGACAAACAACTAATCTCAAAAATATATAAGCAACTTATGCAGCTCGAGTCTAGAAAAATAAATGACCCAATCAAAAAATGGGCCAAAGAACTAAATAGACATTTCTCCAAAGAAGATATACGGATGGCTAACAAACATATGAAAAGATGCTCAACATCACTCATTATCAGAGAAATGCAAATCAAAACCACAATGAGGTACCACTCTACACCAGTCAGAATGACTGTGATCCAAAAGTCTACAAGCAATAAATGCTGGAGAGGGTGTGGAGAAAAGGGAACCCTCTTACACTGTTGGTGGGAATGCAAACTAGTACAGCCACTATGGAGAACAGCATAGAGATTCCTTAAAAAACTTGAAATAGAACTGCCTTATGACCCAGCAATCCCACTGCTGGGCATACACACCGAGGAAACCAGAATAGAAAGAGGCACGTGTACCCCAATGTTCATCGCAGCACTGTTTATAATAGCCAGGACATGGAAGCAACCTAGATGTCCATCAGCAGATGAATGGATAAGAAAGCTGTGGTACTTATACACAATGGAGTATTACTCAACCATTAAAAAGAATACATTTGAATCAGTTCTAATGAGGTGGATGAAACTGGAGCCTATTATACAGAGTGAAGTAAGACAGAAAGAAAAACACCAATACAGTATACTAACACATATATGGAATTTAGAAAGATGGTAATGATAACCCTGTATGCGAAACAGCAAAAGAGATACAGATGTATATAGCGGACTTTTAGACTCTGTGGGAGAGGGAGAGGGTGGGATGATATGGGAGAATGGCATTGAAACATGTATGCTATCAGGTAAGAAACAAATCGCCAGTCTATGTTTGATACAGGATACAGGATGCTTGGGGCTGGTGCACGGGGATGATCCAGAGAGATGGGGTGGGAGGTGGGAGGGGGGTTCAGGATTGGGATCTCATGTATACCTGTGGCTGATTCAAGTCAATGTATGGCAAAACCAATACAGTATTGTAAAGCAAAATAAAGTAAAAATAAAAATTTAGTAAAAAAATAGAAATAAAACACGGATCTTTAGAGTCTGTCATATAATTAATTTCTATTCGGATTCTGTTATTAAACATCTATTCACTTTGACAAAATCAGGTCTAAAATTTAATAGTATTATTTTAAAATATATTAAGTAATTTAGAAGATAATACTGAGTTGTGTTATTACTACTTTAGCCATAAAACTCATCACTTTGTGTAGAATAGGGAGTTTTTGTGTGAAGACTTTAAACTTTTCTTATAGCATAGTATATAAACACTTAGTCCAAGAAAGAAGAAAAGAGGGAAGAAAGTGTTACTCCTGAAGCTGGAACCAAATGAGGTTATGCTGTTCATTGCTCAAAAGTCAGTGTTCCTCATTGATCAAAAATCAGTGTTTCAGAGAAAAGGAGTGGTGGAGAAAGAAAGATACTTTATTCAGGAAGCCGGCGCCATGGGAAGATGACAGACTAGCGTCTCAAACACCATCTCTGAATTGCCAATTAGAAGACAGCTGAGGCTACCAAGGGGCAACATAGCCATCTGGTGATCATCGTCTGATGACCAGGAGTAATCCAGTCAGCCTCAACTTGATTGAGTGAAGAGAGCAGACAATCTAAAGCTTCAGGGTCCGATAGCTGAAATGTCCTATAGTTCCTGGAATTTCTTAAGCATGAAAGAAGGTATTCTGTAAGCATTTAATCATATTGCGGCTTGTTCAGGGCTGTTGTTCAGTTGCCAGATCCTGTCTGACTCTTTCGGACCGCTATGGACTGTAGCACACCAGGCTCCTCTGTATATGGAAATCTCCAGGCAAGAATACTAGAGCGGGTTGTCATTTCCTTCTCAAGGGGACTTTACTGACAGGGATCAAACCCATGTCTCCTGCATTGGCAGGCAAATTCTTTACTGGTGAGCCACCAGGGAAGCTCTATTTAGGACTAGGTCTTTTTTTTTTTTTTTTCCTAAAAATGGAACTGGAGCTTCTAATATGGATTTACCTTCTCTAAGTTAGAAGCTCAGGTTCCTTTACCTCTTTCTTGAACAAGTCTTTCAGAGCCTGGTTTCAAATAGAAGAAGGAAAAATTGGGTTCTTTTACTCAAGCACTGCTTCAAGTTACATTGTCTGACTGATTGTAAACTACATGCCCATAGTCTCCCTTTGGAAGGAAACTTAATGAAAGTCATAAAATTAATGTGCTTTATAGTAAAGTTTAGATGGTCACATCTAGCTCTTATGCTTAGTCTACTTTAGTTGATTATATTCATATCTATCTTACATTGACAAAGTCAAGTCTGAAATTTAATAATACTATTCTTTATTGAAGTAGAATTGTGGTATATTATTATATAAGTTATAGATGTACAAAATAGTGATTCATAGTTTTCAAATGCCATATTCCATTTTTAGTTATTTTAAAATATTGACTATATTCCCTATGTTGTATAATATATCCTTGTAGCCTATTTTATAAATAATATTTTGTATCCCTTAATCCTTTGCCTGTAAATTGTCCCTCTCCTGTTCTCTTTCCCCTCTGGTAAGCACTAGTTTGTTTTCTGTATCTGTGAACCTGCTTCTTATTTGTTATATTCACTAGCATGTAGTATTTTTTAGATTCCACATGCAAGTAATATTATATAGCATTTTTCTTTCTCTGATTTATTTAGCTTAGGATAATATTCTCCAAGTCCATCCATGTTGTTGCAAATGACACAATTTCATTCTTTTTCATGTCTAAATAGTATTCCATTGTGTGTGTGTGTGTGTGTGTGTGTAGTCTTTATTCGTTAGTCTACTGGTGGACACTTAGGTTGCTTCCATATCTTGGCAAATGTCAATAATGCTGCTATGAACGTTGGGGAATATGTACCTTTTAGAATCAGTGGTCTGGCTATTTTTTGAATCTATACCAAGCAATGGAATTGCCGGGACATACGATAGTTCTCACCCCACTCCAGTACTTTTGCCTGGAAAATCCCATGGTTGGAGGAGCCTGGTAGGCTGCGGTCCATGGGGTTGCCAAGAGCTGGACGCGACTGAGCGACTTCCCTTTCACTTTTCACTTTCATGCATTGGAGAAGGAAATGGCAACCCACACCAGTGTTCTTGCCTGGAGAATCCCAGGGATGGGGAATCCTGGTGGGCTGCCGTCTATGGAGTCACACAGAGTCGGACACGAATGAAGTGACTTAGCAGCAGCACCCTGATAGTTCTATTTTTAGTCTTTTGGAAAATCTCCATACAGTTTTCGAAGGATTACCACACCAGTTTTAATTTCACTAGCAGTCTGTGAAGGCTTGCTTTCTCCACTCCTTTACCAGCATATGTTGTGTTCATTTTGATGATAGTTACTCTGACAGGTATGAGGTGATATCTCATTGTGGCTTTGATTTGTATTTTCCTGATGATTAATAATGTTGACCATCTTTTGTGAATATTTTGGCCATCTTCATGTCATCTTTGGGGGAAAAAAAAGGTCTATTCAAGTGTTCTGCCTATTTTATAGTCAGGTAGATTTTTATGTTGAGCTGTATGAACTATTTCTATATTGTAGATATCTTCCCCTTATGGGTCACATTATTTGCAAATGTTTTATCCCATTCAGTCAGTTGTCTTTTTTGTTTTGTTGATTTTTCTTTGCTGTGTAAAAACTTTTAATGTTAATTAGGTTGCATTTGTCTACTTTTGCTTTTTTTTTTTTTCCATTACTCTAGGAGATGAGTCAAAAATATTGCTATGATTTATGTCAGAGTATCATGCCTATGGTTTCCTCTAGGAGTTGTATGGTGTCATATCTTACATTTAAGTTTTTAATCAATTTTGAGTTTACTTTTGCATATGGTTTGAAGAAACGTTCTCATTTCATTCTTTTGTATGTAGACGTCCAGTTTTCCCAGTACCACTTATTGAAGAAATCTGACTTTTCTTATATATTTTTGCCTACCTTGTTGTAGATTAGCTGACCATAAGCACATGTTGTATTTCTGGGCTCTATTCTGTTACATTAATCAGTGTGTCTGTTTTTGGCCAGTACCATCTGCTTTGATTAATATAGCTTTATAGTATAGTCTGATAACAGGGATTATGATTCCTTCAGCTCTGTTCATTTTTCTCAAGATTGTTTTGGCTATTTGGGGCCTTTTGTGTTTCCATACAAAATTTAAAGGTTTTTGTTCTAGTTCTGTGAAAAATGCCATTGATATTTTGATAGGAATCACATTGAGTCTGCAGATTGCCTTGGATAGTATGGTCATTTTAGCAATGACCACTCTTCCAATGCAAGAGTATGGTATATCTTTCCAATTGTTTGTGTCATCTTCAGTTTCTTTCATCAGTGTCTTATAGCTTTCCTAGTACAGGTGTTTTACCTCCATAGATAGGTTTATTCCTAGATATTTCATTCTCCTTGATGCAATGAAGGATGAAATTATTTCCTTAATTTCTCTTTGAGAAATTTAGTTGTTTGTGTATAGAAATGAAACAGATTTCTGTATGTTTATTTGCACCCTGCTATATACTGAATTTGTTGATAAGTTCTAGTAGTTTTCTGATGGCATCTTTACCATTTTCTATATGTAGTATCATGTCATCTGTAGACAGTGTCAGTTTTACTTCTTCCTTTCCACTTTGGTTTTTTAAAATTTCTTTTTCTTGTCTGATTGTTGTGGCTAGGACTTTCAGTACTATGTTGCATGAAAGTAACATGACTGGACATCTTTGTCTTATTCCTGTTCTTATAGGAAATGATTTCAGATTTTTTTACCATTGAGGGTAATGTTAGTAGTGGGTTTGTTGTAAATAGCCTTTTTTATGTTGAAGTATGTTCCCTTTTTGTGCACTTTCTGTAAATTTTTTGGTATAAATGGTTACTAAATTTTATCAACAAGTTTTTCTGAATTTATTAAGGTGATCATATGACTTTTACTCTTCAATCTGTCAATGCAATGTATTATATTCATTTATTTGGGTATATTGGAAAATTCTTGCATCTCTGGGGTAAATCTGACTTGATTGTGGTGCAGGAAACTTTTAATCTGTTGCTGGATTTGGTTTGTTAATATTTGTTGAACATTTTTGCATCTATGTTTGGCAGTGATACTGACAAGTAATTTTCTGTTCTTTTTATATCATTGTCTGCTTTTGCATCAGGATTATGCTGGCCTCACAGAATGAGATCAGCAGTGTTCCTTCCTTTGCAATTTTTTGGAGTAGTTTGAGAAGTGATCTTAAGTCTTCTGTAAATGTTTGGTAGAGGTCACCTGTGCATGTGTGCACAGTTGTGCCCAAGTCTTTGTGACCCCATAGACTATAGCCCATGAGGCTTCTCTGTCCATGGGATTATCCTATTGGGAATACAAGAGTGGGTTGCCATTTCCTCCTCCAGGGGATCTTCCTAACCCTGGATCAAACCTACATCTCCTGTGGCTACTGCATTATTGTCAGGCAGATTCTTTATCACGGAGCCACCTAGGAAGCCCAGAATTCACCTATAAAGCTATCTAATTCTGGAATTTGGTTTGTTGGAAGGCTTTTTTTTTTTTTCTGAATTATTGATTCTAATAGATTACTTGTAATCGGTCTAATCATATGTCCTATTTTTTCCTGGTTAAGTCATGGGAGACTTTACATTTCTAAGAATTTGTAAATTTCTTCTAGGTTGTTCATTTTAATTGGGAAACAGTGGTGTGTTGTAGTCTGTCATGATGCTTTGTATTTCTGTACTGTTGATTATCCACTGGATCATGCTGTTTATACTGCTGGATCACCGAAAAAGCAAGAGAGTTCCAGAAAAACATCTATTTCTGCTTTATTGACTATGCCAAAGCCTTTGACTCTGTGGATCACAATAAACTGTGGAAAATTCTGAAAGAGACAGGAATACCAGACCACCTGACCTGCCTCTTGAGAAACCTATATGCAGGTCAGGAAGCAACAGTTGGAACTGGGCATGGAACAACAGACTGGCTCCAAATAGGAAAAGGAGTATGTCAAGGCTGTATATTGTCACCCTGCTTATTTAACTTATATGCAGAGTACATCATGAGAAATGCTGGGCTGGAAGAAGCACAAGCTGAAATCAAGATTGCTGGGAGAAATATCAATAACCTCAGATATGCAGATGATACCACCCTTATGGCAGAAAGTAAAAAAGAACTAAACAGCCTCTTGATGAAAGTGAAAGAAGAGAGTGAAAATGTTGTCTTAAAGCTCAACATTCAGAAAACTAAGATCATGGCATCTGGTCCCATCACTTCATGGCAAATAGATGTGGAACCAGTGGAAACAGTGTCAGACTTTATTTTTCTGGGCTCCAAAATCACTGCAGATGGTGATTGCAGCCATGAAATTAAAAGATGCTTGCTCCTTGGAAGGAAAGTTATGACCAACCTAGACAGCATATTAAAAAGCAGAGACATTACTTTGCCAACAAAGGTCTGTCTAGTCAAGACTATGGTTTTTCCAGTAGTCACGTATGGATGTGAGAGTTGGACTATCAACAAAGCTGAGCACAGAAGAATTGATGCTTTTGAACTGTGGTGTTGGAGGAGACTCCTGAGAATTCCTTGGGCTGAAAAGAGATCCAACCAGTCCATCCTAAAGGAGATCACTCCTGGGTGTTCATTGGAGGTACTGATGTTGAAGCTGAGACACCAATACTTTGGCCACCTGTTGCGGAGAGCTGACTCATTGGAAAAGACCCTGATGCTGGGAGGGATTGGGGACAGGAGGAGAAGGGGACGACAGAGGATGAGATGATTTGGATGGCATCACCGACACAATGGACTCTTGGGAGGACTTGGGTGGACTCTGGGAGTTGGTGGTGGACAGGGAGGCCTGGCATGCTGTGGTTCAGGGATCGCAAAGAGTCGGACATGACTGAGCGACTGAGCTGAAATGAACTGAAATGTTGATTATGACTTCTCTTTTTTCACTTCTGGCTTTATTGATTTAGTCCCTCTTCCTCTTTTCCTTGATGAGTGTGGCTGAAGGCTTATCAATTTTATTTTTTTAAAAAAAACAGTTTTCAGAGTCATTGAAATTTTCTAAGTTTTTAGTCTCTATTTCTGCTCTGATTTTCGTGGTTTTGATTTTTAACTTTAGGGTTTGTTTATCTTTCTTTCTCTAGTTCCTTTAGGTATAAGTTGAGGTTGTTGACTTGAGATTTCTCTTGTTTCTTGAGGTAAATTCATACTGTGATGAACTTTCCTCCTAGAACTTCTTTTCCAGCATCCCAGTGGTTTTGGATCATCTTCCTTTCGTTTTCACTTGTGCCATTTTTTTTTTTTTTTTTAAATTTCCTCAGTGATCCCTTGGTTGTTTCATAGTATAGTATTTAACCTGCACATATTTAGTTTTTTTGTAGATTTTTTCCTGTAGGTGACCTGTAGTCTCATAGAGGTGTGCTTGGAAAAGATGATTGATATTTCTTCTTTAAAAATCTGTATAGTGCATAAAACATGCGTGATTTTTATTTTTTTTAATTTTAATTTTTTAGTTAAAATTTTTTGGAATATAGTTGATTTACTGTGTGGTATTAGTTTTAGGTGTATAGCAGAGTGATTCAGTTATACATATACCTATATTCATTCTTTTTCTGACTTTTTCATTGTATAAGTTATCACAGTAATTGAGTAGAGCTCCTTGTACTATATAGAGGTCCTTTTGGTTATATGTCTTATATACATGAGTGTTTGTATGTTATGTTATTTACAAATTCCTGACTTATCCCTCAACCCCAAGTTTCCTTTTTAGTAACTATAGGTTTGTTTTTTATATCTTAAATCTGTCTCTGCCTTGTAAATAAATTTATTTGTATCACTTTAAAAAAATTAGATTCCATATATAAGTGATATATTTGTCTTTCTCTATCTGACTTACTTCACTTTGTATGATAATCTCTAGGTCCATCCATGTTGTTGCACATGTCATTATTTCATCTTTTTATGACTGAGGAATATTCCATTATACATTGTACTACATCTTATTTATCCACTCATCTGTCAATGGACATTTAGATTGCTTTGATGCCTTCAGTTCGGTTCAGTTCAGTTACTCAGTGGTGTCCAACTCTTTGCGACCCCATGAATCACATCACACCAGGCCTCCCTGTCCATCACCAACTCCTGGAGTTCATCCAACTCATGTCCATCGAGTTGATGATGCCATCCAGCCATCTCATCCTCTGTCGTCCTCTTTTCCTGTCCCCAATCCCTCCCAGCATCAGGGTCTTTTTCAATGAATCAACTCTTCACATGAGGTGGCCAAAGTATTTGAGTTTCAGCCTCAGCATCAGTACTTCCAAATAATACCCAGGACTGGTCTCCTTTAGGAAGGACTGGTTGGATCTCCTTGCAGTCCAAGGGACTCTCAAGAGTCTTTTCCAACACCACACTTCAAAAGCATCAATTCTTCGGTGCTCAGCTTTCTTCACAGTCCAACTCTCACATCCATACATGACCCCTGGAAAAACCATAGCCTTGACTAGACGGACATTTGTTGGCAAAGTAATATCTCTGCTTTTTAATATGCTGTCTAGGTTGGTCATAACTTTCCTTCCAAGGAGTAAGCGTCTTTAAATTTCATGGCTGCAGTCACCATCTGCAGTGATTTTGGAGCCCCAAAAGGTAAAGTCTGACACTGTTTCCCCTGTTTCCCCATCTATTTCCCATGAAGTGATGGGACCAGATGCCAGGCCTTGGATATTCTAAATAGTGCTCAGTGAACACTAGGGTCCATGTATTGTTTCAAATTATGGTTTCTTCTGGTAAATGCCCAAGAATGGGATTATTGGATCAAACAATAGCTCTATTTTTAATTTTTTAAGGAACCTCTATACTGTTCTCCATAGTTGTTCCAATTTACATTTCCACAGAGTACAGAGGGTTTCTTTTTCTCAACACCCTCTCCAGTACTTCTTGTATGAAGATTTTTTTGATCATGTACCTTCTCACCTGTGTGTGGGGATATCTCATAATTTTGATTTCCATTTTGCTGATAATCAGTGATGTTGAGCATCTTTTCACATGCCTTTGTTGATTTCTCCTTTTATGTCTGTTAATATTTTCCGTATATTAATTATGTGCTCTCATGTTGACAAAGGCTCTTGAGAGTCCCTTGGACTTCAAGGAGATGCAGCTGGTCCATCCTAAATGATATCAGTCCCGAATTTTTATTGGAAGGACTGATGCTAAAACTGAAACTCCAATACTTTGGCTACCTGATGTGAAGGACTGACTCATTGGAAAAGACCCTGATGCTGGGAAAGATTGAAGGCAGGAGGAGAAGGGGATGACAGAGGACTAGATGGTTGAATGTCATCACCAACTCAGTGGACATGGTTTCAGCAAGCTTCAGGAGTTGGTGAAAGACAGGGAAGCCTGATGTGCAGCAGTTGATGGGGTCACAAAGAGTCAGACAAAACTGAGTGACTGAACTGTTTGATACATATATACTTATAAGAATTATATCTTCTTCTTGGATTGATCCCTTGATTATTATGTAGTGTCCTTCCTTGTCTCTTGTAACAGTCTTTAAAATCTATATTGTCTTATGTAAGTATTGCTACTCCAGCTTTCTTTTGATTTTCACTTGTGTAGAATACCTTTTTACCATCCCCTCAATTTCAATCTGTGTGTGTTTTAGATCTGAAATGAGTCTTTTGTAGATAGAATATTTATGGGTCTTGGTTTTGTATCTATTCACTCAACTCTTTCTTTTGATTGTAGCACTTAGTTCATTTATATTGAAAGGAATTATTGATAGATATGCACTTATTCCCATTTTGTTAATTGTATTGGAGTTGTTTTGTAGTTTTTTTTTTTTTTTAATTTGTTGTTCCTTTATACTTTTTCTGTCTTCTATGGTGTCTTGATGACTATCTTTAGTGTTATGCTTGTATTCCTTTTTATTTTTTTGGTGTATAAATATATTACAGATTTTTGGTTTGTGTTTATCATGAATGTAAACACATTCTACTTCTATGTAGAAATGTGTGTGTACACCCATATATGTATATGTGCATATGTATGTGTGTATACATATATATATACACACACACACACACACACACACACACACACACACACCTCACTGTTTTAAATTGGTGGTCTGTTAATTTTAAATGCATAAAAAACCTACATTTGTGTTATTCTCTGCTTACAATTACTGTTTCTGATATTATATTTTGCATCTAGTTGTTTTGTGTATTTATTAACCACTTTAAGAATGCATATGATATTACTACATGTCTTTTAACTTCCTCCTAAATTTGTGCATGCGTGATTTCTTAACTTTATTGCATGTCTGCCTTTCCTAATGTGCTTATTCATTTTGTAATTGTCTTGTTTCTAGTTTGGGCCTTTTCTTTCTCTCTTGGAGACAATCTTTAACCTTTGTTGTAAAGCTGATTTGGTGTTGGTAAATTCTTTAAGTGTTTGCTTGTCTGTAAAGCTTTTATCTCTCCATAAAATCTGAAAAAGAGCCTTGTTGTATAGAGTGTTCTTGGCTATATTATTTTTTGTTGTTCTTGTTCCCTTTCATTTTTTTAAATGTGTCCCTCTCTTCTGGTCTGAGAGTTTCTTCTGTAAAATATGTTGATAGCCTAATGAGAGTTCCTTTGTATGTTATTCATTGTTTTTTCCATGCTTCATTTAAAAGCTTCTCTTTATTTTTAATTTTCGTCATTTTAATTACAGTGTGTCATGGTGTATCCTCTTTGGGTTAATCCTTTATGGTACTGTGCTTCATGAACTTGGGTGACTGTTTCCTTTCCCAGGTTAGGGAAATTTTTAGCTATTATGTCTTCCAGTATGTTCTCAGCCCATTTCTCTATCTTTTCTCCTTCTTGGACTGCTGTGATGTGAATATTTGTATGATGGATGTTGTCCCAGGGGTCTCTTAAACTGTCCTAATTTCTTTAGTTTTTTTTTTTGTTTGTTTAGCATCAGTAATGTCCACTATTTTGTCTTCCAACTAACTGAACATTCCTCTGTATCACTTACTATAGCTTTGATTTGTCATGCTGTTATTTTTCATCTTAGTTATTATAGTTATCACATTTGGTTTTAATTTATATTTTGTTAAAAACTTTTAGCTTTTCTTCCTTTGGATCTATTCTTTTCCTGAACTCTTTCATCATCTTTATGACTATTTCCCTGAACTCTTTCTTATGCAGATTGCCTATCCTTGGTTAGTTCTTCTGGGGTTTGATCTCATTTCCTTGTGTGGAGCATGTTCTTCTGCTGCCTCATTTTGCCCAAGTTGTTTGTATTTTTATGTATACAGTAGGTAAGTTACATCTCTGAAACTTAAAGTGCCTTCTGTAAGAGATGTCCTCTTCATCTCAGCAATTCACTCCCCTCTTGTCATCATAGCTATGTATTTTAGGGGTTCCATCTTTGAGGGCTCGGTGGTCCTTTCTGTTGTGGCTCACTATGTGGGCAGTTTAGTAGGTTTGTATTGGCCCCTATTGTCATTGGTTACCAGCCCTTGCCTTGTGCAGTCTATCAGGTACTGGTTTTGGGGATCTGGTCATGAAACTGCTGACTTCAGAAATGCAGAGGGTCCCAGGATGACTGCTGGCTCATTGATGGGTGAAGCCCAGTCCTGGTATTAGTGCTAGATTGTTGGCAGGCAAAGCCAAGTCCTGGAGTCTTACTGCAATGACCAGGTTCCCATACCTGTTGGCAGATCACTGGATGGGGGTGTGCGTGATTACTGACAGAGTTGGTAATACTAGAGGGTCCTGAATCTTGTCTTAGCCTGCTAGTAGACAGGGCCAGGACCCAGTTGGTCCCAGGCAGGATCTTGCCTGCTTTGGGAAGGCTGGTCCATAGACTGTGGGATTATGGTTTTCTTGCATCAGAAATGTGCTTCCTGCTAGGTCAAGTTAGTCCAGAGGCTACAGCAGGGCTCCTGGAGGGGAAGACTAGTAACTGCCCGCCTGTGGGCAGAGCTGGGTCCTGCCTGGCCTGTGGTTAGTTGAGCTATGTCTAGAAGCAGGTCTGGAGGTGGCTGTCAGCTCAGCAAGTCTTTAGGCAGCTAATCTGCTGTTACTTGGGGTCAGGCCTTGGTGCTAATGAACTAGAGGATAGATTCCACAATGGCATTCACCAATACCAGTGTCCATGTAGTAGAAGGATCTCCCAAGAGTGGTTGCCACCAGAGTCTATGCCCATGCTGTGAACCACAGCTGCTCCATACCTCTCTGGAATATTCTTCAAGACGAGCAAGTAGGTCTGGCCCAGGTTTCTATCAGACTGTTGCTTTTTCCCTGGGTTCTGGAGCATGTGAGATTTTGTGTACACCCTTTAAGAGCGAAGTCTTTATTATCCCTATTTCTGTGTGACTCTCGAAACTAAGCTTCACTGGACTTCCTGGCACAGAACTCTTGGGCTGGGGAGCCTGATGTGGGATTCAGAACTCTCACAGCTGTGGGAAAACCCCTGCTATATAATTATTCTCCAGTTGGTAGGTCACCCACCCAAGGGTATGGCACTTGATTTTATCTAGAGTCTGTCCTCCATACCTATCTCTTTGTGGTTCCTTCTTTATGTCTTTACTTGTAAAAGATCTTATCCAGTGATTCTAGTCTTTTTTATTGATACTTATTCTGACAACAGTTATGATTTTTGGTGTGCTCATGAGAGGAAGTGAGCTCAGTATCTTTCTACCACACCACCTTATATGAAGTAATTTAGAAAATAATACTGAATTTTCTTATTGTCATTTTAGTTCTAAAAACATTACCTTGGATAGAATAGTAAGTTTTTGAGGATAAACTTTAATATTTGTATAGTCTTATATTTCATAAAATGTGGACCTATGTAAGAAGATTTAATGCTAAATCTTATTACATCTTGAGAAGTGGCTCAAAATAGTCATTCAAAAACCAGCCATTAGCTGTGTTTTGTATGTTCAATTCTACTATACTGAAGAATGTGATTTTCTTATGCTATATAATAATGGACTATAAAAAATGACCCTTGCTATGAATTTTCTTTAACTGAGTATCTGTTCGGTTCAGTTGCTCAATTGTGTCCAATTCTTTGTGACCCCATGAATCGCAGCATGCCAAGCCTCCTTCTCCATCACGAACTCAAGGAGTTCACTCAAACTCACGTCCATTGAGTCGGTGATGACATCCAGCCATCTCATCCTCTTTCGTCGCCTTTTCCTCCTGCCCCCAATCCCTTCCAGCATCAGTCTTTTCCAGTGAGTCAACTCTTCACATGAGGTGGCCAAAGTACTGGAGTTTCAGCTTTAGCATCATTCCTTCCAAAGAAATCCCAGGGCTGATCTCCTTTAGAATGGGCTGGTTGGATCTCCTAGCAGTCCAAGGGACTCTCAAGAGTCTTCTCCAACACCACGGTTCAAAAGCATCAATTCTTCAGCACTCCACTTTCTTCACAGTCCAACTCTCACATCCATACATGGCCACAGGGAAAAACATAGCCTTGACTAGATGGACCTTTGTTGGCAAAGCAATGTCTCTGCTTTTCAACATGCTGTCTAGGTTGCTCATAACTTTTCTTCCAAGGAGTAAGCGTCTTTTAATTTCATGGCTACAATCACCATCTGCGGTAATTTTGGAGCCCCCAAAAATAAAGCCTGACACTGTTTCCACTGGTTCCCCGTCTATTTGACATGAAGCGATGGGACCGGATGCCATGATCTTCGTTTTCTGAATGTTGAGCTTTAAGCCAACTTTTTCACTCTCCTCTTTCACTTTCATCAGAAGGCTTTTTAGTTCCTCTTCACTTTCTGCCATAAGGGTGGTGTCATCTGCATATCTGAGGTTATTCATATTACTCCCAGCAATCTAGATTCCAGCTTGTGCTTCTTCCAGTCCAGCATTTCTCATGATGTACTCTGCACAGAAGTTAAATAATCAGGGTGACAAAATACAGCCTTGACGTACTCCTTTTCCTATTAGGAACCAGTCTGTTGTTCCATGCCCAGTTCTAACTGTTGCTTCCTGACCTGCATATAGGTTTCTTAAGAGGCAGGTCAGGTGGTCTGGTATTCCCATCATTTTAAGAATTTTCCACAGTTGATTGTGATCCATACAGTCAAAGGCTTTGGCATAGTCAATAAAGCAGAAATAGATGTTTTTCTGGAACTCTCTTGCTTTTCCCATGATCCAGTGGATGTTGGCAATTTGATCTCTGGTTCCTTTGCCTTTTCTAAAACCAGCTTGAACTTCAGGAAGTTCACGGTTCACGTAGTGCTGAAGCCTGGCTTGGAGAATTTTGAGCATTACTTTGACCTCATCATTACATCCTATGTTCAATCCTATATTGAAGACAATATATTTATGTTTATAGAACTAGATATTATTTGAATTTAGCACAGTTATTTATTTATTTATTTATTTTTTACTGAGTTCATGAATAAAGGAGTTGTACTTGAATTCTCCCTATGAAACTTCAGAATCTTCAGTGACATAAATTGAAAAAAAACCAATATTCGTACTATGATAATTGACCTGGTGATGTTAAAAAAAGGTACCTTCTTTAAAGAAATATCTTACATAGACTTATTCTAAATAGTTTATATTATTATAATTGGCAAATAACACAAATCTAATGCATTTGAATGAAAAGTTCTAAGGATAATCTTACGAAAGGACAAATGAGTCCAAAGAAGACTTTCTGAAGGAAATAAGCTTTTAAAATAAAAGCTATTACCCCAGTGTTGTTTTTCACTCCTATAATGATAAACCTTTCCATTTCAGTAGCTAACTCTGCAGAGATGACAATATGAGTACCTAGTTGATGGAATATATCTGCTTTTATGCATGATGAAACTTATATTTCTGAAGATTTTGTCACATTTATATTGGGCTTTGTGTATGGAATCAAACTTACAAAATTAAAAATATATATGCTAAAATTAAACCCATTTAGTAAACTAGAAATTTTAAGTTAATTTTTCAAAGGTGATTTCCATTTTTTTCAGCTTGATTTATTTAACTAAGGATCACAATTTTGAAAGTGCTTGCAATGTTAATTTCTAAGTAACTTGTATCAACTCCAAAATTCCCAAGTGTTGTTGTCTCTGAGTGTTATACTAAAGAATGAAGAAACATGTATCATTTGGAAAATTATTTTAAGGCAATAAGTTTTCACATCAACTTCTTTTGGCAAGACGTTAATTCTAGCTGGTATTTTTATTAGCGGTGGGAGAAATGGTAAAATTGGGAGAAATTAAATTTTATTGCCAGCATTTCATTGTTAATACCTGGGGAGAAAAGTACATCAGTATCAGGAAAATGGGTAAAAACTGAAATTTCAAGTCAAATAACATATATGTCTGTTAAATAAGTCTATAAATAACAAGTCTGTTAAAGAACAATAACGAGATGAAAAAATACATTAAATTCTTGAGACTGAACAGCTTAAATGTTATTAAATATGTTTAAACATGTTCTACCTCATTAATAAAATTCCTGATTAAAGCGATTATTCTGTCACTAAAATTTTTATATAGCAATCTCAGAGATGATTGCACATACTAACTTGCTAGTTGAGTTACTATGGTATGTTGGTTTGGATTCAAAAAGTCATAAAAGAATCTAAACTATTAGGGGAAATGAATTAAATAAAGTAGT
Organism: Redunca redunca; assembly: GCA_006410935.1. Taxonomy (NCBI): domain Eukaryota; kingdom Metazoa; phylum Chordata; class Mammalia; order Artiodactyla; family Bovidae; genus Redunca; species Redunca redunca. The sequence continues at coordinate 152,622 of SJYQ01002274.1, forward strand.
TGGCTGAGTTTTCACTTGACCCTTTAACATCTCTTGATGTATCAGGACAAACGTTTATTTTGCAGCAAGTCTTGAGTCATATGTAGCCCTCCTTTACAGAGGCAAGCCTTCATTTGAGATAGATGGTATTTTTTGGCAAGAATATGTTGCTCTATTGTCATTTGTGTTGTAGTTGCTAAGTCATTTCAGACTCTTTTGCCACCCCATGGACTGTAGCCCACCAGGCTCCTCTGTCCATGGGACTTCCCAGGCAAGAATACTGAATTGCCAGAATTGCCATTCCTTCTGCAGGGCATCTTCCCAATCCAGGGATCTAACCTGCGTCTCCGGCATTGCCAGGCAGATTGTTTACCACTGAGTCACCAGAGAAGCTCACATTGTGATACAGTTGCTTCAAATCAGTAATAAAACTTAAGAAAACATTTTAAAATGTGTTGTTATACAAATGAATACTGTTTTTCAGATGCAGTGAATGCTATTGAAATAATTTTCATTTGGAAGCATTTTTTGGTTTCTCCTGTTGGAAAGCAATTATTTTACCAGGATTTTAATTTTGTCACATGTATTTATTAAAACCACATGACTTGTACTTTTCCAAAACATATGGGGTTAAATTTATATTTAAGAATGCCCAATTGTGTCACATAATTATGATATAGAGATGATACTGTTTTCAATGACTTCATTTAAAGAAATAATCCTCAGGTCCTTTATGTAACAGTTTTCATAGGCAATATCAACACAATTAGTATCTCCAGCTATAGAATTGGTTACTTACCACTTGTATTCATACTCGAAAGTTAATCTCTATATAAATGCATTCTAAAAGCCTTATTTTTGAGCCTATTAATTTCAAGGACATTGTATGTGAATGAGCTGATAATTTTACTGATATCCACACAACTGCTCAAAAGTCTACTATATGAATAATTATTCATAGTACTGTTTCAGGGAATTATGTGTTGTGAAAGTCTTTATGTCTTAAGTGTAGAAGAACAATGTTGATTTAACAGATAATAACAGCTAATGAAAAGCTGGCAGAATTAGGAATCCAAATTATCCCAGTTATGTGAATATAATTATATATAAGTCTTGAAAATGTAGCTTTTAAATCATAATCGATAAAGTGATAGGTTATGCATGGAAATGACAATTTAAAGGTAGGATAATTGAACTCCCTGATGTTCAAGCTGGTTTTAGAAAAGGCAGAGGAACCAGAGATCAAATTGCCAACATCCACTGGATCATGGAAAAAGCAAGAGAGTTCCAGAAAAACATCTATTTCTGCTTTATTGACTATGCCAAAGCCTTTGACTGTGTGGATCACAATAAATTGTGGAAAATTCTTCAAGAGATGGGAATACCAGACCACCTAACTTGCCTCTTGAGAAATCTGTATGCAGGTCAGGAAGCAACAGTTAGAACTGGACATGGAACAACAGACTGGTTCCAAATAGGAAAAGGAGTATGTCAAGGCTGTATATTGTCACCCTGCTTATTTAACTTCTGTGCAGAGTACATCATGAGAAATCCTGGGCTGGAAGAAGCACAAGCTGGAATCTAGGTTGCTGGGAGAAATATCAATAACCTCAGATATGCCGATGACACCACCCTTGTGGCAGAAAGTGAAGAGGAACTAAAAAGCCTCTTGATGAAAGTGAAAGAGGAGAGCGAAAAAATTGGCTTAAAGCTCAACATTCAGAAAATGAAGATCATGGCATCCGGTCCCATCACTTCATGGGAAATAGATGGGGAACCAGTGGAAACAGTGTCAGACTTTATTTTTGGGGGCTCCAAAATTACCGCAGATGATGATTGCAGCCATGAAATTAAAAGACGCTTACTCCTTGGAAGGAAAGTTATGAGCAACCTAGATAGCATGTTGAAAAGCAGAGACATTACTTTGCCGACTAAGGTTCGTCTAGTCAAGGCTATTGTTTTCCCTGTGGTCATATATGGATGTGAGAGTTGGACTGTGAAGAAGGCTGAGTGCTGAAGAATTGATGCATTTGAACTGAGGTGTTGGAGAAGACTCTTGAGAGTCCCTTGGACTGCAAGGAGATCCAACTAGTCCATCCTAAAGGAGGTCAACCCTGGGATTTCTTTGGAAGGAATGATGCTAAAGCTGAAGCTCCAGTCCTTTGGCCACCTCATGTGAAGAGTTGACTCATTGGAAAAGACTGATGCTGGAAGGGATTGGGAGCAGGAGGAGAAGGGGACGACAGAGGATGAGATGGCTGGATGGCATCACTGACTCGATGGACGTGAGTTTGAGTGAACTCTGGGAGATGGTGATGGACAGGGAGGCCTGGTGTGCTGCAATTCACGGGGTCGCAAAGAGTCAGACACGATTGAACGACTGAACTAACTAATTTTAGAAATTCACAATTTCTCATTCAAAAATCCACTATTTCTAACTTATATCAAGACTTCTTTTATCTAATGTGACTTTACTGCTTTGTATAGTAATATCTATTTGTTTCTTATAAAATTATCTTTGTGAAAACCATGCCAAGTTGCCTTAACTTTTTCTTTCATTGTTATTGTTTTTCAGTTGCTAAACCATGTCTGACTATTTGTGACCCTATTACCTGCAGCAATCCAGGCTTCCCTATCTTTCACTATCTCCCAGAGTTTGCCCAAACTCATGTCCCCTGAGTCATTGATGCCATCCAACCATCTCATCTTCTGTTGCCCATTTCTCCTCCTGCCCTCAATCTTTGCCAGCAACAGGGTCTTTTCTACTGAGTAGGCCATTTGCATCAGTTGACCAAAGTATTGGAGCTTCAGCTTCAGCATCAGTCCTTCCAATGAATATTCAGGATTGATTTCCTTTAAAATTGATTGGTTTGATCTCCTTGCTGTCAAGGCACTCTCAAGAGTCTTCTCCAGCACTGCAGTTTGAAGACATCAATTCTTTGGCACTTACCATTTTTTGTGGTCCAACTCTCACATCATATGTGACTATGGTAGCTTTGACTATATTAGACCTTTGTCAGCAAAGTGATCTCTCCACTTTTTAATATGCTGTCCAGGTTTGTCGTAGCTTTCCTTCCAAATAGCAAGTGGTTGTAGTCATTGTATGTAGTGATTTTGGGGATCAAGAAAATAAAGTTTGTCTCTGTTTCTACTTTTTCCCCATCTATTTGCCATGAAGTAGTGGGACCAGATGCCATGATCTTAGTTTTCTGAATATTGAGTTTTAAGCCAGCTTTTTCACTCTCATCTTGCACCCTCATCAATAGGATGTTTAGTTCCTCTTCAATTTCTGCCATTAGAGTAGTATCATCTGCATATCTGAGGTTGTTGATATTTCTCCAAGAAATGTTGGTTCCAGCTTTTGATTCATCCAGCCCAGCACTGTGCATGCTATACTCTGCATATCAGTTAAGTAAGCAGGGTGACAGTATACAGCCCTGAAGGACTCCTTTCCCAATTTCAAACCTATCAGTTGTTCCACATGTGGTTGTAACTGTTGCTTCTTGTCCAGAAACAGTCCAGATTTCTCAGCAGACAGTACGGTGGTCTGCTATTCCCGTCTCTTTAAGAAATTTCCAGTTTGTTATGATTTGAGCCACATAGTCAAGACTTTAGTGTAATCAATGAAGCAGAAGTAGATATTTATTTTCTGGAATTAGCTTGCTTTCTCTATGACCCAACAGATGTTGGCAATTTGATCTCTGCTTCCTCTGCCTTTTCTAAACACTGCAGGGACACCTGGAAGTTCTCAGTTCACATATTGTTTAAGCTTAGCTTGAAGGATTTTGAGCATTACCTTGCTAGCATGTAAGATGAGTGCAGTTGTGTGGTAGTTTGAACATTCTTTGGCATTGCCTTTCTTTGGGATTGGAATGAAAACTGACCTTTTCCAGTTTTATTAGCACCAATGAGTTTTCCAAATTTGCTGACATATTGAGTGTAGCACTTTAAAGCATCATCTTTTAGATTTTTAAATATCTCAACTGGAATTCTATCACCTCCTCTAGATTCATTCATAGTAATGCTTCCTAAGGCACACTTGGCTTTACATTCTAAGATATTTGGCTCTGTGTGAGGGACCACACCATTATGTGATCACACTACCTTATTCAAATCATTAAGATCTTTTTTTTTGTATAATTATTCTGTGTATTCTTGCCACCTCTTCATAATCTCTTCCACATCTGAGGTCCTTGCCATTTCTGTTCTTTACTGTGCCCATCTTTCCATTCTATATATTTCCACTGTATCTTTGTATTGTTCACTTAAGAAGGGATTTTATCTTTCCTTGCTATTCTCTAGAACTCTTTATTCGGTTGGGTATATCTTTCCCTTTCTCCTTTGCCTTTCACTTCTCTTCTTTTCTCAGCTGTTTGTAAAGCCTCCTTAGACAACAGTTTGTCTTCTTTCATTTCTTTTTTCTTGGGGATTGTTTACCTCATCTTCTCGAGGTTATGAACCTCTGTCCATAGTTCTTCAGGCCCTATGTCTATCAGATCTAATCTCTTGAATCTATTAACTACCTCCACTCTATAATTATAAGGGGTTTGATTTAGGGCATGGGCTTCCCTGGTGGCTCAGAGGGTAAAGCATCTGCTTACAGTGTGGGAGACCTCGGTTCGATCCCTGAGTTGGGAAGATCCCCTGGAGAAGGAAATGGCAACCCACTCCAGTACTCTTGCCTGAAAAATCCCATGAGCTGAGAAGCCTGGTAGGCTACAGTCCATGGGGTCGCAAAGAGTTGGACAGGACTGAGCGACTTCATTTTCACTTTCACTTTAAGGCATAACTGAGTGATTTAGTGATTCCCCCTGCTGTCTTCAGTTTAAGTCTGAATTTTGCAATAAGAAGCTCATGATCTGAGCCACATTCTGCTCCAGGTCCCATTTTTGCTAACTGTATAGAGTTTCTCCATCTTTGGCTGCAAAGAATATAATCAATCTGATTTCAGTATTGACCATCTGGTGATGTCTATGTGTAAAATCGTCTTTTGTGTTGTTAGAAGAGGTTGTTTCCTATGACCAGTGGATTCTCTCGACAAAACTCTGTTAGCCTTTGCCCTCCTTGATTTTGTACTCCAAGGCCAAACTTGCCTATTACTCCAGGTATCTCTTGACTTCCTACTTTTGCATTCCAATCTCCTCTGCTGCAAAGGACATCTTCTTTTGGTGTTAATTCTAGAACATCTTGTAAGTCTTCATAGTGTCATTCAATTTAAGTTTCTTCAGCATTAGTGGTTGTAGCATAGACTTGGATTATTGTGATATCAAATGGTTTGCCTTGGAAATGAACCAAGATCACTCTGTCATTTTTGAGATTACATTTAAGTACTGCATTTTGGACTCTTTCATTGACTATGAAGGCTACTCCAATTCTTCTACGGGATTCTTGACTACAGTAGTAGATATAATGGTCATCTGAATTAAATTTGTCCATTTCCAAATATTCTTTCATAATTCTGTGATTTATCATGGGAGTTCATCAATTAACCCAACATGAAAATAAAACACATGTTGGATTATTCATTCTTTTGACTTCTATGGGATTTTTGTTACTCAAAGTTCAATTATAAAGGTCATTGGCACAGAAAGATAAAGAAAATCTTTGTATATTAATTTTGCTCCTCATTGAAACACAAAAATAACTTGTTTGAGGCCATATTACACAAAAAAACTGCCTGTTAAGGATCATTATGTATAGAATTCACTTACTCTCCTTCAGAATATCTTTGTATTTGATCCTATGATCAAATGTTTTTGTTGTTCAGTCACTCAGTCATGTCCTACTCTTTGTGACTTCCTGAACTGCAGCATGCCAGGCTCCCCTGTCCTCCACTATCTCACTCAGCTTTCTCAGACTCATGTCTATTGAGTCAGTGACATCATCCAACCATCTCATCCTCTTTCTCTCCCTTGTCCTCCTGCCCTTAATATTTCCCAGTATCAAGGTCCTTTCCAATGAGTTGACTCTTCACATCAGGTAGCCGATGATTGCAGCTTCAGCTTCAGTTTCAGTCCTTCCCATGAAAATTCAGGGTTGATTTCCTTTAGGATTGACTGCTTTGATCTTCTTGCAGTACAAGGGGCTCTCAAGAGTCTTCTGCAGCAGCATAGTTTGAAAGAATCAATTATTCTGTGTTCATCCTTCTTTACAGTCCAACTCTCACATCTATACTTGAATACAGGAAAAAACATGGCTTTGACTATACAGACCTTTGTCCACAAAGTGATGTCTCTGCTTTTTAATACACTATCAAGGTTTGTCATAGGTTTGCTTCCAAGGAGCAAGCATCTTTTAATTTCATGGCTGCAGTCACCATCTGCCTTGATTTTGGAGCCCAAGAAAATGAAATTGGTCACTGTTTCCATGGTCTTCTCATCTATTTGCCATGAAGTGATGGGACCAAATGCCATGTCTTAATCTTTACATCTTCACATCTTTAGAAATAGCAGAGTGTCTAATGTAATGAAAATAGTTATGATGATCAGTAATGGACTTTCTTTCTTGACAGCATTTCTGGAGGAGCAATTAGGATTGATCAATAGGACTGCTTTAATGATAGACCCTGTTATATTCAGATAATTTTTCATGATCAAGGGATTGTGTTAGTGTCATTGGGATCATGGACTATAGATCTGCAAATCAGTTCAACAAAAACAGTTCAACAAAAAAAATCCTGATGATACTATGTCTGACAAATGAGAGGAACTTGAGAGAGCCCTGAAGAGCAAATTTAGGCTATTTTTAAATTTATTTATAATAAGACATATTGATTTTCTCTTATAACAAAATTTTGATAAAAAATATAGCATTCACTTAAGTGATATGTGATTTGAATTGTCACCTTTCTTAGTTTGAAGCATATAGAAATCAACAGAGTTTTTAAGACTCACAAAGCTCAGGAAAATGACCCAAGGCTTAATTGCTTGCAGCATTGCATAACATTACATCTTTGCTTTTTAACAGTTATGGCACTATGTGTCTTAAAACAAATGCTGAAAATAAGGCAGTTTTGATTCTCAAAATATTTTGAAAATATGGTATTTTTGACCAAAAATTTACCCTACAATCAATAATTTTTTTTTCTTTTTTAATTTAGGGATACCCTCTGGTTTTGAGAATGTTTGATTCTTGTTTGGCAATTCATTTGAAGATATGTTGGGGATCAAATATCTTTTTATCTAGTATTTTCTACTATTTGGCTATAAAAAGTGACGTGATATTGCAGATATGTATAATGCTTTCCTTTGGAGAGATTAAAACATAGACTATTGATTTTTTTCTTTTATTCCTTTTGAGTTCTTGAAAATAAATATTTCATAATTCCATTGATAATCAATTGGCTGTCAGCCACCAAGATATTACTGGAGCACTTATTATAGGCTTTGGAATTCAATTTAAGCAAACTACTTCTTGACCAATTTTCTTATAGTAAGAAAGCAAACAAAAATAGTAACTGATAAAAAATAACTGATTTAGTGGTAATTTTCAAAAAATATTGTGGCTATCTTCACAAATCAAAGTTACAAAGGATCAATAACCTTCTAAGGAAAGGTATATATGTTTAATTAATGACACTTTACTTAATATGTATTATATATTCATTTATATTATATATTATCATAAAATATTAACTAGTAATCATCTTCTCCGTGTTTTGGGAATGTAGAATGTATAATTCAAAGTTTCTGCTATCATGAACTGGGCCTTTTAATAAGGCAGGACTGAAAATAAGTAAGCAAATACATATAATATTAAAGAATATAAGTGAATAGTTAATGGAGAACGATAGTGGAAATGGAGCACATGGGCAAGAGAGTTCAGTTTTGCATAAAGTTTTCAAGGAAGACCTCCAAAATTAATAGGCATTTGAGCTAGATGAAGTCCCGATGATTGAGGAAATAGTGAGAATGTGGATGAGAGTAAACTAGGATAAAAGAATTGTGAGATGATAAAGACAAGGACAGGAGTCAGTTTGTTTGAAAGAAAATAGGATTAGAGATTTAGTTTGATGCCAGATATTGGGGTTAAATTCTTGGGTCGGGAAGATGCCCTGGAGAAGGAAATGGCAGCCCACTCCAGTATTCTTGCCTAGGAAATTCCGTGGACAGAGGAGCTTAGTGGGCTACAGTCCATGGGGTTGCAAAGTGTCAGACTTGACTGAACAATGAACACACTTTCACTTGTTTTCATATACTTGTACAGTGGAACCGAACTTACTAGCTATCAAATAACAGTGCCTGATGATGTCATGAGGAAAACAGTCACTTACTTACAAGTTGTATAATCTTCACTCTAACTAAAAGGAGAAAAGCAGAAATGATTTTCCTCACTTGGGAATATGGTTTCAAGAGAAAATAATTATAGTTTTCCAACATGCATTGCTAATTTAGTTCCATAAGTGAAAGACCCTGTGGCTAAGTGATACTCATTCAACCAAGATTACCATACCTACGGGAGTAAAACCTAAATATCCTCCTGACACTTCAGATACTTCAGCCAGCCACAGTTGCCAAAAAGTCTTATCAGTGGCTTATTTAGAAGTATCATTTTATAGATGCAGATATTATTATGCTGTCAGAATTTCCAAATAAATCTAAAAACAGTGATTTGCAAAACAAAGGCTGTGTAACTTAATGATCTATGTTTATGTATGGTTATATTGCACTTCTGAAGGCCCATCACATACCTACTAACTTAGAATGTCCAGGACTGGAGCCTGAAAAATGTACTTTATGGAGGTTTATTAGTGACTTTGATGCCTCTATTATTTTAAATTGGGATATAGAAACTATTTGTGAGCACACAATACATCCTCATATTTATATCCAGTGGCAACCCACTCCAGTGTTCTTGCCTGGAGAATCCCAGGGATGGGGGAGCGTGGTGGGCTGCTGTCTATGGGGTCGCACAGAGTTGGACACGACGGAAATGACTTAGCATAGCATAGCATGTTCTAATTAAGATCTAATATAAGATCTTCCCTTGTGGTTCAGATGGTAAAGCATCTGCCTATAATGTGGGAGACCTGAGTTCGATCCCTAGGATGGGAAGATCCTCTGGAGAAGGAAATGGCAAACTACTCCAGAACCCTTGCCTGGAAAACCTCATGGACAGAGGAGCCTGGTAGGCTATAGTCCATGAGGTCGCAAAGAGTTGGACACGACGGAGCAACTTAACTTTCTAATTATGCAAAATTCACCATACTAAACACTGGTGTATCCACATGAAACCTTGAAAAAGATATGTATCTGTGTTTGTTAGCTTGATTGTCTAGACTTCACTAACATTGATTCAGAATTGTAGTAACTCAGGCATTCAACTAATTTAATTAACTATTTTAATATAACTAATTAAATTAATTGATTTAATTAATAATAAACAACAAACTGGTTCCAAATCAGGAAAGGAGTATGTCAAGGCTGTATATTGTCACCCTGCTTATTTAACTTATATGCAGAGTACATCATGAGAAGAACTGGGCTGGATGAAGCACAAGCTGGAATTAAGATTTCTATGAGAAATATCAATAACCTCAGATAGGCAGATGCGTTATGGCATGAAAGCAAAGAAAACTAAAGATCCTCTTGATGAAAGTGAAAGAGGAGAATGGAAAAGCTGGCTTAAAACTCAACATTCATAAAACCAAGATCATGGCACCCAGTCACATCACATCATGGCAAATAGATGGGAAAACAATGGAAACAGTGAGAGACTTTTTTTTGGGGGGGGCGGAGGGAGTGGCTCCAAAATCACTGCAGGTGGTGACTGCAACCATGAAATTAAAAGATGCTCCTCGGAAGAAAAGCTATGACCAACCTAGATAGTATATTCAAAAGCAGAGACATTACTTTGCCAACAAATGTCCATCTAGTCAAAGTTATGGTTTTTCCAGTAGTCATGTATGGATATGGGAGTTGGACTATAAAGAAAGCTGAGCGCCAAAAAATTGATGCTTTTGAACTGTGATTTTAGAGAAGACTCTTGAGAGTCCCTTGGAGGGCAAGGAGATCCAACCAGTCAATCTTAAAGGAAACCAATCCTGAATATACATTGGAAGGACTGCCACTGAAGCTGAAGCTCCAATACTTTGGTCACCTGATGCGAAGAACTGACTCATTGGAAAAGACCCTGAAGCTGGGAAAGATTGAAGGCAGGAGGAGAAGGGGATGACAGAGGATGAGGAGGTTAGATGGCATAACTGACTCTATGGACATGAGTCTGAGCATGTGCCAGGAGTTGGTGATGGACAGGGAAGCATAGTATGCTGCAGTCCATGTGGTCCCGGAGTCAGACACTACTGAGCGACTGAACTGAACTGAACTGAACTGAAGGCATTTAAAATTAATCTTTCACTATCATAATATTCCAAACAGATGTTCAGATCAGAGACACATATCTTCATCCCTTTGTTATTCAGGGACTCATAACTGTATTTTTCATCATAGTCATCTGGAAAGGGGAAGGGACATGAAAGATTTGTATTAGAAATACTAATAAGCTGGGTACAGAAGTGGTAAACACTTCTTCTGTTCATCATATAGTGAAGACAATTTAGTTACATGTTAAGTATAAGGGAAACTAAGAAAGATAGTCTATCTTTACGCTCAGGAAATGGAAGAATAGATTTTATTAGAAATCTGGCTTCAGTTTGAATATTATAGTTTAGAAATGAGTACTGATCAGTAACGCATGGAAAAAACAAATTTTAAAATCCTATCAACAATAATATGCATTTCTGCAATGTAAGATGAATACAGAGGAAAGAGTGTATTTGGTTGTAGTATTAAATTATTGGACCACTGTCCTTAAATGGGAAAGTTGAGCTTATGCTTCAGTTCAGTTCAGTTCAGTTCAGTCGCTCAGTCATGTCCAACTCTTTGCGACCCCATGAATCGCAGTGCGCCAGGCCTCCCTGTCCATCATCAACTCCTGAAGTTCATGCAAACTCATGTCCATTGAGTTGGTGATGCCCTCCAGCCATCTCATCCTCTGTCATCCCCTTTTCCTCCTGCCCCCAATCCCTCCCAGCATCAGAGTCTTTATAAGTTATACAAATATATATTTAGTTACATAATACAGTGGGATAATGATATGAACATGGCATTCCAAGGAAGGCAAATAAGAAGGACATTTCATCCAAAAGAGCACACGCATGTCTATCTACAGGAAGTACCATCTTTGAATAAATATAAAGATGACTGGATCAAACCACACAAGATATAAATGGGAGAATTTCAGGAAAATATAATAGCATACATAAAGGAAATCAGTTTAGTTCAGTTCAGTTGCTCAGTCGTGTCCAACTCTTTGCGACCCCATGGACTGCAGCACACCAGGCCTCTCTGTCCATCACCAACTCCCGGAGTTTGCTCAGACTCATGTCCATCAAGTTGGTGATGCTATCCAACTATCTCATCCTCTGTTATCCCCTTCTCCTCCTGTATCAGTATTTCCCAGTATCAGGGTCTTTTCCAGTGAGTCAGTTCTTCACATCAGGTGGCCATGGTCTTAGTTTCCTGAATGTTGAATTATAAGCCAACTTTTTCACTCTTCTCTTTCATTTTCATCAAGAGGCTTTTTAGTTCTTCTTCACTTTCTGCCATAAAGGTGGTGTTATCTGCATATCTGAGGTTATTGATATTTATCCCAGCAATCTTGTTTCCATCTTGTGGTTCATCCAGCCTGGCATTTCACATGATGTAATCTGTATATAATTTCATGGGAAATAGATGGGGAAACAGTAGAAACAGTGTCAGACTTTATTTTATGGGGCTCCAAAATCACTACAGATGGTGACTGCAGCCATGAAATTAAAAGACGCTTGGTCCTTGGAAGAAAAATTATGAGCAACCTAGATAGTATATTCAAAAGCAGAGACATTACTTTGCTGACTATGGTCCATCTAGTCAGGGCTATGGTTTTTCTTGTGGTCATGTATAGATGTGAGAGTTGGACTGTGAAGGCTGAGCACTGAAGAATTGATGCGTTTGAACTGTGGTGTTGGAGAAGACTCTTGAGAGTCCCTTGGACTGCAAGGAGATCCAACGAGTCCATTCTGAAGGAGATCAACCCTGGGATTTCTTTGGAAGGAATGATGCTGTAGCTGAAACTCCAGTACTTTGGCCACCTCATGAGAAGAGTTGACTCATTGGGAAAGACTCTGATGCTGGGAGGGATTGGGGGCAGGAGGAGAATTGCAGTGAAGATAGGTGTGACAATGGCTACCATTTATTTATATTTTTATTTCATTTTTAAAATATATATATATTATGTAAAATTAATGTTGATTAAATAAATTTAAGCGTAACAACTCACAAAAATTCTTTCTACAGTAGTTCCTCCAAATCAATTGATTCTTTTTTTCCTTTGTGCCATTTTAACCATATTTCTTAAATTGTCCCTTGATGGGTAATGAATAGGGAATGTGAGGAAAGAGGGCATGGGAAAATGAGTTGTTAAATCCAAAAAATAATTCTCAAGGAGTTTTATTTTGGCTGAGATATTCTTTGCTTAGAAGTCTAGAAAAGTCAATAGGTTTATAGATTTTTTTAACCTTCAAAATGGAAATAACAGTGTAAGTGTATTTTGCAAAGGTGTTAAGAGAATAAATTATTAGCAATAAACCTGACACTCAATATTTTTACACATTTGTACTTCCCTTGCTAGTCTCCATACTTCGATTCTTGATTTTTAAGAGCTTCAAATTTCACAGAAATAACATCCAAGGGAAGGGAGGAAAAAAGGTGAGATATTTATGTCAAAATCAGTGTAATCTTAAACCAAGATATTTAGGTCTTCCCAGTGGCTGCTTTACTTGTGATAGGATCCTCTCCATTTAAGTCAGCTCAAGCTGTTCCTGAATGAGTCCTCTGCAGTAGCAAATGGTTTCTCCTTTTACCAGCTGTGGCTACCCACTAACTTCTGCTTTATTAAAAAATGCTTTAAATCTGAAATAAAACACACAATTAGAAGTTTATGTACATAGAGTACTTTTATTCATTGCATGAACTTTCTGCAATATTATATACAAAATGGCATCTTTTCTGAATTCAAGAAAATGTAAACATATGAGGGTTAGTTAATTACCAACAGGGTAATTAAGTAGCTGTATATACCACTTTGCAGGTTTTCATGTAACTCACAGTTGAAAATTAAAACCTGTATTTCCATTAAACTTAAAAGAATTGTTAAAAACTGTTGATTTTCCCCTTCACTGTCCCTTTGCAAGGAATAGGCAATATACAACATGAGCATATTTGTTTATTTGAGCTGTTTTACTTTATGCGATGGTTTCCACTATAGTATCTTTTCTAGGGTGTTCACTATTTGGTCACAAGAGTTTAAACCATTTGGAGAAAAAATGGTTTAAAATGAAATGTATTTTGTAATGCAGATAAGTTTCAGTGATTCTACTGTTATTTGTACTGAAGACTTCCAGGAACTTACCTAGAGTATTTCTAAACTACCATTATAGGAATAACAATATTGTATTTAACAAATAGTTATCCTTTCTTATGCTCTGACTTCTCTAAAAGAAAATGAAATAAAAATGCCCTAAATATTTTCTAAAAATGAATATATAGTATATATGCTGCCAGCCCTTTTGAACTAATAGAACACTAGAAATTTTGAAATAGAGTAAAATAAACTTAAAAATATTCTTCAAAGTGCATGTTATAGGCAGAGAGCAGTGATTTTTGGAAACTCAAACACCTGTGTTTTCAACCCCTATTCAGATATATCAGAAATGTCACTAAATAAAAATTCCACCTTTCTGAAATCCCATTCACCCTTGCCTATCCTGGTAGGGGAAGTCTTACTGGTTAAGAGATCATTCTGAATATCCCTTCTGTGGAAGTAATTATGCCTGCTGTGCTGAGGTCCAACAGGTCTCTGCCCAGAACCAGGCCTGTGTTTCGGAAAAGCTTTCCAATGAGCTTGTTCTTCTTGTCTGTTCTATGTGAAAATGATCAAAAAAAAAACAAAACACACACTAGACCCTCATTGTCTACTTCCAAATGGTTGGCTGTGATAACTTTACTGTTTGTTGAACCTCATTAATAGGGTCACTTCATCAAAATTAGCATATCTGGTTTGTGTACCTTCTGGTTTGATCCATCACGTGGTCAAGTAAAACTGAAACATTTATATTTGCCACTCACTCACATGAAATATTAAGTAAAAGATTGTTTTAAGGAAAATGTGCTACTTAGTGAATCTTAATCATTTTAGAAAATTAGTTATTGACTGCACATTCTAATATCTGAATCACTTCCTATTCAAACATGCCCTCTGCCAAGTTCAGCTTATTGTGTCCTCTTCCACTACTCAGCAGAAAGAACTCCAACCCCCCACTTGAGCATTTATCACATTCTTATGCCATTTATTGTTTGCTACCTTTTGTTGTCTAAATGATGTTTTGTTAGACTTTGCATTCAGCTATATTTTTCTTCTACAGGTAGATTGCTGTGTAACCTAGAATCAGCAGTAAAGGTCTTAAGGTCTTTTCTACAAGTATCTCTACAACCAATAAAAACGATACCTTTGAAACATTGATTTTTTTTTTATGATTGATAGGGAAATTTTAATAGAACATTAAAGAAAAGGAAAGTGATAGAGCCAAAATCTTTTGCCTGCTTTCATGTTTGCCTTCCTCTCTGTTCTTCCAACTCATCCTACTTCAGTCTCTTCAAGGTAGCCCTTGCTTTAACATACAAATTTTTTCACAGCTCTTCTTTGCTTGAAATCCTTCAGAAGTTTCCCTTTGACCTACAATAAGTTTGAGTTTATGAGTGACTATCTATTCACCTCAGGCTTCCCTCATGGCTCAGTGGTAAAGAATCCACCTTCCCATGCAGAAGACACAGGTTCAATCCCTGGGTCTGGAAGATGCCCTGGAGCGGGAAGTGGCAATCTACTCCAGTATTCTTGCCTGGGGAATCCCAGGAGCCTGGCAGGCTATAGTTTGTGAGGTTGCAAATGAGTTGGACCTGACTTAGTGACTAAACAACAATCTATTCACCTCACTCAATCCAAATTCTGTCATATATACTGCTGTGTATCATAAAAACATTCATTAGCAATAAGCACCAATAATTCATGAGCCTGTTTGTTCAACTCTCTGCCTTCTGTCATGCACTCCTTCCACTTGTACATGAAGTTCTTCAAGTCAGATGGGGCAGCAACCCATAGGTTAGGTTCTGTAGCTTGCATAAGACAATGGCATTCAGCCCAAACTAATGGCAAGTCCATGCTGATTAACAAGCTATGATTCACTAGCAAAAATTCACATCTCATATTTATCATACCAATTGTCAAAGCCTCATGTATTGATAAAAACAAGGCCCTCTGATGGGATTATAATAGAGCCTCTGAAGTGTGATCTTTCGGAAATGTCAATTGACTACTACTCTTTATAGATTTTTTCTTCTAAGTACAACTTGTTACCTTGATTTGAGACTTGAGTTAACTAGGAAAACATAATATACTTTCTAGGCTGAATTATATAAAATCATAGGCATCCTAAAATGATTTTGCCTTTTTTCTATATTGTTAAATTTTATTCTTCAAAGTATTACAAATTTCTCATTAAAAACTCATAAAGTAAGGAAGGTATAAAATTAAAACAGAAGTTCATCTTTTTCAAAAGTGATCCTCTTAGTTCATGGGAGGACCCATGTCAAAGCCTAGAGAATTAGACAGTTGGAGGAATAGGGAAAATGTCAACAATAGGAACATTGTGTGAAGCATGAGTATTTAGTAGATTTGGAAGGCAAAAGAACACAGAGAAGAGGGAGATTGCTACCCGTAATTTTAAGTAGGGCTGAAAAGAAACCACCATCTGGATTTAAAAGAAAATGAAAACCAGCCATCATTCATGGATTTAATTTCAAAGTCTGCTATTCAAGTACATGAATATGTTTTGGTACTATGGTCATTGTCCAGTTAGCCATGGTGGGCCATGATAAAACTAGAAGTTGTGATGATATATCCTTCCTAATAATTTGGACAAGTTTTAGTACTATGAATATGAGTTAATACTATAAAATAGTTTCTTATTCATTAGCAAAGTACTAGAGAATAAATGATTTTGAAAAGTTCAGTAATGTTAAGTAATTGTTAGAGAAATTAACGGAGAAGGCAATGTCACCCCACTCCAGTACTCTTGCCTGGAAAATCCCATGGACAGATGAGCCTGGTAGGCTGAAGTCCATGGGGTCGCGAAGAGTTGGACACGACTGAGCGACTTCACTTTCACTTTTCACTTTCGTGCATTGGAGAAGGAAATGGCAACCCACTCCAGTGTTCTTGCCTGGAGAATCCCAGGGACAGGGGAGCCTTGGGGGCTGCCATCTATGGGGTCGCACAGAGTCGGACACGACTGAAGTGACTTAGCAGCAGTAGCAGAGAAATTAAATGTAGAAATGAATTGAATTGTTCCTCACCTGTAATGGCGCAAAAAGCAGAGCTTTACCATGTCTCACAAAAATCTATTATTGTAAAGATACAACACAGGGAGCAATAAAGTGCTCATATATATCTATATTGACAGTCAATATGTTCGCTCACTGAAGTTTTGATTCCCATTGGACATTTGATTTTATTCAAATATACCTTCCTATAGGGGAATTTGTTTATTGGTATGATTTTAAGAAAAGCAGTTTCAAGGAATTATGTTACCATGATCTTAGTAATTCACAATGTAAATTGCTAAAATCGAAAAAGGTTAACAGTGTAATTTAACCACTATGCTTCTGACTATAGTAATAGGGTAAGAGTTATACCTGTTCATTATGCAACATTATGTGATATGAGGAATAGGGAGGTGAATTCAGTTTAGTTCAGTTGCTCAGATATGTCTGACTCTTTGAAACCCCATGGACTATAGCACACCAGGCCTACCTGTCCATCACCAACTCCCAGAGTTTACTTAAACTAATGTCCATTGAGTCAGTGATGACATTCAACCATCTCATCCTCTGTTGTCCCCTTCTTCTTTGCCTTCAGTCTTTCCCAGAATCAGGGTCTTTCAAATGAGTCAGCTCTTCACATCAAGTGGCCAAAGTTTTGGAGTTCTAGCTTCAACATCAGTCCTTCCAGTGAACACCCAGCACTGATCTCCTTTAGGAGGGACTGGTTGGACCTCTTTGTAGTATGAGGGACTCTTAAAAGTCTCCAACATCACAGTTCAAAAACATAAATTCTTTGGCGCTCAGCTTTCTTTATAGTTCAACTTTCACTTCTATACATGACTACTGCAAAAATCATAGCCTCGACTAGACGGACCTTTGTTGACAAAGTAATGCCTCTGTTTTTTAATACGCTGTCTGTGTTGGTCATGACTTTCCTTCCAAGGAGTGTCTTTTAATTTCATGGTTGCAGTCACCATCTGCAGTGATTTTGGACCCCCCAAAAATAAAGTCAGCCATTGTTTCCACTCTTTTCCCATCTGTTTGCCATGAAGTAATGGGACCTGATGCCATGATCTCAGTTTTCTTAATGTTGAGCTTTAAGCCAACTTTTTCACTCTCCTCTTTCACTTTCATCAAGAAGCTCTTTAGTTCTTTTTTTCCTAAGGGTGGGGGTCACTGCATATCTGAGGTTATTGATATTTCTCCCGGCAATCTTAAATCCAGCTTGTGTGCTTCATCCAGCCAAGCCTTTCTCATGATGTACTCTGCATATAAGTTAAATAAGCAGGGTGAAAATACACAGCCTTGATGTACTCCTTTTCCTATTTGGAACCAGTCTGTTGTTGCATTCCTGTCCTAACTGTTGCTTCCTGACCTGCATACAGGCATCTCACGAGGCCGGTCAGGTTGTATTTCCATCTCTTTGAGAATTTTCCACAGTTTATTGTGATCTACACAATAACAAAGCTTTGGCATAGTCACTATAGCAGAAATAGATGTTTTTCAACTTTCTTGCTTTTTTGATGATCCAGTGGATGTTGGCAGTTTGATCTCTGGTACCTCTGCCTTTTTTAAAACCAGCTTGAACATCATGTAGTTCACGGTTCACATATTGATAAAGCCTGGATTGGAGAATTTTGAGCCCTACTTTACTAGCGTGTGAGATGAGTGCAATTGTGTGGTAGTTTGAGCATTCTTTGGCATTGCCTTTCTTTGGAATTGGAATGAAACTGACCTTTTGCAGTCATGTGGACACTACTGAGTATGCCAAATTTGCTGAGATATTGAGTGTAGCACTTTGACAGCATCATATTTTAGGATTTGAGATAGTTCAACAAGATGTTCCATCACCTTCACTTTCTTTGTTCATAGTGATGCTTCCAAAGGCCCACTTGACTTCACATTCCTGGATGTCTGGCTGTAAGTGAGTGATCACACCATTGTTATTATCTGGGTTGTGAAGATCTTTTTTGTACAGTTCTTCTGTGTATTCTTGCAGCCTCTTCTTAATATCTTCTGCTTCTGTTAGGTCCATACCATTTCTGTCCTTTATTGAGCCCATCTTTGCAAGAAATGTTCCCTTTGT
Organism: Redunca redunca; assembly: GCA_006410935.1. Taxonomy (NCBI): domain Eukaryota; kingdom Metazoa; phylum Chordata; class Mammalia; order Artiodactyla; family Bovidae; genus Redunca; species Redunca redunca. The sequence goes on from SJYQ01002274.1 coordinate 171,102, forward strand.
ATCTATAATTTTCTTGAAGGCATCTCTAGTCTTTCCATTCTATTGTTTTCCTCTATTTCTTTGCATTGATCACTGAGGAAGGGTTTCTTCTTGCTATTCTTTGGAACTCTGCATTCAGATGCATATATCTTTCCTTTTCTCCTTTGCTTTTCACTTCTCTTCTTTTCACAGCTATTTATAAGGCCTCCTCATACAGCCATTTAGCTTTTTTGCATTTCTTTTTCTTGGTATGGTCTTGATCCCTGTCTCCTGTACAATGTCATGAACTTCTGTCCATAGTTCTTCAGGCACTCATCTATCAGATCTAGTCCCTTAAATGTATTTCTCACTTCCACTGTATAATTGTTAGGGATTTTATTTAGGCCTTACCTGAATGGTGTAGTGGTTTTCCCTACTTTCTTCAATTTAAGTCTGAATTTGGTAATAAGGAGTCCATGATCTGAACCACAGACAGCTCCCTGTCTTATTTTTGCTGACTGTATAGAGTTTCTCCATCTTTGGCTGCAAAGAATTTAATCAGTCTGATTTCAGTGTTGACCATCTGGTGATGTCCATGTGTAGAGTCTTCTCTTGTGTTGTTGGTAGAGGGTGTTTGCTATGACCAGTGAGTTCTTTCCGCAAAACACTATTAGCCTTCATCCCGCTTCATTCTGTACTCCAAGGCCAAATTTGCCTGTCACTCCAGGTGTTTCTTGACTTTCTTCTTTTGCATTCTAGTCCCGTATAATGAAAAGGACATCTTTTGAGGGTGTCAGTTCTAGAAGGTCTTGTAGGTCTTCATAAAACCATTCAGCTTCAGCTTCTTCAGCCTTAATGGTTGGCACATAGACTTGGATTACTCTGATATTGAATCATTTGCTTTGGAAATGAACAGAAATCATTCTGTTGTTTTTGAGACTGCATCCAAGTACTGCATTTCGGACCCTTGTTGACTATGATGGCTACTACATTTCTTCTAAGGGATTCTTGCCCACAGTAGTAGATAATAATGGTCATTTGAGTTAAACTCACCCATTCCAGCCCATTTTAGTTTGCTGATTCTTTAAATGTTGATGTTCACTCTTATCATCTCATGTTTGACCACTTCCAATTTACCTTGATTCATGGACCTAATATTCCAGGTTCCTATGCAATATCACTCTTTAAAGCATCAGACCTTGCTTCTATCACCGATCACATTCTCAGCTGGGAGTTGTTTTTGCTTTGGCTCTGTCTCTTCATTCTTTCTGGAGTTATTTTTTCCACTCATCTCCAGTAACATATTGGGCACCTACTAGACTGAGGGAATTCATCTTTCAGTGTTCTATCTTTTTGCCTTTTCATATTGTTCATGGAGTTCTTAAGGCAAGAATACTGAAATGGCTGGCATGGCATTGGAGTGGCTGCCGGGGTCCAGCCCTGGTGGATCCAGGGTAATTCGAAGGGTGAACGCCATAGGCGAGGAAAAACTTATTTATTTATTTAATTAGAAATGTAAGATTAGATTAGGAAGAAATAGTGTAGTAGGAAAACTAAGTGGAGAAAAGAGGCTGAATAATTTGGTTTACGTGGAAAGCCAATAAAACTTTGAGACAAGAAGTTTGCTCCATCTACTTTAGCCCATAGGCATCCGTTTGAATATTGGAGGGTGCCCTGCCTTGGGCTCCCTCTCTTATGGATCTTAGAAGCCAGGGCAAGTAAGTAGACATGGTGAGCCTCCACACCCCAGATGGGAATTCAGCCAGAAATTAGAAAGAGGAGACACAGGGGAAATCAGTCCAGCGACTGGCCCATCCCCTATTGTTCAGAAGGCCTTTTATACTTATTTGTTTTTGTGTGCATAGAGATCAGTGAATAATATAAAATTATGTAGCATCAGCAGCCCTGAGTCTTATTGAGACCAGGCTTTTTCTCTGCATACTTAGTTGTATACACAAGTCTTAGGTGATTTACATCATCATCTTCTGGCCAGAGGGCCAATTAACATTTTACAGCCCTTTTCTGATAAGGGTTTGTCAACCAGAAGACTTATTTGTGTTGTTCTTCCCAAAGTCTGGTGCCACTCTCAGAAAGCACTAAATAAAGTTACATTCTTACACAGCAAAGATACAACAATTTATAACAAGTAAAAGGAGTACAGTGATTTATAACAAAGAAAAGTATTTAACTCAAAAGTCTAGTGTTGCTAACATCAAAACTACTATATTCCTATTTCTATATCCCAATTATATTGATTAATATCCTCCAGGTGCCTAAAAGATAAAGAATATGGAGGCCTGGCAGCAGTCATTGAGTCAACAGTGAAAACCCATCACCAATATAATCTTTAGCTCTTAAGAAAAGGCTCTGTGTCTTTAAGATGCTTTAAGCTTCCTGCCTCTCATGGTTGGGGGGCTGTAAGCAATTCACAGATTGTAAAAAGTCTGGGGGAACCTGTCAGGCAAGTTAGAGAGCCATCAGAGGGGTTTGAGCTGAAACACTCCTTTTTTAATATATATGCAGGAGACTGTTAACTGGAGCCCTGAGTTAACTCTTTGCAGAGAAAAGTGGTGGTGTGCAGGCAGACTCTGGTTTTTGGGGGGTAGATGCTCAGGAAAACTCAGGGGGAACCCCTGAAGCTAGATCACGCCTTTGAGTTTTTTCTGGCTTCCTTCCTCATGACCATTGCCATGGGCGGGATTCCTCACAGTGGCTCGCAGCAAGTGGCTATTGGCCAAGAGAAGATACCCCACATCCAAGGTAAGGAGCAGTGGTTGCACTTTGCTGGACCAGCCATGAGGAGATCCCTCATGTCTAAGCTCAAAGGAGAAGCCCCATTAAAATTGTAGGAGGGGCAAATTCACAGATAGAATCAAACCTCATTCCCACCAGAGTCTCTCAGAGGCCTCAAATAAACTTTGTGTGCACAGGACTCAGGGACTCCACAGAGACTGGGACAGAACTGTGTTGAGTCTCTCCTGTGGAGGTATGGGTCAGCAGTGGACTGCAGCATGGACGGGGGCTCTGGTCCAGCAGACTTGGGTATGGCAAAAGACCTTTTAGAAGAGGTCACCATTAACCCCACCATAGAGACACCAGAACTTACACAGGGCTGGGAAACAGACTCTTGGAGGGCACAAACAGAACTTTGTGCACCAGGACCAAGGAGAAAGGAGCAGTGACCCCACAAGAGACTGACTCAGACTTAGCTGTGTGTCCAGAAGTCTCCAGCAGAGTCGTGGGTCAGAGGTGGCCTGCTTCAGGGTTGGGAGTACTGAGTGCAGCAGTGCCTGCATGGGACCTTTTGAAGGAGGTTGCCATTATCTTCATTATCTCTGCCATAGTTTGGCCTTCAGTCAAATAACAGAAAGGGAACATAGCCCTGCCCTTCAACAGAAAATTGGATTAAAGATTTATTGAGCATGGCCCCACCCATCAGAACAAGACTCAGTTTCCCCCTTAGTCTCTCCCATCAGGAAGCTTCCATAAACCTCTTATCCTTCTCCTTCAGAGGGCAGACAGACTGAAAACCACGATCACAGAAAACTAACCAATCTAATCACATGGATCACAGCCTAGCTCAATGAAACTATGAGCCATGCTGTGAAGGGCCACCCAAGATGGACTGGTAATGGTGGAGAGTTCTGACAAAATGTGGTCCCCTGGAGAAGGGAATGACAAACCACTTCAGTATTCTAGGGATGGGAGAACAGTGATAAAAGAAACATTAAAAAAAAAAAATCATCCCCTAAAACCACTTTTCCCTTTAAATTAGAAGCCTTTTATGCTTGCTTATATTTCAAAAACTGTATTTTGTTTATTATGAAAAGCCTATTGAGGAGCTCATAAGCCCTTATCCCTTGAGTGGTTAACCAATCCGACTCTATATCCTTATCCCTTCTCTTCTGTTTTATCAAAGCTGAAAAGCAGCACAAATCCCAGGAGAACAGCCCCAGTTATGAAAGCAAGCCTAGTTATATAGCTGAGAGGAATCTCATAAGGGCTCATGTGAAATATTTCATACAGAATACATTTCCATTCTCAGATAACTTATCTTTTACTGGGGCATTTTTGTAGTTTTGTATCTTTTTGCTCTAAACATCATTACAGTGAGTTGAATCATTGACATTGCTTTAGAGAAAACTGCACACTTTGGGAATTAAGTCTTGAGTATGTATCATCTATGAATGGAGGTTCATGACATTGTACAAGAGGCAGTGATCAAGACCATCTCTAGGAAAAAGAAATGCAAAAAGGCAAAATGTTGTCTGGGGAGGCCTTCCAAGTAGCTGAGAAAAGAAGAGAAGCTAAAGGCAAAGGAGAAAAGGAAAGATATACCCATTTGAATGCATAGTGTCAAAGAACAGCAAGGAGAGATGAGAAAGCCTTCCTCAGTGACCAATGCAAAGAAATAGAGAAAAACAATAGAATGAGAAAGACTATAGATCTCTTCAAAAAAATTAGATACCAAGGGAACATTTCATGTAAAGATGGACATGGAATAAAGAACAATAAAGGACAGAATTGGTAAGGACCTAACAGAAGAAGAAGATATAAAGAAGAGGTTGCAAGAATACACAGAAGAACTGTACAAAAAAAAAGATCTTAATGATCCAGATAACCACGATGGTTTGATCACTCACCTAGAGCCAGGCATCCTGGAATGCAAATTCAATTGGGCTTTAGAAAGCATCACTATGAACAAAGCTAGTGGAGGTGATGGAATTCCAATTGAGCTATTTCAAATCCTAAAAGATGATGCTATGAAAGTGCTACACTCAATATGCCAACAAATGTGGAAAACTCAGCAGTGGCCACAGGCCTGGAAAAGGTCAGTTTTCATTCAAATCCCAAAGAAAGTCAATGCCAGAGAATGTGCAAACTACCACACAATTGCACTCATCTCACATGCTAACAAAGTAATCCTCAAAATTCTCCAAGCCAGGCTTCAACAGTACGTGAACTGTGAACTTCCAGATGTTCAAGCTGGATTTAGAAAATTTAGAGGAACCAGAGATCAAATTTCCACCATCTGTTGGATCATCTAAAAAGCAAGAGAGTTCCAGAAAAATATATATTTCTATTTTATTGGCTATGCCAAAACCTTTGACTGTGTGGATCACAACAAATTCTGGAACAGTCTTAAAGAGCTGGGAATACCAGATCGTCTGACCTGCCTATTGAGAAATCTGTATGCAGGCCAAGAATCAACAGAACTGGACATTGAACAACAAACTGGTTCCAAATTGAAAAAGGAATATGTCAAGGCTGTATATTGTCAAACTTCTTATTTATCTTATATGAAGAGTACATCATGGGAAATATTGGACTGAATGAAGCACAAGCTGGAATCAAGATTGCTAGGAGAAATATCAATAACCTCAGATATGCAGATGACACCACCCTTATAGCAGAAAGTGAAGAAGAACTTAAGAGCCTCTTGATGAAAGTGAAAAATAAGAGTGAAAAAGTTGGCTTAAACTCAGCATTTGGAAAACTAAGATCATGCCTCTGGTCCCATCACTTCATGGCACATAGATGGGGAAACAATGGAAACAGTGAGTGACTTTATTTTCTTGGGCTCTAAAATCACAGCAGATGGTGACTGCAGCCATGAAATTAAAAGACACTTGCTTCTTGGCAGAAAAGCTATGACCAACCTAGACAGCATATTAAAAAGAAGAGACATTACTTGGCCGACCAAGGCCTGTCTAGTCAAACCTATGGTTGTTCCAGTAGTCATGTATGGATGTGAGACTTGGACTATAAGGAAAGCTGAGCAAGTAGAATTGACGCTTTTGAAGTGTGGTGTTGCAGAAGACCCTTGAGACTCCCTTGCACCTCAAGGAGACCCAACCTCTCCATCCCTAAGGAATTCAGTCCTGAATATTCTTTGGAAGGAGTGATGCTGAAGCTAAACCCCCAATACTCTGGCCACCTCATGTGAAGATCTGACTCATTTGAAATGACCCTGATCCTTGGAAAGATTGAAGGTGGGAGCAGAAGAGAATGACAGAGGATGAGATGGTTGGATGGCATCACCAACTCGATGGACATGAGGTTGAGTAAGCTCCAGGATTTGGTGATGGACAGGGAAGCCTGGCATTCTGTAGTCCATGGGGTTACAAAGAGTTGGACAGGACTGAGTGACTGCCCTGAATGGATGTATTATCTTTCTAGTGTATTTGGTTACTGTTTTTTAATCCCTGAGCTTAATGTTTCATTTGCACTTTCTTTTGTACTATATGTACTTTCTTTCACCATAGACTTATGATTTAATAGATATGAGTTCAATTACTTCCAAAAGTTAAACTATACTCAAATAAGATATTATACTCATTTCCCAATTGTCATGTATTCGACCAATAGATATCCTGATAAACAAAACAAACAACAACTATTATTCATTTGGCAAATAGAGAACTTCACACTCCTCTTTACTTCTTTTTCAACAGAGTAAGTAAAATAAAACTATATTTAAAAAAAATATTGAAATAGTATTTAAGTACTATTAATTTGAAGGGAAATATACAAATTGAATAGATAATACCTGACACAGAATAAATAGATATTTGAGGGCAGTTTTTCAAATAGAAATTTAGTCAAAATTTCATACAGTTAAAAATATAAAGATTTCAGAAATCCATGCTCTGTAGTAAGACTTTCTTTCCAAGAAGAGAAACTAATGCATTGGAGTTCAAAAACTTGATGTTGCTCTGAAAATGCTGCTGCTGCTGCTGCTAAGTTGCTTCAGTCATGTCTGACTCTGCACGACCCCATAGACAGCAGCCGACCAGGCTCCTCTGTCCCTGGGATTCTCCAGGCAAGAATACTGGAATGGGTTGCCATTTCCTTCTCCAATGCATGCATGCGTGCTAAGTTGCTTCAGTCATGTCTGACTTTGCGACCCCATAAACAGCAGCCCACCACACTCCTCCATCCACAGGTTTCTCTAGGCAAGAATACTGGAGTGGGTTGCCATTTCCTTGTCCACTGCAAATGCTAACAGGTACCAAATTTGTTTTGATTTTATGTATATGTGGGTGGGTGTTCTTCTGGAAGAAGAAATTTTCATTAATGTCTGCATTTTGCTTCCGCTTGTAATTTATGAGAAATCATTTTAGCTCCAAGTAATTTTAACATTTCTTTTAAAGTATAATACATATGTGGAAATACACGTATCATAAGCATAAAGAATAGTAGTTTACTTTTTATTTAAAAATACACAACATTCACTACACCTGTTAAGTGGTTATTTTCATGTCAAGAAGTGTAAATGGTTTGAGATTTTACCCTCTCTTCAAGCTAGCAAGTTAGCATGCCACCATTTCATGGATCTGGCAGAAGTCATGACACTCCTGAGTGGAGTGGGGGAAGGATGGTTTATTTTTGGCAGGGAAAGTAGTTTGGCAGCTAAAACATGGTCATTTACAATTTTTCCTGAGCCCCAGTTTCCACAAGTTTATAAATCAAGGCCTGATGACATTCATACATGCAGTGAGTTATGATAGAAGAGAGGACCTCTCAACTTAGGAAAACCCATTTTTTATAAAGGGCTACATTCAACCAAATAAAACTATTTTCTAGAGAGAAACATTATCTTTATTATACTAATCAGAAAACAAATCTTATCTCTTGTGGCTCACCTGTTAAAGAATGTGGGAGACCTGAGTTCGATCCCTGGGTGGGAAGATCCCTTGGAGAAGGGAAAGCTACCCACTCCAGTATTCTGGCCTGGAGAATTCCATGAACGGTATAGTTCATGGGGTTACAAAGAATCTGACACAACTGAGGGACTTCCACTCACTCACTCACCCTGAATTGAAGTATTTCTCAATCTTTCAAGGCCATGTCTCTATTCACGTCTCTGAAAAAATAGTCTGGAACAAAAGGAAACCAGTACCTCTCCTCATACAACATGCAGAAATGTACAGAACTTATAAAGTACTGCCTCACAACTAAGTTTCAGTTCAGTTCAGTCGCTCAGTCATGTCCAACTCTTTGCGAGCCCATGAATCGCAGCACGCCAGGCCTCCCTGGCAATCACCAACTCCCAGAGTTCACTCAGACTCACGTGTGATGCCATCCAGCTATCTCATCCTCTGTCGTCCCCTTCTCCTCCTGCCCCCAATCCCTCCCAGCATCAGAGTCTTTTCCAATGAGTCAACTCTTCGCATGAGGTGGCCAAAGTACTGGAGTTTCATCTTTAGCATCACTCCTTCCAAAGAAATCCCAGGGCTGATCTCCTTCAGAATGGACTGGTATTTCAAGAATATTCCAATATTTTGCATACTGAATGCACCAATGTAACTGACAGATCAGGGAAAGAATATTGCCAGCATTTGTAAAACTCCTCTCATTTCCCTTTTGATGTACCCATCCCTTACCAAGTATAAGCACTATTCTGAAATGTAACAGAATAAATTAATTTTCCTGTTTTTTTTTTTACTTTAACTTTTTTTAACTTAAATACACACACACACGCATATGTATAGTGTATATCTTAACATGGCTGGCTTTATTTATTCAAATTATATTAATGAGATTTAATCATGTTGCTGTGTATAGTGATAGTATTTTTAAAACTTGAGCTGTAATTGACAACATTCGAGTGTACTGAATGATGATTTAATATATATGTATATTTAAAAATTATCACCAAAATAAATCTAGTTGACATAGTTCACCATACATAGTTTATTGATTTTTTTTTTCTTTCGTGGGCTGGAAACTTTTAAGATAGTCTCCTAGCAATTGTTAAATATGCACTAGCTGTGAAAAGAAGAGAAATGAAAAGCAAAGGAGAAAAGAAAAGATATAAGCATCTAAATGCAGAGTTCCAAAGAATAGCAAGGAGGGATAAGAAAGCCTTCCTCAGCGATCAATGCAAAGAAATAGAGGAAAACAACAGAATGAGAAAGACTAGAGATCTCTTCAAGAAAATCAGAGACACTAAGGGAACATTTCATGCAAAGATTGGCTCAATAAAGGACAGAAATGGTATGGACCTAACAGAAGCAGAAGATATTAAGAAGAAGTGGTAAGAATACACAGAAGAACTGCACAAAAAAGATCTTCACAACCAAAATAATCACGATGGTGTGATCACTCACCTAGAGCCAGACATCCTGGAATGTGAAGTCAAGTGGACATTAGAAAGCATCACTATGAACAAAACTAGTGGAGGTGATGGAATTCCAGTTGAGCTGTTTCAAATCTGAAAGATGATGCTGTGAAAGGGCTGCACTCAATATGCCAGCAAATTTGGAAAACTCAGCAGTGGCCACAGGGCTGGAAAAGGTCAGTTTTCATTCTAATCCCAAAGAAAGGCAAAGTCAAAGAATGCTTAAACTACCACAGAATTGCACTCATCTCACACACTAGAAAAGTAATGCTTAAAATTCTCCAATCCAGTCTTCAGCAATACATGAACTGTGAACTTCCAGATGTTCAAGCTGGTTTTAGAAAAGGCAGAATAACTAGAGATCAAATTCCCAACATCTGATGGATCATTGAGAAAGCAAGAGAGTTCCAGAAAAACATCTATTTCTGCTTTATTGACTATGCCAAAGCCTTTGACTGTGTGGATCACAGTAAATTGTGGAAAATTCTGAAAGAGATGGGAATACCAGACCACCTGACCTGCATCTTGAGAAACCTATATGCAGGTCAGGAAGCAACAGTTAGAACTGGACATGGAACAACAGACTGGTTCCAAATAGGAAAAGGAGTACGTCAAGGCTGTATATTGTCACCCTGCTTATTTAACTAACTTATATGCAGAGTACATCCTGAGAAATGCTGGGCTGGAAGAAGCACAAACTGGAATCTAGATTGCTGGGAGAAATATCAATAACTTCAGATATGCAGATGACACCACCCTTATGGCAGAAAGTGAAGAGGAACTAAAAAGCCTCCTGATGAAAGTGAAAGAAGAGAGTGAAAAAGTTGGCTTAAAGCTCAACATTCAGAAAACTATGATCATGGCCTCTGGTCCCATCACTTCATGGGAAATAGAAGGGGAAACAGTAGAAACAGTGTCAGACTTTATTTTTGGGGGGCTCCAAAATCACTGCAGATGGTGACTGCAGCCATGAAATTAAAGACGCTTACTCCTTGGAAGAAAAGTTATGACCAGCCTAGATAGCATATTCAAAAGCAGAGACATTACTTTGCCGACTAAGGTCCATCTAGTCAAGGCTATGGTTTTTCCAGTGGTCATGTATGGATGTGAGAGATGGACTGTGAAGAAAGCTGAGCGCTGCATAATTGATGCTTTTGAACTGTGGTGTTGGAGAAGATTCTTGAGAGTCCTTTGGACTGCAAGGAGATCCAACCAGTCCATCCTAAAGGAGATCAGTTAGGTGTTCATTGGAAGGACTGATGCTGAGGCTGAAACTCCAATACTTTGGCCACCTCATGTGAAGAGTTGACTCATTGGAAAATACTCTGATGCTGGGAGGGATTGGGGGCAGGAGGAGAAGGGGACGACAGAGGATGAGATGGCTGGATGGCATCACCCACTCGATGGACATGAGTTTGAGTGAAGTCCGGGAGTTGGTGATGGATAGGGAGGCCTGGTGTGCTGCGATTCATGGCGTCGCAAAGAGTCAGACATGACTGAGCACTGAACTAAACTGAATATCCCCAAATTTATTTGTTTTTTGTTGTTTTAAAGTAGGAACAAATATAATTTAAGTTGTGGAACATAGAATGGGTAAGGCCCTATCAAAAGATCTTGCTCTAAATAGGAACATCAGCATATAGACATTGCAAAATAGATATTGACTTAAAATATGCCTTATCAGGAAGATACCCTGGAGAAGGTAATGACAACACACTCCAGTACTCTTGCCTGGAAAATTCCATGGATGGAGGAGCATGGTGGGCTACAGTCCATGGTTTCACAAACAGTCGAACACTACTGAGCAACTTCACTCACATTTAGATACTATTCCTTAATTTTTTTTTATTGATTTTAGATATCAGAATCTTGCTAATAAATGAATTAAGATGTTAGAAAATTGTTTGGATGCTTTCCTTTCAAAGTATTTGAAATGGTTCTTTTAAATGGGCACTCCATTAAATAAGAAAACTGGTTAGCTTCTGTTAAATTTCTAAAGTCCTTTGGTTTATAATAAGTGCTATACTCTAGGTCCTGTTGATATCCCCTCCTGATAACTTCTATTGTATGCCTTTTTGTATTTACATGTATTGGCTAATCTTAGACTTCTTATCACCGTATACCAACAATTGGAAATCTCTTCTAGACACATACACTTACAGTTGGCCTGAACTATTGTTTATCCCAGTCTTTGTGTATACTTTTCCCTTTCTTGTCCTACCACTAGATCAATTCATATAACACTGCTAAGGTCCCTCTAGTCAAGGTTATGGTTTTTCCTGTGGTCATGTATGGATGTGAGAGTTGGACTGTGAGTAAGGCTGAGTGCTGAAGAATTGATGTTTTTGAACTGTGTTGTTGGAGAAGACTCTTGAGAGTCCCTTGGACTGCAAGGAGATCCAACCAGTCCATTCTGAAGGAGCTCAGCCCTGGGATTTCTTTGGAAGGAATGATGCTGAAGCTGAAACTCCAGTACTTTGGCAACCTCATGTGAAGAGTTGACTCATTGGAAAAGACTCTGATGCTGGGAAGGATTGGGGGCAGGAAGAGAAGGGGACAACAGAGGATGAGATGGCTGGATGGTATCACCCACTCGATGGACATGAGTTTGAGTGAACTCTGGGAGTTGGTGATGGACAGGGAGGCCTGGTGTGCTGCAATTCATGGGGTTGCAAAGAGTCGGACACGACTGAGCGACCTAACTGAACTGAAGCTCCATATAATTATACTAGCTGTATAGTCTTTTTTTTTTTTTTTTTTTACTTTTCTATTGCATTTTTAACCATGTCTGAATATATGACAGCAATTTTCAAGGACACTGGATAAGAAAAGAAGCATTTGAAGCATAAAATATATTATCTGAAATCTTCTAGTATTGAATTTATATTCCCAACTCATATAATAATTATTCTCTTTGTATCATTAGTTGGAAAGATATAAGCCCATATCCATTCTCTTCTCCAGGGGATCTTCCTGACCCAGGAATCAAACCCTAGCCCCCAACATCGCAGGCTTTTTTTTTTTTTTTTATCATCTAAGCCACCAGGGAAGCCTACTTATAAGAAAGGTTTCCTCAGTGACTCAAGTGGTAAAAAATTCAATCTGCCTGCAATACAAGAACTCAGTTTCAGTCCCTGGGTTGGGAAGGGCCCCTGGAGAAGGACATGGCAGTCCACTCCAGTGTTCTTGCCTGGAAAATCCCACGGACAGAATATCTTGCTGGGCTACAGTCCATGGGTCTGCAAAGAGTCAGACATGACTGAGTGACTAACACACACACACATAATCTCTAACTCACGTTGAACTCCATGAAACCACATGGACTATAACCTGCCAGGCTTCTCTACCCACGATATTTCTCAGGCAAGAATACTTTAGTGGTTTGCCATTTCCTTCACCAGAAGATCTTCCTGACCCAGGGGTCAAACGTATGTCTCCTGCTTGATGGGCAGATTCTTCACCACTGAGCCACCTGGGAAGCCTGATTCAATTCTATATACATATATATCTTTATTTCATATTCTTTTCTGCCAGGGTCCAGCCCCGGTGGATCCAGGGTAATTTGAAGGGGAGACAGAATTGGAGTACTAGGAAAAAACTTATTTAATAACAGATATAAAGAGAGATTAAAAAGGAATTGTGTAGTAGGAGGATTAGTGGAGAAAAAGACGCTGAATAACTTGGTTTATGTGGGATATCAATAAAACTCCAAGACAAGGAATTTGCACCATCTACGTTGGGCCACTGGCGCCCATTTGAATATTGGAGGGTGCCCCGCCTTGGGCTCCCTCTCTCATGGATCTTAGAAGCCAGGGCAAGTTAGTAGACTTGGCGAGCACCCACGTTCCAGATGGGAACTCAGCCAGAAGGGGAAAGAAAGAATGACACGGGGGAATCAGTCTTTCCAGAAACTGATCCGATTTCTTTATTTTTCAGGTTTGCTTATATACTTTTTGTTATACATAGGGATGAATACAGAGTCACGCGGGGGTCAACAGACCTGACCCTTATCAAAATCAGGTGCTTCATATAAAAGTATACATAAAGGTCTTAGGGGTTTTACATCATCTTCTGGCCATGAGGCCTGCTGACATTTTATGATCCTTTCTTTCTGATAACGGTCAGTTAACCAGAAAACTTATTTTCCAGGGGTGGAAGTTAAAACTTATTTTTCCTTAAACCGGGTGCCACCCTCTGAAGGAACCAGATAAAGTTGCATTCCTATAGGGTGAGCATGTAGTAGGTTACAACTAAGAAAGAAATTTATTTAACCTAAGGTTAACATGATTAATCTTATAGGTTAATACTTATTTCTCCTATATGCTAGTTATACTCATTATAAGGGCAGGGAATATGGAGATTTAGCAGCAAATATTGGCTCAACAAATGAAAAACCCTTCACCAATATAATTTCTAATCAACCCACTAATACTATACTAATAATTTTGTAACTTGTCAAAAGAATCTGTATATAGAAAGCATCTCTTGCCTCTCACGGTTGGGAGGCTGTAAACAATCACATGTGGCCGGACAAACCTGCTCAGGCAGGCTAGAGAATCTTCAGAGGAATTTGTACATTGAAACACTCTTGTCATGCGTAGGAATTTTTATTAACTGGAGCTGCAAGTTAACTCCTTCTCCGAGAGAGGTGGTGGGGGTCAGCCTCCTGTAAAGTCAGAGGTATAGGTGAGAGCATAAAACAGTAAAGTAGGTACTCTGCTTTTGGGGGTAGATGCTCGGGAACAGGGGGTTTCCTGAGGCTTGATCCTGCCTTTGCGTATGCTGAAGCCTCCTTCCTCATAACCTTTGCCATGGACAGAGTTCCTCACGCTGGTATCAGTTCAGTTCAGTTGCTCAGTTGTGTCCAACTCTTTGTGACCCCATGAACTGCAGCACGACAGGCCTCCCTGTACATTACCAACTCCTGGAGTTCACTCAGACTCTCATCCATCAAGTCGGTGATGTCATCCAGCCATCTCATCCTCTGTCTCCCCTTTTCCGCCATTCCCCAATCCCTCACACCTTCAGAGACTTTTTCAATGAGTCAACTGTTCACGTGAGGTGGCCAAAGTACTGGAGTTTCAGCTTTAGCATCATTCCTTCCAAACAACACCCAGGACTGAATTTCCTTTAGAATGGACTGGTTGGATCTCCTTGCAATCCGTGGGACTTATAGGTTATTACAAAATATTGAGTATAGTTCCCTGTGCTATATAGTAGGTCCCTGTTGGTTATCATGATGATGTGATCCCTAATCTAGAGGCAGACATCCTGGAATGTGAAGTCAAGTGGGCCGTAGAAAGCATCACTACGAACAAAGCTAGTGGAGGTGATGGAATTCCAGTTGAGCTGTTTCAAATACTGAAAGATGATGCTGTGAAAGTGCTGCACTCAATATGCCAGCAAGTTTGGAAAACTCAGCAGTGGCCACAGGACTGGAAAAGGTCAGTTTTCATTCCAATCCCAAAGAAAGGCAATGCCAAAGAATGCTCAAACTACCGCAAAGTTGCACTCATCTCACATGCTAGTAAAGTAATGCTCAAAATTCTCCAAGCCAGGCTTCAGCAATACGTGAACCGTGAACTCCCTGATGTTCAAGCTGGTTTTAGAAAAGGCAGAGGAACCAGAGATCAACTTGCCAACATCTGCTGGATCATGGAAAAAGCAAGAGAGTTCCAGA
>SJYQ01002274.1:186701-207476 GCA_006410935.1 Redunca redunca
AAGACTCTTGAGAGTCCCTTGGACTGCAAGGAGATCCAACCAGTCCATTCTGAAGGAGATCAATCCTGGGATTTCTTTGGAAGGAATGATGCTGAAGCTGAACTCCAGTACTTTGGCCACCTCATGCGAGGAGTTGACTCATTGGAAAAGACTCTGATGCTGGGATGGATTGGGGGCAGGAGGAGAAGGGGACAACCCAGGATGAGGTGGCTGGATTGCATCACGGACACGATGGACGTGAGTCTGAGTGAACTCCGGGAGATGGTGATGGACAGGGAGGCCTGGCGTGCTGCGATTCATGGGGTCGCAAAGAGTCGGACACGACTGAGCGACTGAACTGAACTGAATGTATATGTTAATCCCAAACTTTAATTTATCTCTCCTTTCCTTTCCTCTTGGATCATCATAAATTTGTTTTCTATGTCTACAGGTCTATTTTTGTTTTTATACAAGTTAATTTGCATTATTATTATTTTTTTAGATTACAGAAATAAGCAGTATTGTATGATGTTTGTCTTTCTCTGTCCAGTTTACTTAGTATGATAGTCTCTACATCCATCCAGGTACTGCAAATGGCATTTTTCATTCTTTTTATGCCTGGTTAACGTTCCTTTGTATAAGTTACCACATCTTCCTTATTCATTCATCTGTTGGCATTTAGGTTGCTTCCACGTCTTAGCTATTGTAAAGAAGCATGCAGTGAACATTGGAGTGCGTGTATCTTTTTGAATTATGGTTTTCTCTGGATATGCCCAAGATTTGGATTACAGAATCATATGGCAGCTTTATTGTTAGCATTTTGAGAACCTTCATACTGCTTCCATAGTGATTGCACCAATTTTCATTTCCACCAACAGTGTAGGAGTGTTCCCTTTTCTCTACACCCTGTCCAGAATTTATTATTTTTAGACTCTTTGATGATGGCCATTCTGACCAGTGTGAAGTGGTACCTCATCGTAGTTTTGATTTCCATTTTTCTAATAATTAGTGATGTTGAGCCCCTTTTCATGCCTCTTGGCCATCTGTACATCCTCTTTGGAGAAATATCTATTTAGACCTCCTGCCCATCTTTTGATATGGTTGTTTGTTTTTCTTGATATTGATCTGCATAAGCTGTGTATATTTTGCAGATTGATCCTTGTTCATTGCATCATCTGCAAATATTTTCTCCAGTTCTGTAAGTTATCTTCTCAATTTGCTTATGGTCTTATTTTTAATGTTATTCAAAAGAAATTTAAATCTACCCTTCTATTTCACAGTCATTGTGGTAAATGGTGGGACTAAAGACAACTTTGTCATCATACATGAACTCCAAACCTCACCGACTAGAAGAATATTAGGAACTAAGATTGTTTATTTCTTCTAATGCTTCCCATTATGCTCACAATTTCTTGTAATTAAAATCAGTTCCAATCACAAACAAACGGTGAGGAATGGTTAGCTTTTGTTTTCCATTTATGAGAAAGTAGAGACTTAGAAGTGCCTTAAAGTTCATATATTTAGTGAGACACCATCATGACTCAGATTTTCTTAATCTGACTCAAAATTCCATTGTTTTTCCTCAGAACAAATAATAAATAATAACAAAGAAACACGACCATGCTGGTTCCACAGATGGCTTGTAAATGATGGAGGTCTTTTCCTGTCCCAAGAAAATTTGGCCTTATTTCTTCTTGTTACAACTAATATTTTGTTTTGTTTCCTCCCTTGCTACTCTTGCCTATGGGCTCCAGTGATTTAGAGACACGTAGAAGAGCAGCAGCAGCAGCAGAGGAGACATCTTGCATATGCCCATGAGAAAAATATTGCTTTACATGTAAGTCAAGAAAGTTAATTCAGAATGATTGCCCCAGGAGGAATATGATTTATACAAGAATTATTAAAATGCAGATTAATTGCACACTAGCCAGTTTTCCTTAGCATGTATGCTAAATTTCATTTGAGTTTCATTTAGTAGAAAAAAAAAATGTTTACCTCTGACAATTTCTATTTTAATTTCATTTCAGGAACTTAATAGAACCAGTTATCTTATATTTCTATGAGGCAGTTNTGTAGATCCCAAGAAGGGCCATGTATTTTGGGACTTATTTATATGTGCAGCACATCATTTTATTGAATAGTGTGGTACGTTGCTCAGAGAAGTTAAATAGTAGATTTAAATCTCAGTTTTCATTTTATTTTTCAGATGAAATGTTCCCTAATTATCTCAGGTAAAATATCTTACACCTGCCTCTGTTTTTTCTTCTGTTTACATTTTTCAACAAGGGAACTTGTCACATTGGATTGTACCTATCATTTTGTTTATGCTCCTTTACACCATGAACTGTTAAAAGGGGAAGTTTAGTCAATAGTTACATTTTGAAAGCCTCTTCTGCTTTTTATTTTTTTAAGATGGATTCAACATTCAAAATCCCCAATGTATGGCTTAATTATTGATCTTTAACAAGTTACTGCAAAACATAGCACCAAACAACAAACAAACAAAGATTCATTATCTCATCATGTTTTCCTTGACTCAGTAATTCAAGATCTGTGTTGCTGGATGGCTCTAATCTGGCTGTCTGAGAAAGTTGAAGTGAACAGGTCAGTTTGAGATGCAGTCATCTGAAGTTTCTGAGATGATGAATTTACATGGCAAGTATCAGGAAGACTTGAGTCTTGGTTAATATGGTTCTGCCAATTAACCAAGAACTGCAAGAATATCCTTATAATATGGCAGCTAGCTTTCCCAAAAGTGAGTGACCTAAGAGAAAGCAATGAGGAAGTCACAATGACTTGTATTACCCATTGCCAGAAACACCATCTTACTTTCATTAGAAGTTGGTTATTAAGTCCAACTCACATATTTATAGGCTCACATGATTACAGAGGCTCAGAAATCCCATTATCTGCTTTCTTCAAGCTGGAGAATCAGGAAAGCTGATGCTGTAATTCAGCCCCAGTCCCTTGAAGTTCAGGGAACCAGAACTGCCAATATCTAAGGGCAGAAAATAGATATTCCATTTCCCAGCTTAAGCAGACAACAAATGCATCCACCTTCCACCTTTTTGTTCTATTCAGGTTCTCATAAAATGGGATAATGACCACTTGCTTTAGTAAAAAAGATCTTCATAAGTCAGTCTACTGATTCAAATTCTAATCTCTTCCAGAAACATGCTCAAATCCATATCCAGAAATGCCTTACCAGCTATCTGGGCATCCCTTGTTGTTCAGCCACAAGCAACTCTTTGTGACCCCATGGACTGCAGCATGCCAGGCTTCCCTGTCCTTCACCATCTGCTCTGAGTTTGCTCAAATTTGTCCATTGAGTCAGTGATGCCATTCATGCATCTCATCCTCTGTTGTCCCCTTCTCCTCCTGCCCTCAATCTTTCCCAGAATCAGGATCTTTTCCTATGAGTTGGCTGTTTGCATCGGGTGGCCGAAGTACTGAAGCTTCAGCATCAGCATCTAAGCATCAGCATCAGTCCTTCCTGTGCATATTAAAAGTTGATTTCCTTTAGAATTGACTAGTTTGATCTCCTTGTTGTCCAAGGGACTCTGTAGAGTCTTTTCCAGCACCACAGTTCAAAAGCATCAATCCTAGGCGCTCAGTCTTCTTTATGATCCAGATCTCACATCCATACATGACTACTGGGAAAACCATAACTTTGACTAGACAGACCCTTGTTGGAAAACTGATGTCTCTGCTTTTTAATGCACTGTCTATTTTTGTCATAGGTTTCCTTCCAAGGAGCAAGCATCCGTTAGTTACATGGCTACAGTCACCATCTGCAGTGATTTTGGAGCCCAAGAAAATGTATTTATCTCTTACTGTTTCCAGTTTTTTCCACATTTATTTGCCATGAAGTGATGGGACCAGATGCCATGATGTTCATTTTTTGAATGTTGAATTTTAAGCCAGCTTCCTCACTCTCCTTTTTCAACTTCATCAAAATGCTCTTTAGTTTTCTTCCTCTTTCTACCATTAGGATAGTATCATCTGCATATCTGAGGTTGTTGGTATTTCTCCCCAGCATCCTGATTCCAGCTTGTGATTCAAATAGCCTGGTATTTCACATGATGTACTCTGAATAGAAGTTAAGTAAGCAGGGTGACAATATACAGCCTGACATTCTCCTTTCCTAATTTAGAACCTGTCTATTCCTCCATGTCTGGTTCTAACTGATGCTTCTTTACCTCCCTCATACAGGTTTCTCAGGAGGCAGGCTGGGTGGTCTGATATTCCCATTTGTTTAAGAATTTTCCATAGTTTGTTGTGATCCACAAGGTCAAAGAAGCAGAAGTAGATATTTTCCTAGAGTTCTTTTCCTTTTCCTATGATTCAACAGATGTTGGCAATTTGATCTCTGGTTCCTCTGCATTTCTAAATCAAGCTTGTACATCTGGAAGTTCTCTGTTCGTATACTATTGAAGGCTATTTTGAAGGATTTTGAGTATTACCTTGCTAGCCTGGTAATTCACACATAATTAGTCTAATCAAACTGACACATAAAATTAACCATCACAGGAGTGTCAAAGAATCTGTGGACATATTTTAAACTACCACATCCACTAACATCCTACTACACTAATATATATATATTTGTTATTGTTATTTGTTTCCAAGGATCATTTAAGAACTTTCAGCTAACTGTGACTGGTCCTTGTAGATATACTAGGGTAGGCAAGTATAAACTCATGGATATTTCTTATTTACACTTAAGTTTAAAAATCAATTTGAATCCTTCACGAAACTTCAGCTATTCTTTTTGTGATTTATAACAGTAGATTTGTCATAAGGATTTATGAGAATTAAATGAAAAAATGCATATAGAGTGCTAAATTTGCGACTGCTACATAGGAAGCTGTTAACATTAAGTATTGAGATCACTAATATTAACTGCCATCACTGTGATCATAGGCAGATGTGAAGTTTCTTCACCATGGGTTTTTCTTTGCTGAGTTGTGTTTTGTCTCATCACAAAGGCAAAAGGGATGCCCAGTTTATGAACAGCCCTAGTTTTCTTCCACTTGGTTGAATGGAAAATGAAAAAGAAGAGAAGATCATGTGGAATAATTGAACTTTTACCTCCTTACTTATCTCACTGGAAAATGGGTCTTTTATTTTAAAACTTCTATATCATGCTTAATATAGATCCAAATATTCCCTTTTGGTGAATAGGAAGAAGAGGAAGAGAGCCCCATAGACATCAGATGTTTTGCAGGATAGTTAACACATTGCCTGATATTGTAAAATCTCAAGTAAAATGTGTTGGTTTAATTCATATATGAATGAATAGAATTTGTATTATAGAGCCCCACATTAATAAGCAGTATTTTACTCATTTTACTTGAAATGAATAAATAGTCACAGAGTACTTTTTTACCTCCGCATGTTCTTAGATACAAAAAAGAAAACATGGAATTTGGGGCTAAAAAGTTGCCTAACTGACCTTATTAAGTGGGCAGTCAGGCCATCTATTTCCTAAATAATTACTTTCATCTAAGTCTCAAAATGACCACTCGTTCTATTTTATTTTGCCAATTTAGAGCTGTTTCTAGAACACAATAAAGAGAATAGAGATAAAATTTATTGCTTTCATTTTCCTACTCTTACTCTAGTTCAGTTCAGTTCAGTTCAATCGCTCAGTCATGTCCGACTCTTTGAGACCCTATGAATTGCAGCACACCAGGCCTCCCTGTCCATATCCAACTCCCGGAGTTCACTCAAACTCACGTCCAAAGTGATGGGACCGGATGCCATGATCTTAGTTTTCTGAGTGTTGAGCTTTAAGCCAACTTTTTCACAATACATGCATAATTCTATTTTTTCTCAAAGGAAAATTATTCCCATTTAATCTCATTTCTAGAAATAGCCTGAACACAATTTTAACAACTTCTTTCTTCAAGTCCTATATCGTTAACTAATGAGTGGTTGTAACATATGATGTGACCTAGATAGGCTAATGACATAACATGTAACATTAACAAGTGTTACTAATGAGTGGTAACACTCTACCCAGGAAGCCAAAGTCTTTCCATTTCCCTTCTCTTTCTTTTCAACTGACTTGACATTTGGTAATATTTCTGAAGTTAGTGGTAGCCTTTTTGCTTAGATGTTTTATTCAGATTACACCTGAAGAAAACATGAAATCACAGCAAAAAATACCTGAATTTGGATCCCTCTTTCCAGATGGTTTTTGGCATTAGAAAAATATCACAGCTTTTTTTTTTTTTTCCTAAGAGTGATGGCCTAGACAGGGATACAAATTCAGGTATTTTTTTTTTNATCACAGCTTTTTTTTTTTTCCTAAGAGTGATGGCCTAGACAGGGATACAAATTCAGGTATTTTTTTTTTTGCTGTAATTTCATGTCTGGGTTTGTTCCATGCAAAATAATCACATAAAGAAGAAAAAGGTAATGGTCAAAATATTACTTATTTGAAAATAAAATATGAATAATTCTTCTGTCCTCATGATGTGAAAAGCCAGATTCATTTTTAATCCACTCTTCACTCTCTGTTGCTACCTGGCTTTCCTGCCACATGCCTAACCTACCATGTCAAAGCAGGAAAAACAGACATTGAAAATCTACATGTGAAGACTAACACAGAAAGAGCTTTGTAGAAAGTTTAGAAAGTTCTAGGGACATTCTCTAAGACCCAACCTTAAAACTTTGGTTTCTCTTCAGACTTATGAGTTCCTAGTATAAGTTCCATGCTAGAGTTTTCAAAAAGTGAATTCATTTTATACCATTCACTTTTACATTCTGGGTATTAATAAACCTACTGATTATTAATAAACCTTTGTCTTCTGAAAGAACATTGTTCTTAGGACAGAAGAATGAGAGGAAGAAGCAAAGGTGAAACCCTTTGTCAGTTTTGAATACATTTTCTTATTTTGATGTCCTTTTCAATAACTTGAATGTTAAAGCTATTTTTTTTTATCATTCATTCATTCAGATTATAAGTAGTAATTGAAATAACCATTACAAAGTAAGTAGAAGATTGAACCTGGGAAATTGAGGTAGTGATAAACCAAACATTTATAGAACTTGATGGTACGTTTAAGCCAAAGAGCATAGTTAAAGAATATTGTACACAATTGAAGGATAATTTTGGAGTACTGAACTGGCTATTCTTGCCTGGAAAATCCCATGGACAGAGGAGCCTGGGGGGCTACAGCCCCTGGGGTCACAAAGAGTCAGACATGATTGAGTGACTGGGCACACACACTGAACTAGACATTAGTGGAGTAAAGAAGTGAAATGAGTTAAAGAGAAAAAAAATCTCAGAATTCTGCCTATACTTATTCTATGGCCAGTTATTTGAGTTTTATCTTATTAATAGTTTGTGTAAGTTCTGTTACTATAATCCCATCTGACTGAATCAAAAATGTAAAGAAATTTAATGTTGATTTGTTTTTCAAACACATAGTACAAGCTAGTAGATTCATTATGAATGCAGCTGTTTGGAGATCATTAATTTAGAAAAATTTTAGTAAGTTTAAAACTTTGCATCAAAACCAGTGAGGAACTTGCCGTATTATAAACCATGTCAGGTAGTACATACTTGGGATGAATCCTTTGATATTATTAAGAACTCCCACAGGTGAAATAGTTGCTAGATGCAAAATTTCACAGCAGTGAATTAACTGGAAGGGATATCTCTGACAAACTTCAAAATGGGTAATCTGATGAGTAAGGTAGAAGAAATTAATTTGCATAACAATGTGGCACTCACAAATTGTACTGTTTCTTCAGAGTTAAGTTGAGTGTTAGCTATTGCATGTTTATGATTTGAAACATATTAGCAAATTCTAACTCCATTACTTTCCATTTATTAAATTTTTCAACAATAAAAAAATGTTGAATTTCAAACCATTGACAGTGTTCTTATAAAGATGATTTTTTCCCTCTTTCTGTTTATATTTAGGATATAGAAAACAGAAAAGAGTTTATCTCCCAACCTAACAATAAGAAAAATCAGACAGACTGAATGTAAATGTATAATTCATCTTGAAACTATCATAAAGTTAAGGTTGTAGTGTAGCTAAGTAGCTTGAAATTCAAGGAAAGAAAGGTATCACCAAAGAGATATGAATTTCAAACAATAGATAACCTTGGATAGAGTACAGTATTAGTAATATTTCAGGTAAAATTTTGAAGCAGTTCATAAGATAATGTGAGTTAATGTAGTAGTATAGAATCCATGGGGCTTTCAGAAACAAGGCACATTAGGTCTCACTTGAGTCTCTCTTCCACAAATGTCATCACAGGCATTTGAGAAGAATTATTGTTGTTGTTTAGTCACTAACTTGTGTCTGACTCTTTTGCGACCACTTGGACTATAGCCCACCAGACTTCTCTGTCCATGGGATTTCCCAGGCAAGAGCACCGGAGTGGGTTCCCATTTCCTATACAGGGGGTCTTTCTGACCCAGGGATAGAACCCCCATCTCCTGCATTGACAGATGGATTCTTTAAAACTGAGCCACCAGGGAAGCCCTGAGAAGGAGTTTAAGCTAAAATTAAAAAAAAAAAAAAATAGTGTTGGGCCTGGGTGGTGGAAACAACAAAAATCCTTGCCTTAAACTTCGTATCTTAAGGAAAAACGGCTAAATCCCTTGATAAAAGGACAGCAAACACTGAGATCCTAATGACAGCTGAAAAGCATTGCAACTGGAGGAGAGAAACAAGAGAAAAACAAAGAAAACAAAAACCTCTACTTCTGGGAAATGAAAGGAAAATGTTTTGGTCCCGTCTAATGCTGGGGAAGAAGCAGGACCACTGTAAAACCCCACAACAAAGATCCAGAAACACAGGCAACGCTTACATCGGTGCAAGAGACAAGGTGTCCCCATATCCTGGACACAAACTAGAAAATATTGAGAGCGTTATTTTGCTAGAGCTGCTGTTAACAAAATGTCACAGACTGGGTAGCTTAAGCAACGGAAATTTATTTCCTCACAGTCCTGGAGGCTGGAGTCCAAAATCGAGTTGTCAGGAGCTCTCTCCTTGGCTTGCAGACAGATGTCTCCTTACTGTGCTTTCACATGGTATTTCCTGTTATACGCACAGTTCTGGTGTCTCTTTATCTGTCTAGATTTTCTTTTCTTGTGAAATCATATGTTCAGAAGGATTAGGGCCCACCCTAAGGGCCTCCTCTTAATGTAATCACCTCTTTAAAGGCCCTGTCTCCTAACATAGTCACATTGAGAGCTTCTGGACCAGAGGTTAGGGCTTCACCATAAATTCTGAGGCCACACATTTAGCTAAAGCGCCGAGTAACTGGTAAAGCAGCTGTCTACCACCAGGGGAGAGGCTAGAGGGCAGAGACCTTCTGTGAGTAATGTGCGCATGGGAGCACTCCAAAGCTGAAAGTGAACAGGAACATTGAGATTACTCCAGGAACTCTGCCCGCACACAAACAAAAGGTAACACTGGAGAAATACGAAGCCAATGTTAAATGAATAGAAGAAAATCCTAAGCACAACATCCAAAGTCAGTGTACCTCTTAGTTCCCTCACACACACTAAGGTTCTAGCAAATAAGATGCATGCACATTTTCTAGCATAAAGATCATTCATCTCAGTCTTTCCTACACAAGTTTTGCAGAATCAGAGTACAAAACAAAAAGCTTGAACACACAGGTACACACACACACACACACACACAAACATGCACACACATACATTTTGCAGAGACAAAATAATCAATAGCACTGGAATTGGAAATGACCCAGATGTTGCATTTCTCGGGAAATGCAAAGTAACTATAATTATTATGCTAAGGGTTTAATTGCCTATAGTGGATAATATGAATGACCACGTGGGAATTTTAGTGGAATTGTGCAAACAAATGAGTCAAATTGAAATGTTAGAAATAAATTAATAACAAAAATATGAAGAATGCCTTTGATAGAATTATCAATAAATTCAACACATTTAAAGAATCTGTGAAATTTCCTTATATCAAAATAAATTATTGAAACAAAATTGCAAAATGATAAAAGAGTAAACAAAGCAATAATCTAAGATGTGTTAAAATAAAAAATGGTGACCAATTCTTTAAACAAACAAAGTCAGTTTAGTCATACACACAAAACTTGATTTATTTTGCAGGACTAATTTTATCCTGTGTCATTTCTTATTTGTGCCCTGATATTTATAAGGGAAACTTAAAGTGTTTCCTGAAAATTAACCAATTCTCTATCATTTGAGAAAATTCTAACACTATAACCACTGAGAAGAATAAGCAGTCATTGCTTTGTCACCGTATAAGCTGCTTTACGATGAAAGCCTAAACTTAATTCTGTGTTTGGGTTTGAAATGTTCCTTATTCATAAACTGTATCTAGGGTGTGTAGCCAGTAAAGTTTTACAATACTACTCTATTTATTCATTGGCAGGACTTTTTGGCAAAGCTCTGGGATAACATCAAATCATCGGATACCTGTGTAATTGGAACCTCAGAGTAAAAATAGAGATTAAACAAGAAAAAGTCAGATATATTTTGGAATTGTAAGACATGTTAAGATTCAAAAATTGATCACTGAGATGCATTCATTAAAACACTAAGAAAATTAATGTGATAATGTTTAATAGATTTATAAAATGTGACAATATTCAATCACTATTGTTGATTTTTAACAGCAATTTACAAATATAAAGGGAATACTTAATCCTGATGACAAGCACCTATAAAAGTAATCTATATTTAGTACCACATACATTGGTGAAAAGCAACAAAAATAACAAACAAAAAATTAGAAACTTGACTTTATTGAAGTTAAAAACTTCTGCTTTGCAAAAACTGTTAAGAAAATGAGAGAAGAAACCATAGGCCAGGAGAAAATATTTGCAAATTATATCTGTTAAAGAAACAAACAAACAAACAAACTGGAAGTTGGCATTGAAGTCTCACCTTTTATAAGTGGTAAAACTGATGAAAGTTTAAATATTTGCGCTAATTTAAGTACATAGGCTTATGTATAAAAATATGCAACCTTAGAAGGACCTGTAGAGTATGGTTACCAGAATCTGAAAGTCTGTTCACATCTCTGAGTTACAACTCCCTTCACCGAAGCTGTGTAAAAGTCCATTTTGACCTTTAGTATTTCTAAATATGAAAAAAATCCCAGGCATTCTAAAGGAGAATCTCAAGTTAAAAAAGAAAAGAGAAAGTGATACAACACAAAATCTAAGTTATGTGGCAATAATATTTGATAGACTATTTATTAAGATACTCAGATACAGTGTCATCATATATATATATATAAAATCCAAACATATGCTATTGTCATTCTTTGCTTTAGGATCTATATTTGCAGGACTTGAAATTTCACCTCATACCTGCCAAAGATTTCTGCATTCTCAAAGATTTATATTTATGAATATACATAGATAAATTTATGTCTTTATTCTCTTGAATTATCTTAATATTATTCTCTACTATGTCCCATATTTGCTTCTTTTCCTAAACTTGAGCATCTACTCACTTAGGAGCAGCCTCTTTTCTATGATCCCATATCCTCATAAGATTGGTCATTGATGCCAGGCATATGTAACTGAGGTTTAATAATAACAGTAACAGCAAGTGTGTCTGTATCATCAATATAGAATATGATTTATAATTCAATATTAGATGTCTGTCTTATTAAAAAAAGTCTTTACCTGTACTGCATCTTCAGATTTCGCTCTCATTTATTTCCTTCTCTCCTTCCTTTCTCCTCTTTCTGCACATTTCTGCTTACTGTTTTTTTTCTTTTCTTTCTTTCAACAGACATTGGCTTTCACTACCTCTTTTTGCTATTCTTTCAATAACCAAATTACACAAACACATTCATGGCCTCTGCACTTGTTTTTCCCTGTGCTTGGCCCATTATCCCTTTTGTTAACTGCATGGATTATTCTGTCACAGCATTTACCTAAAAGCAGTTTTTCTTAGCAGCTCCCCCTAACTACCATCTTAAATTACATCTGCCCATTACAATTGCTTTATTTTCCCCATTACACTTACTACTTAACATATACGTATATTAGTTTTGTTTTTTTATTGTCTCCACCTCCTTTATAACTAAATTATGAGTTCCACTGGGTATTGAGTTTTGAATTTGCTTAGGAACTTCTCTCCTTTAAGGGAGCTGAGGACAAGAGTGAAATATTGTTCACTACAGCCAAAAATTTAGCATTTTAAATGTGGCAGATGTCTATTTTTTATTATTTTTCCCATATTGATTTCTAAAACAAAATATAGTGTTAGGAAATAATAGACATGAAATATGGTTTAAACTTTGTCTTCGATGGGGTTTAGTGGAAGAGATGAGTTATTCTTTTATGTGTTAAATCTTTCTTGACTTGTGGAGGTGGTAATGTTAAGGTCACTGATGGTATATTGAAGTTAAAATAGAAAGTGTGAATATTCAAAAATGAATGGGAACAGCAAATCTGTAGTCAACAAATGAGAGAGTAACTGAGTCACCAAACCAAGGACTAGCAGAAAATATCAAAAGTATAACCTACTGAAAGGTAGGAAATCTATTCCCATCACTAAAAATGTGCCTCATACAATCGAAGTACTCAAAACATATTTGTTGAATTTATAAATTGGTAAGTTTAGAATTAGAGATATGAGGACTAATTGTGAATAAAGATCAGTGAGGTTAGAGAATATATCTTTGGAACAGATTTAGATTAATATTTCTAATCTCATGATCTGATGCATAGGAGGATCAATGATACTCAGATTACAAAAAAAAATTCTTTAAAAATAAACAGAATGATGTTCGTCATGATTTGTCATCCTTTATACCCTTAAAACTGGGTACCAAACAGTCTAATCTCAATAGTGTGTGTTTGCTTCAGGCTTGTTTCATCAGTTTCATTTAACTAATTCATTAAAGAGGACTGAGATATTTTCTTTCAGTAATGAATCTTAATGGTCAGATATAAAATAATGTCTTCTCAATTGTGAAATTATATTGGGTTAACAGATAATAGCTACATATCAAGCAACATATCATAGCAAACACCCTTTTCCAAAAACCAAAGAGAAAACTCTAGACCTGGACATCACCAGATGGTCAATATTGGAATCAGATTGATTATGTTTTTTGAAGCAAAGATGGAGAAGCTCTATACAGTAAGCAAAAACAAGATCTTGATCTGACTGTAGCTCAGATCATAAGTTCCTTATTGCAATATGCAGACTTAAATTGATGACAATAGGGAAACCCCATAGACCATTCCAGTATGACCTAAATCATACCCCTTATGATTAAACATTGGAGGTGACAAATAGACTCAAGGGATTAGACCTGATAGACAGAGTCCGTGAAGAACTATGGACAGAGGTTCAGAACAGTGTACAAGATTCAGTGACAAAAACCCTCCAAAGAAAAAGAAATGCAAGAAGGCAAGGTGGTTGTCTAAGTAGACTTTATACATAGCTGAGGAAAGAAGAGAAGCAAAAAGCAAGGGATAAAGGGAAAGATATACCCAACTGAGTGCAGAGTTCCAGAGAATTGCAAGGAGAGATAAGAAGGCCCTCTTAAATGAACAATGTAAAAAGATAGAGAAAATCAATAGAATGGGAAAGGCTAGAGATGCCTTCAAGAAAATTAGAGATATCAAAGGAACATTTCATGCAAGAATGGGCATAATAAAGCACAGAATGGTCTAAAAGACCTAACAGAATCAGAAGAGGTTAATAAGAGGTAGCAAGAATACACAGAAGAACTGGGAAAAAATAATCTTAATGACCAAGAAAACCACAACAGTGTGATCACTCACCTAGAGCCAGACATCCTGGAGTGTGAAGTCAAGTGAGCTTTAGAAAGCATCACTATGACAAAGCTAATGAAGCTGAATTCCATCTGAGCTATTTCAAATCCTAAAAGATGATGCTGTTAAAGTGCTGCACTCAATACATCAACAAATTTGGGAAACTGAGCAGTGGCCTGAGGACTGGAGAAGGTCAGTTTTCATTCCAAACTCAGCGAAGGGCAATGCTAAAGAATGTTCAAACAACCAAAAAACTTTACTCACTTCACATTATAGTAAGTTTATGCTTGAAATCCTTCAAATTAGGCTTCAGCAGTAGGTGAACTGAGAAATTCCAGATGTAAAAGCTGGGTTTTGAAGAGGCAGAGGAATCAGAGATCAAACTGGCAACATTCCTTGGATCATGGATAAAACAAAGGATTCCAGAAATATATTTACTTCTGCTTCATTGACTATGCTAAAGCCTTTGAATGTGTGAATTACAACAAGCCATGAAAAACTCTTAAAGGGATGGGAGTACCAGACTACCTTACCTGTCTCATGAAAAACTCATATGCATATCAAGAAGCAACAGTTAGAATCAGACATGGAACAAGTGATTGGTTCCAAATTGAGAAAGGAATGTGACAAGGCTGTATATTATCATCCTGCATATTTAACTTCTATGCAAAGTACATCATGCAAATTTCTGGACTAGATGAATCACAAGCTAGAATCAAGATTGCCGGAAGGACTATCAATAACCTCAGATATGCAGATGATACCACCCTAATGGCAGACAGTGAAGAGGAACTAGAGAACCTCTTGATGAGGGAGAAAGAAGAGAGTGATAATGTTGACTTGAAACTCAACATCAAAAAAACTAAGATCATGGCATCTAGTCCCATCATTTCATGTCAAACTGATGAAAATATGGCAACAGTGACAAATTTTATTGGGCTCCAAAATCACTGTGGTTCGTGACTGCAACCACAAAATTAAAAGACGCTTGCTCCTTGGAAGAAAATCTATGACAAACCTAGACAGTGTGTTAAAAAGCAGAGACATCACTTTGTCAACAAAGGTTCATATATTGCTTGGTTTTTTCAGTAGTCATGTAGGAATGTGAGAGTTGGACCATAAAGAAGGCTGAGCATTGAAGAGTTAATGCTTTCAAATTGTGGTGCTGGAGAAAACTCTTGAGAGTCCCTTGGACAGCAAAATCAAGCCTGTCAATCCTAAAGTAAATCAACCCTGAATATTCATTGGAAGGACTGATGCTGAAACTCCAATACTTTGGCCACTTGATGCAAAGAGCCAGCTCACTGGAAGTCTCTGACATTGGGAAAGATAGAAGGCAAAAAGAAAAGGGGAGTGCAGAGGATTAGATTGGTTAGATAACATCATCACCAACTCAATCGACATGAATTCCAACAAAACCCAGGAGATATTGGAGGAGAGAGGAGCCTGGCGTGCTGCAGTCATAAAGAGTCAGACAAGACTTAAAAACTGAACAAAAACAGCAAGAGATAATAATCAAACCCATACAGAAGTGATAACAATAAAACCAAGAAAAAATTAATAATATATATATATTTTAATAGCTTAGGAAAAATAATTTTAGAATCATTAAGATCTGTTATGCTGTTTTACATTCCTGATGTTTGGTACTGATAATATTTAAAAAGAATTTTAAAGAAGCAGATAACATACATTTAAACATTTATATAGTAATGTAATTTTATGTATTCTTTTGAATAAGCAGTATGTTGTAAACTGCTTCATTTACACACTGTAGTTATTCATCATCACACCACTTTTCCTTTGAAATTATCTTAATCTCACACTATAGCCCTTAGGAAAAAACAGAACAGATGGTAATTTATTGCTTTAATAATGTATTTAATTTAGTATGACTTACAGGTTAGGTGTTTTTCCATACGTCATCTTCCTAATTCTAATTGAATAATCAAGCTAATGGAACTGAAATGATGGTCAATTTGGTTTTGTTTCAGCGTAACATAATAACAAGATTTGAGTAAGTTTTTAACTTTTCTGTAAGTGAATTGGATTGTTTTATTTAAGGAGACTGCATTATATATGTAAAGCCTATTATTTCTATGAATGTATTTGAACAAAATTAAAAAGTAATTCATCACAGAAATAATTTCTGAGTGCTTATAAGCTATTATGTAGTCCCCATAAAGTAGGGAGTCATCATCAGGGAAAAAGATCAATGAGTCAAGAATGCTTAAAAGTAGTATTTGCTAAGCATTAAACTATATTTGTTTCATAATTCCCTTCCCAAAAGTGAATTACTCTCATTTAAAGAGTTTTGAGTGGTCTACTAATTCTTTGAGAAAAACTAGAAACTAAAGCAGTATAAAGGGTAACCTCTAAGTTAACATTTGTAGTTTTTTCCAGTTTTGTTGAGGCATAATTGACAAATAAAAATTGCATATATATTTACAGTGTACAACATGATTTTATATATGTGATAAATATATATACACATATACTATGAAATGATTACTGTAATCAATTAATTAATATGTTCATCACCACATATATATGTGTGGTAAGTCATTCGGTCATGTCCCATTCTTTGCGACCCCATGGACTGTAGCCCACCAGGCTCCTCTGTCCGTGAGACTGTCCAGGCACGAATACTGGAGTGGGTTGCCATTTCCTCCTCCAGGGGGATCTTCCTGACCCAGGGATTGAACCCACATCTCTTATGTCTCCTGTACTAGCAGGCAAGTTCTTTACCAAGAGCACCATGTGAGACTTGTTTACTGTTAAGAGCGCTTATGCTCTAATAATATAAATTTTAATTATACAATACAGTATTATTAACTGTAGTCTCCAAGATATACATTAGATCCTCAGATATATTCATATTATACCTAAAAGTTTGTACCCTTTAACCGATATCTCCTTATTTCCCCTAAACCGTAGCCCTTGCAACCACCATTCTACTCTCTGTTTCTATGAGTTCAACTTTTTTTGATTCATTACGTGAGATCATGTAGTGTTAACTTTTTCTTTATTGTTTTTCTTTTAAGAATAAATTTCAAGGATTTATGACTACAGGCATACCTTAGAGATATTGCAAGTTCAGTTCTAGACCACTGTGATAAAGTAAATATTCCAATAAAGTGAATCACAAGAACTTTGTGGTTTCCCCATATTTATATTAATAAAAGTTACATTTATACTACACTATACTGTAGTTTCGGAGAAGGCAATGGCACCCCACTCCAGTACTTTTGCCTGGAAAATCCCATGGATGGAGAAGCCTGGTAGGCTGCAGTCCATGGGGTCTCTAAGAGTCAGGAACGACTGAGCGACTTCACTTTCACTTTTCACTTTCATGCACTGGAGAAGGAAATGGCAACCCACTCCAGTATTCTTGCCTGGAGAATCCCAGGGACAGAGGAGCCTAGTGGGCTGCTGTCTGTGGGGTCACACAGAGTCGACACGACTGAAGCGAGTTAGCAGCAGCAGCAGCATACTGTAGTTTATTAGCATATCTTAAAAATGTTCATATTTAATTAAAAATAATACTGTTGGACAAATAGTACTAATAGACTTGCT
Source organism: Redunca redunca (assembly GCA_006410935.1). Lineage (NCBI taxonomy): Eukaryota > Metazoa > Chordata > Mammalia > Artiodactyla > Bovidae > Redunca > Redunca redunca. The sequence goes on from SJYQ01002274.1 coordinate 204,039, forward strand.
CAATGCAGGGTTGCCATAAACCTTCAACTTGTTTAAAAAAAAATAGAGTATCTGGGAATCACAGTAAAGCTAAGTTCAACTGAACAAGGCATGAATGCATTCCCATAAGTCACTAAGTACTCATTTAAAAATACTATGCAAATGATAAGGAAAAAGTTAAAATAACTTCGTGTATATTATTAACATGGAGAAGTTGCAGTTCCAGTCCAAATGCAATCTGCTATAATTCCCTCTTGCTCAGGTGGGGCTAGTAGTAAAGGACCCGCCTGCCAATGAGAACTGGGTTGGATCCCTGCGTCAGGAAGATCCCCTGGAGAATGAAATGGCACACCACTTCAGTATACTTGCCTGGAGAATCCCTTGGACAGAGAAGCCAGGTGGGCTACAGTCTATGGGGTCACAAAGAGTCAGACATAACTGAAGCAAAGAAGTCAGTCTTTGTTTTATTAAGGCCTTCAGCTGATTGGATAAAGCCCACCCACCTTTGAAAGGTAATCTGCTTTACTCAGAGTCCACCAATTTAAATTTAATCTTGTCTAAAAAGCACCTTCCTAGAAACATACAGGTTAACATTTGAGGACACATCTAGGCACTGTGGTCCATCTAAATTGACACATAAAATTAGCCAACACAATACTATATATTGTAAACTTGCTATAGAGAAAGAAAACAGTCTTTTCAGTAGTTATGTTATCTGTTTAATGTTATCTACTTTGCTACCATTATGGTCTTTTAACATTATCATATTTGAAGTTGCTGATATGACATCTCTGTTTTTAAAAAAGAAAAATGCTTATTTTTGTTCTTTGATAATTGTGGTGTTAATTTTCAGTAGAAAATCCTTGGATACTACATTTTACATATGATAAAGCATGAAAAAGTCATCCAATAATATAACCATTTAAAGATGAAAATTTCATTTTGTGAGTCTGGTATAATTTTGGCATTTAGAGAAAAATGTGTAAGAACTAGCCTATTATTTAAGTGAAAATTTAGTGTAACTGGAGAAGGAAATGGCAACCCATTCCAGTATTCTTGCCTTGAGAATTCCATGGACAGAAAAGCCTGGCATGCTGACAGTTCATGGGGTCAAAAAGAGTCAGACAGGACTGAGTGACTGACACACCTTTAGAATAAGAACTTAATCTTAAGCATGTTCTCCAAATTGTAAACACATCAAGTAAATCTCTAGAAGTTGCCATTCTTAGATTTCAACAATGATTATCTAGGAGGCAGGATTACGAGCAGTTCTTATTTTAGCCTTATATAGTCTGAATTAAAAAAAAAATTAAAATGTGAGTCTACAGTATCAAGCAATGTTTATACAGTCATCCCTCCATAGCTCTGGGGGACTAGCTGCAGGACAAACATGGAACCTGCGCACGAGGAGAGTCTCCTGTAATATACTGGTTTATTTATTTATTTTTTTATGCTATCTCACTGAAGAAAGAAAAACTCCTTTTCACAACTGTTTGATTAGCAAACATTACCATGTATTAACACAAGTTGAACAAAGCTGTTTTATCTTTCTAGACCCAGATAGTAATTATTTATAAGTCAGAACAGGCTCTTATTTTCAACAAATGAAAAGGAAATTAACCATTGTAATAAATTTAGCTGCATTTAGGAAGGTAACTGAAAATATATGAAATGAGACTACTATTAAGTAGAGATAAAGATGAAGTCATACAACATCTGCCAATTAATCATTCAGTATTTATTAAGACATTGATGGGACTAGGTAAGTGTTCTTTGGATAGCTAGTTGTAAGCTATTTGCGACCACCTGCACATTGAGGGTCAAGTATTACAGCTGTGATGCAACTGATTTCCTCACGACTTTAGCAAAATAGCATGACATAGCTCAGAAAATGTGTAGAATATCTTTCAGTAGCATATATTCTTAATTAGAGCCATGTCAAGTTGGATTTGAATTTATAAATGAGATCCTAGACTGGCTTCCTTTGTACTGTAAAATGAAACTTAATTGAGATATAAAATCAGTGTGTTGATCAGTAAAATATTTGTAAGGCTAGAAATGCTAATAAAATAAAACATAAAGGCTAAAAAACTTTTTAATATCAACATGGGAATGTGCTTATGACTTAATTTTTAGAGCTGTTCCTTTTGAGACAATAATGGTATGAGTAAAACTTTCATCAAGTACTTAATAGTGAATGGGATCTACATTTTAAATTAACATGACAGTCTTTGGAGAAAGTCAGAAAATGAAATATAACTATTGTAACTTTTTGAATAATTTCTTATTTTGTTTTAAAAGGAATTAAAGAAGCAATTAGTCTAAAACAGATATTTGAGATGAAGTGGAAAAGAGTATTTCTGTGATGCAAAACATCAGTCAGTTCAGTCTGTCAGTCGTGTCTGACTCTTTGCAATCCCCCGGACTGTAGCACGCGGCGCTTCCCTGTCCATCACCAACTCCCAATGCAAAACACATTCTAAATTAAATTCATCATGTGTAATAAATAAGATTTCAGAGAGATAATATGTCTTGATTCACAGAGTTGGCAACTTTATTTTGTAGCATATTCAATTTGTTAGGAAGTGAAAATGGTGGTGTATAAACAATATCATATTGGAATAAACTCTTGCCACATGAAGAAACATTAAGTGATTATAATCAAATTAAGTATATTTATTTAGAGGAAAAATGTTTAATGTTGTCCTCTGTAAATTGATACCTACCTATTTGCTTTCTCTAAACAAACTATTTACATCAAGGTCAAGTTCTAGATCTTAGATGTTATAGCTTACTCTTACTTTATCTGAACTTGGAGTTAAATCCTAAATAGTTGAAATAAACACACAGTAATGCAAAATCTCATGTATCTAATTCCCAGGAACTTTTCTTCCAACTTCACTCAAATATATGATGTAGGAAAAGGTACAATCTATGAAGTCTTTTGATAATAGTCCTCAGGCTTGGAATACAGGGTCACATTCCTTTGCCCTTTTCCTCAATTAAACTTAATATGTTTCTACCAGTTAAATAGCAAATTTAATATCCAAGAACTTGGGATAAATATTAAATGTATGTGTTAGTCAGTCAGTCATGTCCAACTCTTTCTGACCATATAGACTGCAGCCCATCAGGCTCCTCTGTCCATGAGATTCTCCAAGCAAGAATAATGAGTGAGTTGCCATGCCCTCCTCCGGGGATCTTTCCAACCCAGGAATCGAACCCAGGTCTCCCACATTGCAGGCAGATTCTTTACCCTCTGAGTCACCTGGGAAGCTCAAATATTTAATAAATTATAGTGATTATTGGCTAATTGTTGGATCTATTTGAGATGAAATATATCCTTTCTAAAATTTATTCTAATAATTGTACATGTAATACCTTATTAGAATAACACTAAATTTATTAATATCTGTAAGCACATTTAGGAAAATGTCTCTTTTTCATTTTATCATTATC
>SJYQ01002274.1:209114-233027 GCA_006410935.1 Redunca redunca
GTAAGTTTGAGTGAACTCCGGGAGTTGGTGATGGACAGAGAGGCCTGGTGTGCTGTGATTCATGGGGTTGCAAAGAGTTGGACACAACTGAGTGACTGAACTGAACTGAACTGATATAACCCATATTCATCTTAGTAATGGTTAAAACTGACAACCAGTGCCAGAGTCTAAGTATCAAAGAGTGTGTGCACCTTTCAGTTCAGTCACTCAGTCATGCTCAACCCTTTGCATCCCCATGAATCACAGCACACCAGGCCTCCCTGTCCATTACCAACACCCGGAGTTCACTCAAACTCACGTCCATCGAGTTGGGGATGCCATCCAGCCATCTCATCCTCTGTCGTCCCCTTCTCCTTCTGCCCACAATCCCTCCCAGCATCAGAGTCTTTTCCAGTGAGTCAACTCTTCACATTAGGTGCACCTGTACCACAAGACAATTCCACTAAAGCATATAAATGTTAATATAATAATTCATTTTTAATGGAAGATGAAAGTGGTGCAGAATTTGAATTGCCACTTATTTACTATTCCCCTTTATCTTAGAAATAATCTCTTTTGGCAAACTATATGCAATATACAGTAAGGATGCTTATTTATAAGATGTTGGATATATTTATGGGGCTTCCCTCACAGCTCAGTTGGTAAAGAAACTGCCTGTAATGCAGGAGACCCTGGTTTGATTCCTGGGTTGAGAATATATGTGCCTTTTTAAAACTTTTTTTATACATAATAACTGAAAAATTTAGGATAAATAAAAACAGTTTAAGAAAAGGTAATTTGTAAACTCGCTTACTAAAATAACATAATAATTTTGAATTTTCTTATGACATGAAAGAAAATTCATTAGAATGTAATGAAAAAAATATGTTAAGGAAAAGAGAGTTAAAAAACAGTGTGTGTGGGATATGGAGTAAAGAGACCTAACTGTGATTAAAATATCTGGGGCCTGTGGTTGTACTTCTGAACCAAATCATTATATGATTTTAGACTAGACACATACTTGTGCATTATTTGCTTTCATAAATAAGAATTATTTAGAAAATGGTTACATATAATTAAAAATTTAGTATATTTTAATTCCATTAAGACATTCCCCAATAGTAANAAATTTAGTATATTTTAATTCCATTATCCCCAATAGTAAGAAAAATAATTTTGAATAAGAAAGAGTTTTTAAAGTTCACAATTATTTTGGTCATTTAAATATGCAAAGCACTTTACTTAGAACTTGAAGTGTCCTGAGATAAAACCAATCTTTCAGTATTAATAAAAAGGGAATACAAAATAATACTGAGTAAAACAAACAGCAGCGACTCACACTGATTAGGGCTTCCCAGGTGGTGCTAGTGGTATAGAACCCGCCTGCCAATGCAGGAGCCATAAGAGATGCATACTTGGGTCAGGAAGACCCCCTGGAGGAGGGCACAGCACCCCACTCCAGCCTGGAGAATCCCATGGACTGAGGATCCTGGTGTGCTGTAGTCCATAGGGTTGCTCACAGTTGGACATGACTGAAGCAACTTAGCATGCACATTGATTAAGTACTTATTGTAGTCTAGTCCATAAATGATCATGTTTTCCTTATGTGATAGATATTATCAACCTTTTTACCAACAATTTAACATGCTTAAAAATTTTAAATGTTTTACTTAAGAATAAATGATTCATAGAAAATATAGTTTTTTTGTCATTATGTATAATTTGTTCTTTAGATCGCTATGCCACACCCTCTTACTTGCCTATATTCCCCCTAGTCATGCCAGAAGTTGCCTCTATGATTTTCCTTTTCCTTAATATTCCAGTTCTGATGAGCAGTGTTCAGTAACATTTATTTTGGACTAAAATGTATTATGTAATTCTGGTACTTCTGCGTTGAGAAATAAATGTATTTCTCTTATTGCCAAAAGCAATGATTGCCATCATTCTTAAAATTTTAGAATGAGAATGGCTATGATTAAGAAAATCATATATCAGTGCTGTAAACAATATAGCAGTTTATTTTAGTATTTTTTTTTAACCACCTTACTCAACCTGAAGGCAAGCTGTCCAAAGTTAGAATAATGTCTCTGCTCTAGGAAATTCTCAACTCACAGTTAACTCTTCCACCAATCCTAAGACATGGTTCTAAACCATATGATACAAGATGTTGCATCAACTTTTTAGGTAGTGGTCAAATGGAGGGCCAAAGAAGAAAGTAAAAGTTCTCTTAAGGAAAGTAGCTGACAGAAGTCACGCTGGGTTACTTACCTTTGAACATAATTTAGTTTCGATCCCACTATTATTTACAAGGAGGTTTTGACCAATAGTTATTATTTGGTCTAGAAGATCCTATATGTTGCTAAGAGCAGTTGATATGAAAAAAAAAGGGTATTACCTCTGTTGTGTCTCATATAGCATATGAAAAATAGGGATTTTATAAAAGAGAGATCAGAAAATTTTAAAAAATGTTTATTGCAGTTTTTTTTTGTTTGTTTTTCTAGTGAAGAATTTTGAGTAGGGTTGCTATATGCCAAGAGTTCTGCAGTTTTCATTGGTAGAAATGCAAATAGCATAGCCAGTTTGAATGGCAGTTTGACCACAACAGATTACATTAGTCACCTCCTCTGAGGCTCCATAGTTACCCAAAGATATTAATGGTCAAAACGACTTCATTAGAACCTATTTCATGTTGCGAATATCTCATGAATTTCTGGAGACAAGGGTCACAACTACTGAGCAGGAAATGCTCAGATGTGATATCATAAAGAGAAATTTAAAAACGAAAAACATAGCAAGAACAATTATATGACACTGTTATATCTTTTTCAAAAACGCAATAGTGGAATGTCAATACTGCCTTTGAGTTTATGCAGGTGATGTTAAAACAGATGTGATTCATGGGGATTTTCCTGCATCTTGATCTGCAGATAAAAATAAAAATTCCAAAAAGTAAATAGGATATCATTATCATTGATTCTGTCTTTTTGGCATCTTAAGAGAAATATGCATGAAGTTTTATTTTTCAGTACAAAAACTGATTTTTTATTCTGTGTTTATGAGCTAGCCAGTGCCAACAAATCTGTTATTTAACAGTCTTAGCAGGATGATGAAGTAAGAACAATCCTACTTCTCAGAAACAGAATAATGTTTCTAAGTGTATTTGTGTGGAGAGGCACTACAAAGTTTGATCTTAGTAAGTAAGAAGCTACAACAGCAACTTACTTAGTTTATCCAGATGATGCTGAGTCCCAGTGTAACCACAAGGACTTCAACTTCAAGAACAGTAGAGCCATGTTATGGTTTGAGAATCAAGTCAGGGTCCAACCCACAACCTTTGCCAGCTTTACTAATGTGAAGAAAACACAGAAATCATACGATGTTTGTATCTAGGTCCAGTGGTAGAAGTTCAGTGAGTGAGGAATTCATGGCATTTAGCATTATTTTCTTTTCACTCCATGTCACCTCTAATGGTTAAGTGGAGGGAAATTGCCAGTTGTTTCAGAGTGTGTATAAGCTAGAAAGGGTTGAGACAGATTATTCTACTTTCTTGAGCAATTAACCTTTCTGCTGTGCTGTCCAGTGCTTAGTTGCTCAGTCGTGTCCGACTCTTTGTGGAAGCCCCACCAGGCTCCTCTGTCTGTATACTTCTCCAGGCAAGAATACTGGAGAAAGTACCCATTCCCTTCTCCAGGTTTCCCACATTGCAGGAAGATTCTCTACTGTCTGAGCCATCAGGTAAGCCCAAAGGATAGGTATTGTGTCTGTTTTAGTTAGTATTCCATCCTTAGAAGTTGGTATTGTGCAAGCACACAGTAGCCAATGGTTTTTTTAAATGAACTGATGCATTAAAAAGATGATAGAGGCATTACATTTTGGATATATAGTGGACTTCAGAAACGCTACAGTGGCTTTAACATCAAATGTACAGGTGATAAGAATAACAGTGATGCAGAAGAGAGAGTAAGGCAAGAGATGCATAGNGTTCCTAGGGAGAATACACATGTATTTTTAAATCCTAAAAATAGCATATCCTAGTAGATTATATTTTGTTGTTGTTGTTTTACAAGAGAGCAAATGATATTCAGAATCAGAAATGATGAGCTCCTTGCCTAAGGCTATTCCATTAACAGGTTGCCAAGTTGGGGTTAATGCATGTGTGCTAAGTTGCCTCAGTCGTGTCCAACTCTGTGACTCCCATGGACTGTAGCCTTTCAGGCCCCTCTGTCCATGGAATTCTCCAGACAAGAATCCTGGACTGGATTGCCATGCCCTCCTCCAGGGGATCTTCTATACCCAGGGATCAAACCCGTATCTCTTATGTTTCCTGCATTGGCAAGTGGATTCTTTTACCACTAGCAACACCTGGAAGCCCAAGTTGGGGTTCAGCTTCTTCAAATAGTCATGGAAATTGAAATTTTTATACCGCATTGCACTCCTGGCTGTCACTATTCCCTGGTTATCAACAGAAGATATGTCACATCTTTTTTTACTTCAACTGGGGAATTCCACATCTAGCAACTCTAATTATTTCTACTCTGCAAAAGTATTTGTATTTGGAAATGTCCACATATATGTCATATACAGTCAATCTTCATTAATTATGGATTCCATGTTTTGAGAATTTGACTAGTAAAAAATTATTTATAATCTCTAAATCAACACTCAGGGCAATTTTGCCGTCAATAAGAGACATATGAAGAACTGTGAAAATTTTGAATTCCTGGACTTTCAGGTTTCCAGGTAAGGTTGAACAAGGCTGCATTCTGTCTTCTTGATTTCGGTGCTCATATGGAAAAAAGTGTCCATTTCACTGTCTATTGGTTGCTGCATTTTTCACATATTTATGCAAGTTCTATATAATATTCTTAAGCAGAATGATTACCTTGTGAGGAAAATATCTGTGTTTCTTAGATAAATTTCCTCTGGGCATGATTTTAATGCTGTGGTCTATAAGTTCTGGCTATCACATCAACAGTAAGGCATATCCAGAAAGGAACAGAGGATGTTTGTTGGTCTCCACCTGAGGCCATTTTGGAAAGAGCTAAAGTAATACCTTAAAAAGAAAGAAAGAAAGATGTTCTTTCCATCATAGGGGATTGGAATGCAAAAATAGGAAATCAAGAGATACCTGGAGTAACAGGCAAGTTTGACCTTGGAGTAAAAATGAATCAGGGCAAAGGCTAACAAAGTTTTGCCAAGAGAACACCCTGGTCGTGGCAAACATTCTCTTCTAATGACCCAAGACGACTCTACACATGGACAACACCATATGGTCAATAATGAAATCAAATTGATTATATTATTTGCAGCCAAAGATGAAGAAGCTGGATAAGTCAGCAAAAAAAAAAACCCTAGAGCTGATAATGGCTCAGATCATGAGCACCTTATTGCAGAATGCAGGCTTAAATTGAAGAAAGTAGGGAAAATCACTAGGCCATTCAGGTATGACCTAAATCAAACTCCTTATGATTATACAGTTGAGGTTACACACAGATTCAAGGGATTGGATCTGGTAGATAGAGTGATTGAAGAACTATGGACAGAGGTTCATAATTGTACTGGAGGCAGTGACCTAAACCAACCAAAAGAAAAAGAAATGCAAGAAGGCAAAATAGTTGTCTGAGGAAGCTTTACAAATAGCTGAGGATAGAAAAGAAGTAAAAGACAAGGAAGAAAGGGAAATATATACCCAGTTGAATGCAGAGTTGCAGAGAATATCACAGAGAAATAAAAAGACCTTGAATGAACAATGCAAAGAAATAGAGGAAAACAATAGAATGGGAAAGACAAGAGATCTCTTCAAGAAAACTGGAGATATCAAGGGAAAATGTCATGAAAGAATGGGCACAAGAAAGACCAAATAATAATAATAATAATAATAATAATAAGTACCTAACATAAGCCAAAGGGATTACCAGGTGACAAGAATACACAGAAGGACTATACAAAAAAGGTCTTAATGACCTGGATCACCATGATGTTATGCTCACTCACCTGGAGCCAGACATCCTGGTGTGTGAATTCAAGTAGTCCTTAGGAAGTGTTACTATGGACAGTGTTAGGGGAGATGATGAAATTCCTGGAGGTAATTTATCCAGGTGATGGATTCCTGAAGTATGAAGTCAAATGGGCCTTAGGGCACATTACTACCAACAAAGGTAGTGGAGGTAATGGAGTTTTAGCTGGAAAAGATGATGCTGTTAAAGTGCTACACTCAATATCTTAGCAAATTTGGAAAACTCAACAGTGGCCACAGGACTGTAAAAGGTCAGTTTTCATTCCAACCCCAAAGAAGGGAAATGCCAAAAAAAAAAAAAATTAAACTACTGTACAATTGTGCTCATTTTTCATGTTTGCAAGATTATGCTCAAAATCCTTCAGGCTAGGCTTCAGCAGCACATGAACCAGATGTACAAACTAGGTTTAGAAAAGGCAAGAGAGGAGCCAGAGATCAAATTGCCAACATTTACTGGATCAAAGAGAAAGCAAGAGAATTCCAGAAAAAAAGGGGGGGTTCATTTACTATGCTAAAGCTTTTGACTGTGTGGATTATAAAAAAAATGTGGAAAATTCTTAAAGAGATGGTAATACAAGATCACTTTACCTGTCTCCTTAGAAACCTGTATGCAGTTAGAACCAGGAACTGAACAACTGACTGGTTCCAAATAGGATAAGGAGTATGACAAAGTTGAATATTGTCACCCTGCTTACATAACTTCTACGCAGGGTACATCATGTGGAATGCTGGGCTGGATGACTCACAACCCATTTGACTGGACAACTCACGACTCATACTCCAAGAATCCATTACATGGAATCAAGATTGCTAGGAGAAATATCAACAGTCTCAGATATCCAGATGATAACAGTTTATTGGCAGAAAGTAAAGCAAAACTAAAGAGCCTCTTGAAGAAGGTGAAAGAGGAGAATGAAGTTCAGATCCATTCAGTCGCTCAGTTGTGTCCAACTCTTTGTAATCCCATGAACTGCAGCATGCCAGTCTTCCCTGTCCATCACTAACTACTGGAGCTTATTCAAACTCATGTCCATTGTCGATGATGCCATCCAACCATCTCATCCTCTCTCGTTCTCTTCTCCTTCTTCCTTCAATCTTTCCCAGCATCAGGGTCTTTTCTAGTGAATAAATTCTTTGCATCAGGTAGCCAAAGTATTGCAGTTTCAGCTTCAGTATCAGTCTTTCCAATGAATATTCAGGACTGATTTCCTTTAGGACTGACTGGTTGGATCTTCTTGCAGTCCAAGGGACTCTCAAGAGTCTACAGTAAAGAAGCTATCTTAAAACTCAATGTTCAAAAAATAAAGATCCTGGTAAAATCTCCCATCACTTTATGGCAAATAAATGGGGAAAAAGTGGAAACATTATCAGATTTCATTTTCTTGGGCTCCAGAGTCATTGCAGACAGTGACTGCAGCCATGAAATTAAAAAAGTTGCTTGCTCCTTGGAAGAAAAGCTATGATAAAACTTGATAGTGTATTAAAAAGCAGAGACATCACTTTGCTGACAAAGGTCTGTATAATCAAAGCCATGTTTTTTCCAGTATTCATGTACAGATGTGAAAGTTGGACCATAAAGAAGTCTGAGCACCAAAGAATTGATGGTTTCAAATTGTGGTGTTGGATAAAGCTCCTGAGAGTCCCTTGGATGGCAAAGAGATCAAACCAGTCTCCCCGAAAGGAAATCAACCCTGAATATTCATTGGAAAGATGATGCTAAACTCAAGCTCTAATACTTCAGCCATCTGATGAGAAAAGTAGACTCATTGAAAAAGATCCTGATGCTGGGAATGATTGTGGGCAGGTGGAGAGGAGGGCAACAGAGGAGGAGTTTGGATGGTGTCATCGACTCAATGGACATGAGTTTGAGCAAACTCTGGAAGACAGTGAAGTACAGGGAAGCCTGGCACGCTGCAGTCCATGGTGTTGCAAAGAGTCAGATATGACTTAGCAACTGAACAACAAAAGCAACATCTATAATGAGTGTGGAAACTATGGAAAAGATGTAAAAGTGGCTAAATTGGAATTCATTAGATGAAGACTGATTTTTTTTTTTTTTTAAGTGTAGCATGTGGCATTTTTATGAGGCTGAAAACTCACTCATGACTATATTCACCTCATGGATGGATTGAACAAAAAGTCCCAAGGTCATTCCTGCTGGATGCCTCAATTTTCTGCCATATGACCTCTCATCTCAAGTAATTTAGACTACACTTCATACATAAAGGGCTTCCCTGGTGGCTCAGAGGTTAAGCATTTGCCTGGAATGTGGGAGACCCGGGTTCGATCCCTGGGTCGAGAAGATCCCCCGGAGAAGGAAATGGCAATAGGTTAATAGGATTGTTTTGGGCTACATATACTTAGATTTTTTTTTTAAGAGTAAATTTACCAGCAAATTCACACATGCTGAAGTGATGTAATCCTCACCCACACTGCCTATGCTTATTCACAAAATCAGACATGAAAATTTTCTAAGCCCTTTCTTTGTTTTGAGCTCAGTGTCCATTTGCTCTGCATTTCTTTTTCAAGATAGAATTGTGAAATAAGATTTTGGTCCCCTTGATGGCCTTAGTTATGTATGAAGCTGTGATTTCAGGCAGGTTCAGTAGTTATAAAATAGATCTCTGTATGAGGCAAAAAGCTTAAACATGCCTCATCAATAAATCCAAAAGAAGAGAGTTCCTGGAATCCATCCCCAACACTGTATGAATTTTTAACTTTTTTCTAATCATACCTATGAGAAGCTTTTCCAGGAAGATATACTCATACTGCTTCAATTAGTATGATCTCTTCCTGGACTTGGTGAGACAATATCTTAGAGATTTCAATTAGAATGGGCTTTATTGTTAAATAAGCGAAGTCAGGGCAACCTATATTCAAAATCTGCTCTTTCATATTTCACACATTTTCCAGGCACTGAGAACTTTTTGTCTAACCACTTTGACATTCAGCCTCTCACCTCTTCACAGTTTACATGGCTGAGTTCCTCAGTAATTTGTTTACTGACATCACTCTTTTACTTCATGTGGATCTTAAATAGGGGAAAATATGATCTATCTAGTAATTAAAGCTCCTACAAATGCAGTTGGGGAGCATGAATGAAAGGCAATATTCTGAAACACACGAGTTACTCTTTCCTTCTAGTTTACCCTCCTTCATGCCTGAGAGTGGTCCATCCAACCAAAAGATTCAAGTCATGTTGGTAACTTTAAAAAACAAAAATCTATTGATTCTTACTGACTGCCAGTTAAAATCCAAGCTGTTAAACATATCATCATTGCTTTCCAAGATTTGATCACATGTCTTTGCAGTTGATTCCACATACTCTAGTGCAATACTGGAAGAGTAAGGGTATTGGTTGAGTTTTTTAACTAAAATAAATATTGAATTTGTTTAAGAGATATTTAACATGCTGATACTTATAGGAAAAGTCTTTCCTGGTGGCTCAATAGTAAAAGAATCTGCCTACCAATGCAGTAGGCATGGATACGATCCCTGGGTTGGGAAGACCCCTGGGAGGAGGAAATGGAGACCCAGTTCAGTATTCTTTCTTGGAAAATCCCATGGACAGAAGAAACTGGCATGCTACAGTCCTTAAGGTCACCAAGAGTTGGACATGACTGAACGACTAAACTACCACCAATTAAAGGAAAATAATTTGTCCATATGATAATTTTTACCTGCACATGAGGGAAAAGTCCAAACCCAATATGTACAGTTTTAAGGGCTTCCCTGGTGGCTCAGAGGTTAAGCGTTTGCCTGGAATGCTGGAGACCTGGGTTTGATCTCTGGGTCTGGAAGATCCGCTGGAGAAGGAAATGGCAACCCACTCCAGTACTCTTGCCTGGAGAATCCCATGGAGGGAGGAGCCTGGTAGGCTACAGTCCATGGGGTCGCAAAGAGTTGGACGTACTTGACGCATAAAGTTCTTAAGTTTCTAAAATGAGAGCAAAGGGTACAAGCCCCCTTATGTTCTATGTTCCAGAATCATCTATCTCTTCTGCCACATCATATTGGTCAATAGAAGGCTCAACCAGTCCAGATTCAAGAATATGAATAATTATTTCTCATAAGAGGACCCACAACAGTTATATGGCATGCATGTTTGGACACAAGATGTGATTCGCTGCGATGTATTATGATAATTGCTTACTACACTGGGTATCCTTTTTCTAGAAAGGGACAGAATCTTTCCCATTCCATTTGAAAACATACTTCAAGCAGTACAGGCTGAGCTTATGTAAACTGGTCCACATTTCACATACCCTCTGTGAAACTGGGACAATCTCTGTTCTTTGTAATATAAAGTGGCATCTCACTTAAAAAAATTTACTCATTCTATGAAGCATGTATATAAATACAATATAAATACTGAAAAGCCCTCTAATTACCAAAGGAATTGAATCATTGGATATGTATCTGCCTATAGTGAAGAGGCATAGGATAATTCCTATACAAAACCTTTTAAATAATAATATAATAAGGATATGTATGGCTGAGTCCCTTTGCTGTCCACCTGAAACTATAACAATATTTTTAATCAGCTATACACCAATATAAAAAGTTTAAAATAAATATTAGAATAAGGATATTCCCCAATGAATTATATGATTAAAGAATATTATTGGTATACAATAGTTAACTGGAAAATTAAAAGTCAGTCACATATATGAATATAGCTGCAACAAAAATCATGTACAAAATATTCTTACCCAATATGAATAAAATGGTAAATGAAGGCAAAATCCTTTAAAAAAGATGAAATTCATTCTCATCATTGTTCAAAAAATAGCTATGAAAAAAATATGTTGTCCCACAAAATATACAAAATGATAGCAATAACCTAGACATGGACCTTGCATATTTTATAGAAATTGACTCAAAATGGAATGTAGATCTAAATGTAAAGTGTGAAACTATAAGACTTCTAGCAGAAAACTAGAAGAAAATCCAGGTGATGTTCAGTTTGGTGATGAGATTTTAGATGCAACACCAAAAGCAACATCCATGAAAGAAAAAATTGACATGTAGCACTTTATTAATATTTAAAACTTCTTTCTCAGAGCCACTGTTAAGAAAATATAGACAAACCACTGACTGGGAAAAATATTTGTAAAGCATATACATAGTAAAGCTCCTGATATTCAAGTTAGAAAGAATTCATAAAACTAAACAGCAAGAAAGAGAACTTCAAAATGGGCAAACAGAACAGATACCTAACCTAAGAAGATATACAACTGGCAAATAAGTATAGATTATGAACATCAAATATAATTAAGGAATTGCAAATTAAAGCATCAAGATACTGGTAAATGCCTATTAGAATGACCCAGATGCAACAATCCTGGTGAGGATGAGGAGCAGCTGGAACTCTCACTTATTACAGTTGGGAATGAAAAATGGTACAACCACTTGGGAAGAGTTTGGCTGTGACTTACAAAGCTAACCATAGATTATCAACCAGCAGTCACACACTTAGGTACTTATCAAACTGATTTGAAAATTTATGTCCACCAAAACACTGCGCAAAAATGTTTATAGCAGATTTATTCATAATTGCCTAAAAATGAAAGCGGCATTATGTCCTCCAATAAGTAAATGGACCTCAGAAAATCTGTGTGATATCCATACAATTGAATTTTAATTCAGCAATAAAAATGACTATCAAGTCATCAAAGACATTGATGAAAGTTAAATGCACATTACTAAGTAAAAGATGTCATTGTGAAAAAAGTATGAGTTCTATGATTTCAATTACATACTACTCTGGAAGAGGCAAAAGTATAGACAGACAAATAGAAGCATGCCATACTGTGAGGGCAGGGGAGAGGAAATTTGAAAAGTTAGAGCATAGGGAATTTTTCAGAGGTTAACCTGTTCTCTATGATATGTAACTGCAGTTATATGACATTGTGCCTTTTTGGAGTTCAAGGGTGCCTAGAATAAAATGCAGCATGACAAGTAAATCACCTGTATTTCATATATATTTAACAACCTTTTTCACTGTCTTAGTCCATTTTGATTGTTATCACAAAATACAACAAGTTAGTCAGCTTATGAATGGCAGAAATATATTGTTTCTCCATATACCCGGAGAATGGAAGTCCAAGATCAACCAGTGTGATTGAATGAAGGCTCCCTTTGAGTTGCAAATTTCTTGTGCCCTCACACAGTGGAAGGAGAAGCTCTGTGGGATTTCTTTTAGTATAATGTCACTAATGCCATTCATGAAGTCTCCTTCTTCATTACCTAATCACTTCCCAAAGGACCTATCTACATATATTATCATGCTTGGGGGTTAGGATTTCAATACATGATTTTGGAGGGATCAAATTTTCAATTCATAGCACTAAAGGGAGTGAAGTAAACTGTGCTGACCTGAATGACTATGTCATGGACTATTTAAACTGAAGGCAAAAGGAATTATACTGTAAACATTCTAATTTAGTTTTCTATTTGATAAAGTTCTTTCCATGGGGACATAGGTTAATAATTCTGACAGTGTTGTACATCTTCAGAGAAATTAAACCATTAAAGAAATGGATAGTAGAAGGTGAAAGTCAGGTTTTTCAGTTTTAAAGTGGGCATTTATTCATAATCATAGGGGTGAGACTATAATGACCCATGGGATAATGGATTAAAATTGTAGAAGTCATTATGAACACGTGCATATGGATGGCTAGATATAGACAGAGTTACAGATGTATGCCTACATATAGGTTAGCTCTATACATATATTTTCTTGTTCTATGAGCTGAAAGTGCCTAGAAGCAATGAAACTCAGTAGGAGTGTTCATGGTTGATACCTGGATTACAATTTCTAGTACCATTCTCCAAAATAATAATCAAGGGCTATTGATTATAGGACTAGTAAAGGAAATGCATAAGATGAGCCTGGAGCATCCTGTAGTGCCAGAGGATAATTTATAGTTTAGTACACAACTCATGATCACACACAGAGACATGTATACACACAGTGGTGGTGGTCTGTCAGAGACTTGAATGTCAAGTGAAAGAGCTTCTGATGGTCAAATCTACAACAATTTGAATTAAAAAGTAAGTACATTTGTACTAGATTATAATTCAAAATAAAAAATATATTCTTGAGTCCATACTGACATAAATTATTTCATAAGTAAATAAATAGAACAAAGAGTAATTTTCCATGCAGATATAGTCCAAATAATGTATACAGATATTTCACCCTGGATATGGATCATAACTCTTCATTACTTAAATGTAGATTGTACTAACTGACTTGATTTCAAAAGTGCAATGTGAAAGGGGAGATGGTGAGTAACTTTACAGTGGAGAAATTTCACAAACACTACCTCAGGCAGATAATTAAGGTCAATATGGATGGTAATAAGTCTGTAGCTTATGGTATGTACCCTTCATATGATGTCATAAAAATGATACCTTGCTTATGTGGCCTTGCTCTCAAAAACCAATAATTCCAGTCTAATTATGAAAAAGAAAAAATCAGACAAATCCCAACAGAGGGGCATGCTACAAAACATCTGTTAAGTTAATTAAATAAGGACTCCATTAGGGTAAAGTGTTGCTAACGTTTTGGTAGCCAGTGTAAGCAAAGCAAAATCTAAGCCTGGAAATGCCTCAAGATTAAGAAATCAAAACCTAGCTGCAACACATCACAAATAGTCAACTAGGCTTTACAGTCAATCAATCAAATAATTTTCTTTCTTTGTTTCTATAACTTGTCTACCTAAGTCTTTCCCCTAGCTTTCCTCAGTAGAGCACTCCAAATCACTTTGAGCTTGGCACTGCCAATTCTACTGCTGCTGCTGCTAAGTTGCTTCAGTCGTGTCCGACTCTGTGTGACCCCATAGACGGCAGCCCACCAGGCTCCTCTGTCTCTGGGATTCTCCAGGAAAGAATACTGGAGTGGGTTGCCATTTCCTTCTTCAAAGCATGAAAGTGAAAAGTGAAAGTGAAGTCGCTCAGTCGTGCCTGACTCTTAGCGACCCTATGGACTGCAGCCTACCAGGCTCTTCCATCCATGGGATTTTCCAGGCAAGAGTACTGGAGTGGGCTGCCATTGCCTTCTCCGCAATTCTACTGCATTTTTGCTCCAATAAAGTCTTAAATGTTTTAATATGCCTCAGCTTATATGTTAACACAATTTACCAGCATGTCTCAAAACATTCTTTAGAAACAAAGAAAATCTTTTCTTTGTCACAAATGAGAGAAGCCCAAAGAGACATTACAACTAAATGCAATGTGGTATCCTGAATGGGGTCTCTTAAGCAGAAAAAGAGGGTAAGAACTAAAAACGAAGGCAATCTGGATAAAATATGGACTTTATCCATGGGGTCACTTTTCTTTCCTTAGGTAATAAAGCCATTTTAACATTTGTTCCTTAGTAATGTAAAATGTTATTAGTAATGGAAAGTGGATGCAGGATATATGTACTAAATTTGCAATCCTTCTGTAAATCTAAAGCTATTCTAAAACATATATACTTAAAATTATAATTAGTATTATTCTAAGTAGGAATATTGAAACTGTTACAATCAGTAACAAAATAGTTCCTACTATTAATGCTTATATCATTATTCAGAAGATCTAGGTAACAAAATTAGGCCTAAATTCAAGAGAAAATATGTAAGATTTTGAATGTGAAAAACAGCACTCCTGTTATATGACGCAAGGATAGCTAAAATTTAAAACAAATTTACAGGGCAACTGTTAGGATTTTTAAGTGATTTAAATTTTTAAGATGGTTGGCCAATCTATAGAGTAAGGCAGTCTATGAAATGGGAGACAATATTTGCAAATCAATATATGTTTGGAAGTTAATATGAATTCAGAGTATATGAGTAACACAACTCTCCGTAAAAAATAAACAACATTTAAAATGTCCGTTCAAAATGAAACAAGATAGAAAGCCCAGAGATAAATCCACACACCTATGGACACCTTATCTTTGACAAAGGAGGCAAGAATATACAATGGATTAAAGACAATCTCTTTAACAAGTGGTGCTGGGAAAACTGGTCAACCACTTGTAAAAGAATGAAACTAGAACACTTTCTAATACCATACACAAAAATAAACTCAAAATGGATTAAAGATCTAAATGTTAAGACCAGAAAGTATAAAACTCCTAGAGGAGAACATAGGCAGAACACTCTCCGACATAAATCACAACAGGATCCTTTATGGCCCACCTCCTAGAATACTGGAAATAAAAGCAAAAATAAACAAATGGGACCTAATTAAACTTAAAAGCTTCTGCACAACAAAGGAAACTATAAACAAGGTGAAAAGACAGCCTTCAGAATGGGAGAAAATAATAGCAAATGAAGCAACTGACAAACAACTAATCTTAAAAATATACAAGCAACTCCTGCAGCTCAATTCCAGAAAAATAAACGACCCAATCAAAAAATGGGCCAAAGAACTAACATTTCTCCAAAGAAGATATACAGATGGCTAACAAACACATGAAAAGATGCTCAACATCACTCATTATCGAGAAATGCAAATCAAAACCACAATGAGATACCATTTCACGCCAGTCAGCATGGCTGCAGTCCAAAAGTCTACAAGCAATAAATGCTGGAGAGGGTGTGGAGAAAAGGGAACCCTCTTACACTGTTGGTGGGAATGCAAACTAGTACAGCCACTATGCAGAACAGTGTGGAGATTTCCTAAAAACCTGGAAACATAACTGCCTTATGACCCAGCAATCCCACTGCTGGACATACACACTGAGGAAACCAGAATCAAAAGAGACATGTGTACCCCAACATTCATCACAGCACTGTTTATAATAGCCAGGACATGGAAGCACCCTGGATGTCCATCAGCAGATGAATGGATAAGAAAGCTATGGTACTTATACACAATGGAGTATTACTCAGCCATTAAGAAGAATACATTTGAATCAGTTCTAATGAGGCAGATGAAACTGGAGCCGATTATACAGTGAAGTAATCCAGAAAGAAAAACACCAATACAGTATACTAATGTGTATATATGGAATTTAGAAAGTTGGTAATGATAACCCGGTTTGCGAGACAGCAAAAGAGACACAGATGTATAGAGCAGTCTTTTGGACTCTGTGGGAGAGGGAGAGGGTGGAATGATTTGGGAGAATGGCATTGAAGCATGTATAATATCATATAAGAAACGGATCGCCAGTCCAGGTTCAGTGCAGGATACAGGATGCTAGGGGCCGGTGCACTGGGATGACCAAGAGGGATGGTACGGGGAGGGGTGTCGGAGGGGGGTTCAGGATGGGGAACGTGTACACTCGTGGCAGATTCATGTTGATGTATGGCAAAACCAATACAACATTGTAAAGTAATTAGCCTCCAATTAAAATAAATAAGTTTAAATTAAAAAAAAAATGTGGACAAAGGGATGGGCCCGGCGGCAGTGGCTTCTTGGGGGGCCCCTAGGGCAGGATGATGCGGAAGTGGTGGCCGTGTTGTTGGTGGCACCGGGAGGGGGCGCTGTGGCAGCAGTGGTGGCAGCTGGTATAAAATAGCAGATTTCGAGGAGTTGAACATGGTTTCTAATTTCAGGGTTTCTGAACTACAAGTGTTACTAGGCTTTGCCGAACCAAATAAAAGTGGTTGTAAGCATGACCTCCTGATGAGGGCGTTGCATTTACTGAAGAGTGGCTGCAGCCCTGTGGTTCAGATTAAAATCCAAGAATTGTATAGATGCCGATACCCGTGGATGCTTGAAGGCCTTTCTGATTTATCTACAATCAAATCACTGTGTTTCAGTTTGGATGGAAGCTCCTCACCTGTAGAACCTGACTTAGCTGTGGCTGGAACCCACTCATGGCCTTCCACTTCAGTTACACCTCACTCGATGTGCTCTCCTGCTGGTTCTGTGCTGCTTCAAGACAGTAATCCCATGTTTGAGATGCAGCAACCATCTCCCCCAGTCCCTCCTGTCCAGCATGATGTGCAGTAAAAAAAAAAAACAAAAACTACCGTTTTATGAGGCCCTTGATGTTCTCATCAAGCCCATGAGTTTCCTTCAAAGCAGTGTACAGAAGTTTCAAGAGAAGTTTTTATTTTTACTCTGACATCTCAACAAGTTAGAGAGATATGAATTTCCAGGGATTTTTTTGCCAGGTGGTAGGAGAGATTATACAGTACAAGTTCAGCTGAGACTTTACCTGGAAGAGACAAGTTGCCCCAAAGAAAACTATCCCAATAATAGTCTGTGTATGAAAGTAAATGGGAAGTTGTTTCCTTTACTTGGCTATGCACCACCACCTAAAAATGGGATTGAACAGAAGCGCCTTGGATGGCCTTTCAGTATTACATCTTTAGTTAGGTTATCCTCAGCTGTGCCAAACCAGATTTCCATTTCTTGAGCATCAGAAATTAGAATTACTTCATATCTGTATAACTTGTACAAAAACTCACATCAGCCATGTTATTACAGAGGATACAAATGAAAGGTATTAGAAACCCTGATCATTCCAGAGCACTAATTAAAGAAAAACTTACTGAGGAGCCTGACAGTGAAATTGCTACCACTAACCTTTGGGTGGAGAAGGCAATGACACCCCACTCCAGTACTCTTGCCTGGAAAATACCCTGAACGGAGGAGCATGGTAGGCTGCAGTCCATGGGGTTGCTAGGAGTCGGACACAACTGAATGACTTCACTTTCACTTTTCACTTTCATGCATTGGAGAAGGAAATGGCAACCCACTCCAGTGTTCTTGCCTGGAGAATCCCAGGGACAGGGGAGCCTGGTGGGCTGCCATCACTGGGGTCGCACAGAGTCGGACACGACTGAAGTGACTTAGCAGCAGCAGCAGCAGCAGCCTTTGGGTGTCCTTGATGTGCCCTTTAGGGAAAATGAGGCTGACAATCCCATGCTGTGCAGTGACTTGTGCACACCTACAGTGTTTTGATGCTGCTCTTTATCTGCAAATGAATGAGAAGAAACCCACCTGGATTTGTCCTGTGTGTGACAAAAAAGCTGCCTATGAAAGTTTAATTTTAGATGGACTTTTTATGGAAATTCTCAGTGACTGTTCTGATGTGGATGAGGTAAAATTCCAAGAAGATGGTTCTTGGTGTCCAATGAGACTGAAGAAAGAAGCTATGAAAGTATCCAGCCAGCCATGTCCAAAAATAGAAACTTCAAGTGTCCTCAGTAAGCCTTGTTCAGTGACTGTAGCCAGTGAGACAAGCAAGAGGAAAGTGGATGTCATTGACCTAACAACAGAAAGCTTTTCTGATTAAGAGGAAGACCCTCCTGCCAAAAGGAAATGCATCTTTATGTCAGAAACACAAAGCAGCCCAACCAAAGGGGTTCTCAGGTATCAGCCATCTTCTGTACGTGTGCCCAGTGTGACTTCCATTGATCCTGCTGCCATTCTGCCTTCATTAACAGACTACTCGTTACCATTCCACCACATGCCAGTCTCAAGCATGTCCTCAGATCTGCCAGGTTTGGATTTCCTTTCTCTTACCTAGTTGATCCCCAGTCCCACCTCACCCTTAACAGCAAGCAGTATGTCTGTCACCACCAGCAGCCGCCATGAAAGCAGTACTCATGTGAGTTCATCCAGCAGCAGAAGTGAGACAGTGGAAGTAACATTCCCGAAATCATCTCACTGGACTAAAGAAGGACTCACTCGATCCTATAAATCATTCATCAGAACTGCTCTTTCTTGGATCTCTGCTCCATGGAAGCTACTTTTTTTTTTTTTTGCTAATGATTAGTTTGATATTTATTGAAATATCAAATGGATTCTTTTGCCTTCTGAGAGATGAACGCAGATGACTGCAATGAGAACCACATGACATGCAAGGATTTTTCTTACTCTTGGTGTACTCTTGAGCATCAGATACATTCAACTGTAACTATATCCTCCTGAGAAATGGATTTCAGTTTCATGTTACTGGATAGATTCTACAAATCAATTAATTTTTTTTTTGGTTTTACACAGCAATAAAATTATGTATTAAAGTATACTTTTTCCTAATGAAAAAAAGATGTAATCAGTGATTCTAAAATGACAACTTTTCGTTTAACTTGAAGTGAAGGAAAAATATATGGAAAGAAGTTATGTTTGCTGAATGAGTCCTTTCCATGGATTTGTTCTGCTTCATTGAAGTAATTAAGTCTAGATAAGTGGCCAAAGCTTGTGTTCCACTTTTCTCTGTTTCCATCAAAGAAAAATGGCCTTTCTGTTATGCATTTTCCCTGGGGGTTGTTTCCACTCTGGTGTTCTGTGCCTGTGAGTGCAGAGTGCAGTTCTGGGATTTGGTTGCTCCTTATTAGTAAGTATGTTGAAGAACACTATACAGAGTCTGCCCTGATGTCATGGGTGCTGTTTTTGGTACTTCAACTTTCTCATTCTAGAGATGTCTGTAAATTAGGGCCTTGCCTTCTCAAAGAAATTCTCGGCAACTGTTGAATGAAATGTTTTTGGATTAAGGTGTGGCTGGAATGTTTGTTAAAATTTTGTTCACACTGTCCAGAAATATTGAGAGCATGAAAGCAATGGAAGAACAGATTTAGGGGCAGTGGGAATAACACAGTTTAATTTCATCCTAAGAACTTCTTTTACTCGTTTATTTTAAAGGATAATGTTCAAATCTGCATTGAGGAATACTGACAAGGAAAGTATGTCATAGATCTCATTTTGCTCATAGCAGTGATTTTTAAACTTAAAGAACAAACAATAACAAAGGGACGGAGATGGCATCAGATTCCCTTTTTTTATAAAAGGACATGTTTCCTGAAAACACAAATAAAACCACAATTAGAAGTGTTTAAGAAAAGTTTGAAGAGGAAAGGATGGGCCTGAAACCCACTTTGCAAACCATTCTCTTACTGTGTGTTTGATTTTAAATCTCTCAGGAAACTGAATTTTACCCTCAGAGAAACATTTTTACTTAAATTTTATTATTTGCTTTCATTTGGCCACACAATTTTGATTTCTCAAGGAGTCAATATTTTCCTAATGTTTAGCTTTCTCTCCCTAAGCTGTATCTAAGTAAACCTTTGTTTAAAAATCATTAATCTGGCTGCTTTCTCAGACTGAAATGCCCAGATGAAGAGTCTGATCAGTTTCATATAGGATGGGGAGCAATCAGGGTTGGTGCAGCTCCCGGGAGCTGCCTTGTCACTGCTTGGTTTTTCACACCTTCTCAGGTTCTCATGACCCCTGGGCTGTTTTTGTACTCACTTAATTTCCTGTGATTTTCTGCATCTTCCCTTCTTTGGCTGTATTATCCCCTTAATGTATTATCCCTTTTGGAGAGTTAAAAACATGGAAAACAAACCTGAATCTTCTTGCAGTCATTGCATCATAGTGGCCAGTTTTACCTTCTTAGGACACGTTACAGTCCTTTGGTCCATATACAGAATTACTTCCTGGTAAAATTTTACGTTGCTGCTCTAAATGTGGATGCAACTTCTGTTAACTCTGTAGTCAGACAGAAAGAGTAACCTGATTTGTGTGGTATAATTTGTTAATAAAGAAATGCTGTATATTTGTTATCATTTCATTACCCATTAGATTTTCAGAGACCCTCCCCTCCCCAACTTAACCAACAAAGTATTAAAAGGTAAATTAGAAAAAAAAAAGAAGTTAATTTACTTGATTCTTGTAACTGATAACCTCTGCACTTTTATAGCTGAACTTTGTTTTCTCTTCACTATTTTATGTGAACAGTTTTATTGTTCATTTTTGGTACTTTACACTAAATTACATAAATTTTTAATTTATCCCCCCAGAAATGAACAAAGGATTTTAATAGACATTTCACCAAGAGTGATATACAAATAGATGAGCATATGAAAAGGTGCTCAATATCATTAACTATTGGAGAAATGTAATCAGAACTACAGTGACACCGCACATTGCATTTATTATGATGGCAACTATCAAAAAAATAAAATAGTAACATTTATTGGAAAGAATATGGCAAAAATCAAAACCATGTAATGCTGGTGGGATTGCAAAATATTTCGGCTGCTATGTAGAACAATCTGTCAGTTTATTAAAAAATTAAAAATAGAATAACTATATGATCCAGCAATTCTACTTCTTAGTATATAATCAAAAGAATTGTAAGCAGGTTCTAACTGAAATGTTTGTATACCCATGTTCATTGTAGCATTTTTTAGATAAGGTAAAATTTGAAAGCAACCAGAGTCCTTACTGGCAGCTGAATGGATAAGCTAAATGTTGTATATAGATACAATGGGATATTATTTAACATTGCAAGGGATGAAAGTTCTGACATAGGCTACAGTAGGAGTGGACCTTGAGGGAAGTGTGCTAAATGAAACAAGCCAGGTGCAAAAAGAAATATAACCACTTGGATACCTACAGTAGTCAAATATATTGAGACAGAAAGTAGAATGATGGTTGTCAAGGGCTACAAGGGGTGAAGGGAATGGAAAGTTGTTTATTGTGTATACTGTTTCAGGTTTTTAAGATGAAAATAATCCTGGATTTAGTATGAATATACTTGAACTACTGAACTATATACTGTAAAATGGTTGGATGGTGAATTCTGTGTGTATTTTGTTGTTGCTTAGTCATTAAGTCCGACTCTTTGGGAACCCATGGACTGCAGCACATCCGGCTCCTCTGTCCTACTATCTCCCAGAGAAGTGACGAGACGTCGCTCAGTCGTGCCCGACTCTGCGACCCCGTGGACTGTAGCTTACAAGGCTCCTCTGTCCATGGGATTCTCCAGGCAAGAGTACCGGAGTGGGTTGCCATTTCCTTCTCCAGGGGATCTTCCCGACCCAGGGATCGAACCCAGGTCTCCTGCATTGCAGGCAGACGCTTTACCGTCTGAGCCACGAGGGAAGCAGAGTTTTCCCAAATTCATGTCCATTGAGTCAGTGATGCCATTTAATCATCTTATCTCATCCTCTGCTGCCTCCTTCTAACTTTTGCCCTCAATCTTTCCTGGCATCAGGGTCTTTTGAAGTGAATCAGCCCTTCCCATTAGGTTGCCAATGTACTGCATCTTCAGCTTCAGCATCAGTCCTTCCAGTGAATATTCAGGACTGATTTCCTTCAGGATTGACTGGTTCGATCTCCTTGCAGACCAAGGGACTCTCAAGAGTCTTCTCCAACCACAGTTTGAAAGCATCAAATCTTTGGAGCTTAGACTTCTTTATGGTCCAACTCATACATAACTACAGGAAATACTATAGCTTTGGCAATCGGGAACTTTGTCAGGAGAGTGATGTGTCTGCTTTTTAATACACTATCTAGGTTTGTCATAGCTTTCCTTTCAGGGAGCAACTATCTGAGGACTGCATGGCTGCAGTGACTGTCTGCAGTGATTTTGGAGCCCAAGAAAATAAAATCTGTCACTGCTTCTACTTTTGCTCCTATTTGCCATGAACTGATGGAACCGGATTCCAGGATCTTAGTTGTGTGTGTGTGTGTTTTCTTTTTTTAATGTTGAGTTTCAAGCCAGCTTTTTCACTCTTTTACCCTCATCAAGAGGCTCATTAGTTATCCTTCACTTTCTGCCATTAGAGTGCTATCATCTGCATATCTGAGGTTGTTTATATTTCTCCCAGCAGTCTTGATTCCAGCTTGTGATTCATCTAGCCTGGCATTTACATGATGTACTCTGCATGGAAGCTAAATAAGCAAGGTGACAATATACAACCTTAACAAATTACTTTCCCAATTTGGAACCAGTTATTTATTCCATGTGCTGTTCTACCTGTTGCTTCTTGACCTGCATGCCGGTTTCTCAGGAGACAGGTATAGTAGTCTGGTAACTTCTAACTCTTTAAGAATCTTCCACAGTTTTTTAATGTTCCACAGAGTCAAAGGCTTTAGCATAGTCAATGAAGAAGAAATAGATGTTTTTCTGGAACTCCCTTGATTTCTCCGTGATCCAACAAATGTTGGAAATTTTATCTCTGGTTCTTCTACCTTTTCTAAATCCAAA
Organism: Redunca redunca; assembly: GCA_006410935.1. Taxonomy (NCBI): domain Eukaryota; kingdom Metazoa; phylum Chordata; class Mammalia; order Artiodactyla; family Bovidae; genus Redunca; species Redunca redunca. The sequence continues at coordinate 232,055 of SJYQ01002274.1, forward strand.
TTGTACATCTTGAAGTTCTCAGTTCATGTGCTGTTGAAGACTAGCTTCAGGAATTTTGAGCATAATCTTGTTATCATGTGAAATGAGTACAAGTGTGTGGTAGTTTGAACATTGTTTGGAATTGCCCTTCTTTGGGATTGGAATGAAAATTGATCTTTTCCAGTCCTGTGTCTACTGCTGAGTTTTCCAAATTTACTGACATATTGAGTGAAGCACTTTAACAGCATCATCTTTTAGAGCTTTAAATAGTTCAGCTGGAATTCTGTCACTTTCAGTAGCTTTGTTCATAGTAATGTTTCCTAAGGCCCACTTGATTTCATATTCCAGGATATCTGCTCTAAGTGGATGACCACACCATCATTGTTATCTGTCTCATTACCACCTTTTTTGTGTAGTTCTTCTGTGTATTCTTTCCACCTGTTCTTAATCTCTTCTGCTTCTGTTAGGTCCTTACCATTTCTGTCCTTTATTGTGTCCAACCTTGACTGAAATGTTTCCTTGGTATCTCCAGTTTTCCTGAAAAGTTCTTTAGTCTTTCACATTCTACTCTTTTTCTCCGTTTCTTTGCAGTGTTCATTTCGGAAGGCCTTCTTATCTCTCCTTTGTTATTCCCTGGAACTATGCATTCAGCTGATATTTCAACTATTCAGTTGCTATTTCCCTTCTCCCTTGTTGTTTGCTTCTCTTCTTTCCTCAGGCATCTGTAAAGTCTCCTCAGACAACCACTTTGCCTTCTTGCATTTATTTTTCTTTGTGATGATTTTGCTCTCTGCCTTCTATAGAATGTTAGGAACTTCTGTTCATAGTTCTTCAGGCACTCTGTCTACTAGACCTAATCCCTTGAATAACATCAACATGTATTTCATGACAGTTAACATTTTTAAAGTTCGAAAAGCTGATAATTGAATAAAAAGTCATATAAAATTAATCAATTTTTAAATTAATAAAATCTCAAAAACCAAATATGAAACAA
>SJYQ01002276.1:10636-31999 GCA_006410935.1 Redunca redunca
TTTAGAAAAGGCAGAGGAACCAGAGATCAAATCACCAACATCTGCTGGATCATGGAAAAAGCAAGAGAGTTCCAGAAAAACATGTACTTCTGCTTTATTGACTATGCCAAAGCCTTTGACTGTGTGGATCAGAATAAACTGTGGAAAATTCTGAGAGAAATGGGAATACCATACCACCGGACCTGCCTCTTGAGAAATCTGTATGCAGGTCAGGAAGCAACAGTTAGAACTGGACATGGAACAACAGATTGGTTCCAAATAGGAAAAGGAGTACATCAAGGCTGTATATTGTCACCCTGCTTATTTAACTTATNAGCACAAGCTGGAATCAAGATTGCTGGGAGAAATATCAAGAACCTCAGATATGCAGATGACACCACCCTTATAGCAGCAAGTGAAGAGGAACTCAAAAGCCTATCTATGAAAGTGAAAGAGGAGAGCGATAAAGTTGGCTTAAAGCTCAACATTCAGAAAACGAAGATTATGGCATCTGATCCCATCACTTCATGGGAAATAGATGGGGAAACTGTGGAAACAGTGTCAGACTTTATTTTTTTGGTCTCCAAAATCACTTCAGATGGTGACTGCAGCCATGAAATTAAAAGACGCTTACTCCTTGGAAGAAAAGTTATGACCAACCTAGACAGCATATTCAAAAGCCGAGACATTACTTTGCCGACTAAGATCCATCTAGTCAAGGCTATGGTTTTTCCAGTGGTCATGTATGGATGTGAGAGTTGGACTGTGAAGAAGGCTGAGTGCCGAAGAATTGATGCTTTTGAACTGTGGTGTTGGAGAAGACTCTTGAGAGTCCCTTGGACTGCAAGGAGATCCAACCAGTCCACTCTGAAGATCAGCCCTGGGATTTCTTTGGAAGGAATGATGCTAAAGCTGAAACTTCAGTACTTTGGCCACCTCATTGGAAGTGTTGACTCATTGAAAAAGACTTTGATGCTGGGAGGGATTGGAGGCAAGAGAAGAAGGGGACAACAGAGGATGAGATGGCTGGATGGCATCACTGACTCAATGGACATGAGTCTGAGTGAACTCCAGGAGTTGGTGATGGACAGGGAGGCCGGTGTGCTGTGATTCATGGGGTCAGGAAGAGTCGGACACGACTGAGCGACTGAACTGAACTGGCTTCTCTAATGACTCAGCAGTAAAGAATCGCCCTGTAAAGCAGGAGAAACAGGAGATGATCCCTGGGTTGGGAAGATCCCCTGGAGCTGGAAATGGTAATCCACCAGCCTGGCGGGCCACAGTCCATGGGGTCGCAAAGAGTTGGACTGGACTGAGCAACTTATGCACACACGACGGGGCACTGGGGTTACAGATGATTGTTTTATTAGCTTTCTGTATGTTCTAAATATTCTGTAACAAACATACATTTTTTTCTATAATAGAAAACTGTGAAAAGAAGCTGGAAACCAAGAGGACGAAAGTGTATGGGTGTCTGATGACCTCACAGCCTCCAGCTGCATCACATCATCCACCTGGCCCTGAAGAGAGACAAGCAGAAGAGGGATCCGTGGCCACAAGGTGACAAGTGTGGCAGACAGCAAGGGTGAGTGCCAGCAGCAACGCCGTGCTTCCTGCACCAGCACAGAAGCAAACGAGACTGATGGTTCCTCCCATTTCTGTTGCAAAAGATGCAAAAGAAGAAGGAAACCCCAATTACCCCAGAACTCTAAAGAGAAGGGAATTCTGGAAGATACAGTTCCAGTTTTGCTAAGTAGACACAGGACAACTCTAAATGAACTAAGGCTGTCTCCTCACTCCATTGTTCCCCAGAGGACTTGCTTTTCAAAGGCCCATTGAGTGAGAAGCTGGAAGAGATACCTCAACTTATACAAGCCTTCTTTTGACATATCAAGTAACAGTCCCCACTAACACCTCAGAGTCTGGTTTTCTTAGCCAACTTCATTCCCCTTATTCTCAAGAGTAGTAAAAATTCTTCTGAACATGTAAAATAAAACAGCCCCCCACCTTAACTCCTGAGATTTTAGTTAAAGAAACCAAACTCCATCTCCCTCCTGTGCTCTCAAGAGTAAGAAGGGCTTTTAAAATTTTTACTTGGTGGAACAGAGAATATTTGTTAAATGTGAAGCTATATCCTCCACTCTTTACTCACAAATCTGTTTCAAAAAGAAAGTGAGGAGCGGGGCAGGGAAGCTGGTCATTTTTAACCAGAAAACAAATTGCCACAGACAGTGGCACCCCACTCCAGTACTCTTGCCTGGAAAATCCCATGGACAGAAGAGCCTGGTAGGCTGCAGTCCATGGGGTCATGAAGAGTCAGACACAACTGAGTGACTTCACTTTCACGCATTGGAGAAGGAAATAGCAACCCACTCCAGTGTTCTTGCCTGGAGAATCCCAGGGACAGGAGAGCCTGGTGGGCTGCCATCTATGGGGTTGCACAGAGTTGGACACGACTGAAGCGACTTAGCAGCAGCAGCAGCAGCAATATCAAAATATTAAATTGCTTATCTCCTCCAGGGAGAATGATTTGTCCCGTCTAACATGTTCACTCCACCTGGTTCCAATACATAACATTTGGGAGATGTTCAAATGCCCTCTTCTAAAGTAGCATACAACTTAATCAATCTGCCTTAAATCTTTGCTGAAGTGGGCAAGTTATAAATAAATAAACAAGCAAGCAAACACTTGTATATTTTCACTATACAGTGACAGTAGTGTCCTTTCCTATTTGTCTATTTAGTGCGTCTGGAATCTTGAGCACTTCTCAGAAAGTGCATCATTTATTTGAAAACCATCAAAAAACAATCCCAATTTGGCAGTCTCTCAAAATAGGATACATTTCAGCAAAACCACAGTAATTCTCACAACTGCAAAAAGAAATAACATAGTCATATTGTCTGAAGTTTGTCTTGACTTACATCTTGCAAAAATTTTGTGTCTTTTGAGATTAAAGAACATATGAACACTAATTCTGTGTATAAGAACTTTTTTAAATAAACAAAATAAACTAAAAATGACATCTGGAAGAGAGTTGCAGTTAAAGAAAATAAATGGGCTGAATAATATTATTTAAATGTGAAAAGATTACATGTAAACAAATTCTTGTACATAGTGATCTTTCTTCTACAAAGTCATAAAAACAACAGTTGGATGATACTATATATTAAGTGAGACTGTGAAATACAGCGCTGTGCCGTACTAAGTCCCTTAGTCATGTCTTGACTCTTTGTGACCCTGTGAACTGTAGCTGCCAGGCTCCCCTGTCCATGGGATTTCCCAGGAAAGAATACTGGAGTGGGTTACCATTTCCTTCTCCAGGGTGAAATACTGTAGTGAAGCTCAAAAGTAGGAAGATGATAAAACTGAAATGCAACTAGAGAAATCTTACTTTAGATGTAGAGAAATGCAATGTGTATGAAAATCCTAAGTCTACAGGTTACTTTTCCATCTCAAATACTATCTTGTGTGACTTTGCTGATTATTCTCTCAGCCTTTTTTAAAGACTTTCATATCCATCAATTTGAAGCATTTTTTTCAATAAATTGATTTTCTAACAGGTCATTCTTTCTCTCCAAATAGCATGCCATCTTAATTTTTTTAAAAATACAGACTATTCAGAAAAACAATGTTTGTGGTTACCAACACAAACAAATATCAAAGTTTTTTCTTTATGCTTCAGTTCCTATTACCATTTAAAAAAACTCTTCATGACATTTTTTATATTCATGTTTACCTCATGCTGAGTAATTAATACATATGATAAGCTTGTAATTTTCACTCCCAGCTTTTGTCAGCTAGCTAATAGACTGATGACATTTTCAAAAGGAAAGTGAGCAAACGTGTATCATCTTTCTGAAAAAAAAAATCATTTTATTTCTCATTTTGAGATAATTTTGTCTTGATTGCTGTATTTTTGTATTAAGTGTTTGAAAATGAAGTACATAGTCCTTTAAATTTCAGAACATGGATTAGGCTTAATCTGTGAAGACTCCAGTGATAAGCAAGCTTGAGGTTCTATGTATTTAAACTAAACCCAGGAAATATTTCACCTATTCAAAGCCCATTTTGTACCCAAAGCATTTCCTTCAACAATACAAAGGACGAGTTAACCTCTGAAGATTGATGCTGAACCCAGAGAGTTTTCATAGAAGCCCTGGCTTTCATAGAACCCCAGTGGTTTTCTCACGTCCATTGTGACTGGTGCCACATTCTTCTCTCTGCCTTGTATGATTTTCCTGATTAAATCCACGCATAATGAGCTTTGACAAAGATCAAGTACAAACTCCAGCTCAGTAGAAGCTCCACTTGCTTCTTGCTACCTAGTCTCAGTGGTACATGTCTCTCCTCAGACGCCCAGATTTTTAATCTGCAATCTGGATATATTTGGATATTTCAGATAAAGCACTGTTAAATGAACTTCTAGATTGAGTGAGGCTTTCCTAGTGGCTCAGATGGTAAACAATCTGGCTACAATGTGGGAAACCTGGCTTCAGTTCCTGGGCCTGGAAGATCCCCTGGAGGAGGACACGGCAACCCTCTCCAGTATTATTGCCTGGAGAATTCCATGGACAGAGGAACCTGGCAGGCTACAGTCCATGGGGTGGCAAAGAGTCAGACATGACTGAGCAACTAACACTTTCATAGGACTGAGTAGATGCAAGGCATTTCCTTATAGAATAACCAACTGGAACTTAAAAGTTTAACCTTAGCCTCAAATGATACACAATTTTAGAAAAAGCCAAATCTTTCCTTAAAGAGGAAACGTGGCTGTGGTCTGATGTGCAAACTGGGTGAGGGGCCCTGCCCTGCTTCTCCTGTGGACCCAGAGTTCCCAGGAGACTGCACTGATACGTGGAACTTGCTCTCGACCAGCCTTTGGAACAAAGGGCTTACATGCCTAGCCTGTTCTTGGTCCCAAGCAAACCTAGCCACCTTCTGTGTACCCACTAAACAGGCTGGAGCAGAAGGTCTACATGTCAAACATGCTGCAGTGCAAGCCCAAAGAGGTCTGTCACGGTCCCTGCTTCTTGGTTTGGTTTTGAGTGCTGTCAACTGCAGCAACCTGCGCTGACCTGGGAAGAAAAGTCCCATAGGCTGTAAACCTTTTGATTTCTTATGACCCTCACTGATGTGGAAACACCCTGAATCATCCTCAGGTTATTTCCTACCCTCTGTAGAGTGTACATCAAGACCTCCAGCATGCCGGTCACTTGCTGCCCTGCAGTGTGATTAACACAGCATGGTGGCACGCGTCTAATGGACCAATGAGATATCCAGCAGACTCTCCAGATGGCCCAGGTGACTGTGGACTATATTGTGAGAGAGAGAAGGCAAGTTAACATAATCCTGAGGCAAGAGTGACATGGACACTGTTAAAGTCTCTTGTCTACATTACCCAGCTTCCTTGTTTCAAGCTGCAAGGTCATGACCTTGATACAGGTGAATAGCTGGGGCTATTTCAACCTTCTCTAAGGTTCCAATACCCTCACCATTAGATCCTGTCTCCCTCCTAATTAGATGCTGAGCTTTCCTCTGTTCCATCTGCCCTCTGGATGCAGGATATTAGGGGTTTATTAAGTGTAATCAAGAAGGTTATCTGGCTTCCACATTTTGCCTTGATCTATTGACGAATCACTCTGAGCCTGAGTGATGAATCACTCTTTCTCCAACAAAGAGTCAGTAATGCTTAGCAGCTGTCATGCAATTCCACAATCCCTAGTTACCACTTCCCTCTTATTTCAGCCAGAGACGGCACAGTAGCGGTTCACCACCTCCTGCCCTGCCACGGCAGCTGTGGGCTACCAACGCTTCATCTACCTCCATGTCACGCTGCTCCTCCTGCCTACTAACCACAAAATGACCCGTCTCCAGTCTCCTGGTTTTGAGCAGGCTATCCCTTCTGATACTACTTGTCTCAAACTGGGTTCCTTAGAAATAAACACTGAGATGGAAAATTCCATTGAGAAAGCTCCCTGGGTTTTTTGTTTTTTGTTTTGTTTTGTTTTTGTTTTTGTTTTTTTTGGTGGGGGGGTGGGGGTGGAATACCCAAGTGAAAGAATGAATAAGGTAGTATTCAGAAGAGGGAGAAAGCAACTCATTGTGTGATTACAGCTGAAGCTTAAGATGCCCCTCCAGGGAACTTGGGAGCTCAGATGACGAGTTACCTTACATTGAGGCAAATGGCCAGGGCCTTTTCCACCATCTGAAGCAATCAACGGCCACAGTACCCCTGGGAGGAGGCCCAGGTTTGAGGGCGGGGTTTATCTATGACGCAGGTAATTCCTACTGCGGGGCTCAGTACTGAATGGTCAGCACCAGATGAGGATGGGTGTGTCAGTCCTGAGGATGGGGTGTGGACAGAGGTCCCAGTATTTACTACTCTGCAATAAAGGCTACAGCTAAAAAGAATGTCATGCAGGCCTCTGAAATAAGACAAGAGGATTCAAGTTCTAGTTAGAGATGCTGCTGTTAGAGATGCTGCTGAAATGTACGAGGGATGACGGGCCTTGGAGGAGGCACAGATTCATGGAAACTTTCACACAGGTCTTGAAGCTAAGACTTATAGTAACAACCAGCAGATCCCTTGATCTTCAGATGAATGACTACCAGGACTGGGACAGGCATTTGTTTATAGGAGACGCTGCCAAGATTTTGAAGTCAACTTTCTCATCATATATCTTTCTCACCATACATCAACAGGAAGGAGAAAAGACCTGTTTTGTGTGTGTTGAGATTTTGTACAAACTCTTTTGTGAGCTATAAAACACAGCACGGTGTGATGGAGTTGGGAAAAATCAGGCCTGGGGGATGGATATTGCTACAGCATTGATTTAGAGGGAAGCCTTGCAGAGGCAACTTTGACTTCACAGGAAGACAGGGAAACTCAAGGTCTTTCACCATTAGTGAAACTAATTTGGGAGGATGAATAGAAGGAGGTCACACTGACCGCCTCGGAGAATAAAACCGAGGAGAGGAGCTGGATTCAGAGGCTTTCTGTTAAGATGTGGGGGCCAGTGTGGCAGCTGTGATTCAGGTCCCTCAGGGGAGCTTTCTGAGAAGCCCAGGTAAGGAGGTCTCCCTTCCCTCAAGAAAACATTTCCCAGAACCTGCTCTGGTAGGAAATGTCTTCCATTAATTACTTGAGACATGACTGCCTCTAAAGGATGGATATAAGCTTCTGGGTACTAAAACCCAGGACATATGTCAGAAATGCCTGTTTCTACTGTGAGAGAAAAAAAAAATACATAAAATCTCCAGAAAGTAGGGCTAGGGAATGTGGAAGAGAATGGAGCAACTAACAAGTCTTAGCTAGAATGGGTCGTTTAGTCTGGATCCTAGAAAGTAAAAGCCTGGTAAAGACAACCCCACACTTTGCACAAAACCACGTCTCTGAAAAGAGGAGCTAAAGGGCAGGAATTCCAGTCCACGGTACCCCTTCCCATGGTTCACTGGGCCTTGTGGATGAATCTCAGGTCTAAGGATAGAGAGGTTAGGAACCTAGATGGGAAACACTACCTACTTTTCCTAGTTTCTTCCAGTGTCGGATTGTTCACATCCTCCAGTTCTCCAAGACACATAGAAGTCGGATGGGGAGCCCTTGCCAGACAAAACCAAGGTGGGGAAGACGCCCTGAGGGGGAAGTTCCCGGGTCTGAACCAGGAGACAGACCTGACATACATCCTCAAAAAGCCTAGGATGCAGAATGCAGGATGCTTGGGACTGGTGCAAGGAGAGGACCCAGAGGGATGGCATGGGGTGGGAAGGGGGAGGGGATTCATGTTTGGGAACGTTTGTGCACTCGTGGTGAATTCATGTCAATGTTTGGCAAAACCAATACAGTAATGTAAAGTAAACTAAAGTTAAAATAAAAATTTTAAAAGAAAAAAAAAAAGAAAAAAACAGTAATGTCATCTGTGATATNAAAAGCCTAGGGTCACACCCTGCTGGAGCCAAAACAGGTGCTGGTCCCCCTCCCACATAAAACCACAAGAATTTGTATGTTACTGTGGCTTTCTGCAAGTGTCTATTTCTTTTTGACTTTCTTAAATCTATATTAGTTTTTAAACTTTTATTTGACTTCTATACGAGCTTCTCCATCCATCTCTCCCCGGCCTTGAGTCTAAAGTCATTGCCTTCATATTTCCCTCCATCTTGACCACATTTGGTACAAGTTTCATTCTAATTCCTTCAGGTTCACTACCTATCTCTTTAACTCTACTCTGTCAGGGGCAACTTGCCTTTTGAAAGATTTACATACAGAATTTTTTCAGGATTTCCATTAGATTTTCACTTCATCATTTCATCACATATGTTCTTTATTTTATGAATGTCTCCTCAAGGATACTAACCGTTCTTAAAGCAATGTTTAGATTACTTTTCTTGGGCTTCCCAGGTGGCACAGTACTAAAGAATCCATCTGCAATGCAGGAGACTTGAGTTTGATCTCTGCGTCAGGAAGATCCCTTGGAGAATGAAACGGCAACCCACTCCAGTATCCTTGCCAGGAAAATCCCAGGGACAGAGGAGCCTGGCGAGCTAGAGTCCATGGGGTCACAAAAGAGTTGGTCATGACTTAGCAGCTAAAACAACAAAACCACCAGATTACTTTCCTTAGTTTATTTTTATCTTTTCAGAGCAAGGTACAACAGGACTCTTTCTTATGTTAGTTTTCTTTATACATTTTACATTTACTTCTTAAAGGGATGGGTTTTATTTATTAATTTTCTGCCTCTGCTTGCTTGGACCTGTCTGGCCTCCTCCCAAAATCTAAGACCCTCCCCTGAAGTCAGGAACACTTCTCAGATAGCTTCATGGAGCCCTCATTCAGAATGGTTGGCAGGAAGTCACTGATCACTGCTGAGCTGGAGCGGGTTGACTCACCCATGTCCTGGCTGAGGTACTTCTGCTTCTCCTTGCTGGGTGTCTCAGGTAATTAATTTTATATCAGTCATAGCCCTAGAATAGCAAATCTCAGATTTTTATTTTAGCTCCTGCCCCAGACCCAGTTCAGTCAACCTTAGTCCCGGACCTACATCAGATATTTTTTGGAAGCACTGCCCTAAGGAATGCAAACTCTCATGAACAAAAACAAGGAAAAAAGCAGTAATCGGAACTAAAGGTCTACGACTGAGGTGCTCTGGCTCTGAAACTCGGCACAAGTTTTCATGGTTTGCTTGGAGAACTCTGTCAGCTACTAACATGAGAGGTCAAAACACCTACAGAATTGTGCTGCTTGGAAGGTCAGGAATGCGTCATGGCACCAAACCGTCTGTTTTCTTTAATCTAATAAAAGTTATTTTAAAACCAAGAAAGGTCAATGGAAAGGAAGCCCATGGCGTAACCTGAGACAGAATTCAGACGTTGTTCTTTGCTGGCAATTTCTCTTACTGAAAGGCAACGTCCTCAGGAAATCATGTTGGGTACTTTGTGAGCAGGTAACCTGCTGTCTAGGAGAGTAACCACCAATAAAGGGTTTCATATTTATACTGAAGCCATTTTTCAGTCTAGAAGAGTGAGTGTAAATAAAGTCACAGTTTGAAAGACAAGGTCTTACAGTTAGAAAGACATAGACTGGAATTTAAGCAATCTGCTGTATAGCCAATGTAAAATAGTTATCAATAATTGAACATTTGTTTTATCTATGCCTTTTTAAAAGTAGTTTAAATGAGTTGTCAGGTTATTTCGATACAAGCTCCAGTATGCATTTCTGAAAACCACAAACACCTTCACATGTCACCGCAATGTCATTTTCACACCTAACAAAATGAAGAATCCCTTAGGATCACCTAAAATTCTGCCGTAATTTCCCCGGTTATTTTTAAATATATGTATAAATATGTTTTTCACATCATGCATCTCTTTCTCATTCCTGCCTGTTCTATGTGTACATGTATTCACCATCTTTATCAACTTTTAGTGACTAAGTTGTTTGGATCTTCTATGCCCTGACTAAATTTTTGTCCACTATGCATTTAGGTCTGTGACGAGTATGTTAAATCCTCTGTTATTGATGGTGGTTCAATCTGTTTCTCCTTGCATTCCTTAAATTCTGTTATATGCAAACGGCTGTTGTGTTATTTCACAAACACATACTGATAACTGATTTATCGTCAATATGAATTGTATTCTATAGGACTATAAACTGTACTTTGTCTTATAAAATGCTTTTATGACCCTTTTATTTTAAATTTTTTATAATTTTTATTTTTACTTTGGTTTACTTTACATTACTGTATTGGTTTTGCCAAACATTGACATTAATTCACCACGAGTGTACATGAGTTCCCAAACACGAATCCCCTCCCATCTCCCACCCCATACCATCCCTCTGGGTCCTCTCCTTGCACCAGTCCCAAGCATCCTGCATCCTGCATCGGACATTGACTGGCGATTCGTTTCTTACATGATAGTATACATGTTTCAATGCCATTCTCCCATCTCATCCCACCCTTTCCCTCCCTCCCTAATTCTATTTAATCAAGACTGTGATCTATTCTGTTCTGTTTATTTGCCTGTATTTGACTGATATGTATTTGCTGGCCTTGAGTGTTTTAAAATGCATTTTTCCCCCACTCTGGCATAAAATTGAGTAAATTCTAAAAATTATCTGATTTCTTTCCCTTGGATATTTTGTCTGAAAAAGTAAAGGATTTTTCCCCCTTTATTTAAAGACCAATAGGTTCATCGGGACATATATCCGTGTGTTTTGCTCTGGTTAGATTTTCCCGGACATATGTTATTCCATCAATATGTAGATTTCAATGGACTGATTTATTTCAGGAAAACAGTTCTGCTTTCTGATGTCTGTCATTATTCACTGAAATGTTTTCAAGTTTATTTTCTTCTTTTTCATAATAATAAATTGATATGTGTGATAAAATGATTTTGTTGTTGTTGCTCAGTTGATAAGTCACCTCCAATTCTTTGCAAACCCATGGACTACAGCACACCAGGCTTTCCGTCCTCCCCTGTCTCCCAGAATTTGCTCAGATTCATGTCCATTGAGTCGGTGATGCTATCTATCCATCAATAAAAGGATTAACAGACTGAAGGATGCTTGTGTACAAATGGTAGCAATAAGCTACTGTAGAGTTTTTACTCTAAGGGAAGAGTGCCTCCTTACTGCCGTGTGGGGCAGGTGAGTCCACAGAGGGGCTTTCTTCCAGCTGGTGGAGAAAGTCCTAACCCCTACTTGGCCTTCCAACAGCACCCTGAAGGGCACCCTGTCTGGACACCTCTCTACAACCACCTTACTTGTCCCGGCATGAGTGGGTAAGGTTACACTTTCTCTGTTTTTTTGTTGGAATAGAGTAGTGATTGTCTCAGAGTTGCCTATCTTGTTATTTTGTTCATTTTCTGATTCTTTGATTAGAGAAAGCAAGGTTCCCTCCACCCCCCTACCACACATCCATTGGCTCTTCCAGGTTGCCAGCTTCTTCAGCTCCAAATCTAGAAAACATTTGGTAAAAAGAAAATCCAGACCACTCATGACCATTACCCAGGTTCTAGAGTCTTATCTGGCCTGCTTTCTTCTCTCTACACGTCAGAGTCTTATGTTTATTTTATGCATCACGTCCCCGTTTTTAGTTGTATTTAGAAGGAATAGGGAAAAGTCCAACTATTCCATACCTCCAAAAATTCTGAACATGAATTTTTTAATAATGTTGCTGCATATAAACAATTCCATTAGTTTAATTAATAAATACATAAACTTTCATTTTGTAGTCACCTGAAGGTGGAATGAATAGGCAAAAGAGAAACTAAAGAATAAACAAGACTCAACAAAGTCAACCAAGAAATAAATCTGATAGGAACAAGTGATGCTGGGAACAGTTTTTGAATGTATTTCATATAGCCTGCATATTTTCCCAGGAATTTATTTTACATATGGCACAGTATGATTTGCCTTAAAGGCAATACTGGACAGTAGCCAAGAGTATCAAAGGGTAGCTGAAACTGTGAGGCAAGGCAAAAGACATGGTTCTACTCAGGATCAGGGAGAATTTTATGAGTCAAAGTGAAAATGTTGGAATTGTCAGCAAAATGTTGGAAGACAAATCCTCCTCCACACCACTTTTCAAGCAGTGGGCTATTTTGAAACGCTTCCTGTTGAGTCTCCAAGGGATTCCTTTCCTGTCTTAACATATACATGGTTCCTGATTGTTTAAAAACCAGAGGAAAAACAATGCTAAACTCTGCTGCTGCTAAGTCACTTTAGTCGTGTCCAACTTTGTGCGACCCCATGGATGACAGCCCACCAGGTTCCCCCATCCCTAGGATTCTCCAGGCAAGAACACTGGAGTGGGTTGCCATTTCCTTCTCCAATGCATGAAAGTGAAAAGTGAAAGTGAAGTCACTCAGTCGTGTCCCACACTTCACGACCCCATGGACTGCAGCCTACCAGGCCCCTCCGTCCATGGGATTTTCCAGGCAAGAGTACTGGAGTGGGGTGCCATCACCTTCTCTGATGCTAAACTCTATGTCTCTTCAATTCTTAATATCCACTATCAAGACTGAATTTAGATCTTGGTATTATTTTCTTCTAGTATGCTTTTTCTTTTTATTAAAATCTTTAATATTGCCCATAGTGATTATGTATGGGCTTACTGGGTGGCTCAGTGGTAAAGAACCTCCCACCAATGTAGGAAATGCAGGTTTGATCACTGGATTGGGAAGGTCTCCTGGAGGAGGACATGGCAACCCACTCCAGTATTCTTGCCTGGGAAATCCCATGGGCAGAGGAGCCTGGTGGGGTTATATAGTCCATGGGGTCACAAAAGAGTCAGATGTGATTTAGCCACTAAAGAAAGACAACAGTAGTGGTTAGATAGAGATATCCCACTTGACCATATTAATTATTAACAGTAATAAAGCATATCATTGTTATATTTATTAATAATTATTGAACTATCATTTATGTATCTCTTGTTACAAAATTGGCATTATCATATTTTCTTTAACTTTTTAATTTTCAAGAAAATTGCTGGTAGACAGGATAGAACTATGTTTAGTGCAAAATAAATACTCTCTTACTTACTTTTTGCATTATTTGTTCTTCTTAAAAATAACTTTTTTCTGCTTTCTGCTTTCACTAAGTACTTCCTTTGCCTCTTAAGCAAATAGACAAGTATTTGCTCAATACAGTGCCTGCTTAGAAAATATTTAACACTTTAAAAAAATAATAATTAAGTAATAGTTTTATTTTCCCTAACGAATAAGAAATATCAACTGAAGCACAAAATAAGATATTCACTAATACAACCCATAGAAATTTTTATGCCAGGAAAATAATATATTTTCAAGTGACAGGAAAATAAAACTGTTCTCAAGAACATAATAGAATTTAAGCAATGAATAAATTTCAAAGAAAAGCATCTTAAAATTATATCTTGTAACCATGAAATACTTTCCTTGAGAAGTTTCAAAATATCCTGTAAACATAAATTGCCTTGTTCTAAGAATTCAATGAAGATAAGATTAATGAAATCACTATTACTACTTTATATTTGAGGTGAGAAAACTAACACAGAAATAATTTCAAAGTCTTGGGTAAAAGCTTTTTTTAAGGCAGAAATGGAAAACCAGTTTACGAATCTGTTTATTCTAAGTGATAAATTCATGAAAATATGCCTTTATGAGGATTTCCCCAGAATCATGAAGAGGTGAGTACATGGGTTTCTCTCCCTACCATTGTCTCTCACAAACACACCCCTACACGTACCCTAAGTTGATGAGTTAAAATGAAAGAATGCAATTTTAAGATAGTCACAAAATTTTAATATTGTTCTAAGACATGTGATTCTAAATTAAAATGTAACACAGAAGAAATATGCCTCAGGCTTCTGTCAAAAGAAAGGCATGGGTTGGAATTTTCAAAGTTCTATAAAATCCAGTGCTGATTCCTCAAGAGAAACTTTACCAAGTGAAATAGCAATTTTGTTTTTATCTGATTTTATTTACTTACCGTCTTTGATTATATCACCAAATCAGATGCTACAACTGCTACCCGTGGGCATAGAGAAGCCGGGTGAAATCAAATGGGATTATTGCTGGCTCAGAGGTACAAGGTGAGAATTGGATTCAAATCACTGAGATGAACATTGTTTTGCTGAAATGTCAACAATTAATTTTTTTGTTTTACTTGTATTCTTATTCCCCTTACCACTGGGCAAAAATGCAACACACACATTTTGATTTCAAAATAAATCTATCACTGAGATTGAAACATCAATAACTCATAAAAAGTCTCCATGAAGGACATGGCATATTGTGCTTTAACAACTAGTCCTCATAACCATTTGCATTTGTTTCACTGAAAAATTAGCAAAACATTTCACTGCCTTCACCGTCAGCAATACTGACATGTAAGTAAATTGTCACTAATATAAATTATCAATTTTGTAAGAGCTAACAGAAAATATCTTCAATTAATTTAAAATGTCATTAACATTACTATATATCGTTAATAGTACTAAGAGTAGAAATCTAGGCTTGGTATTTCAAGAATGTAAGATATTTAAATCATGGCATTTCTTTGATGTGGCAACAGTTAGACTCCATCAGTCTAACAACAGNGTCTAACAACAGGAAATTGTTTTTCTCAATGGTAGCCTATTTATTATGTAAAAATAATAACTTTGCCCTTTTGCCACATAGACATTTTAAATACTAACAAGATTTACATTATAAGTGAGTAATTTTCTTCATAGTTTCATGAGAACTATTCTAACATGTTTATTTCTTATTTGCTTTCTTTCATCTTTGTTGATTATTCATCTTTTTTCATAGTTACTTCTGTGCATGTCCTGTCATGATCATGGAATAAAGTATTTTGAAGCCAATACATACGATTCATGTTTGTAGTCAATTAATAAATATGTAGCTAAAATAAATGTGTTGAATGAATTTAACTTTAATTCACTGCTTTACGTTCACAGTGGTTTTATGGACACTATCTCACCTGACCGCCACAGAAATGTGAAATCAATTCATACTGTATCTTCTCTTTGGATGAGGAGCATAAGCATCAGAGTTGGGTCCCTCAGCCCTCAAAAAGTCAAGTCCGTAAAACACTCTCCAATTTCCCAGGGTCTAAACCCATGCTCTTTTTTTCCCTGTTTAATAGTCCATTTTGAAAGGAATAGGGAAAGTCACTTTCTGTCAGGGAACACACAGCTAAGTCTAAAGCAAAATGCATTAAGTCTTCACACTTCATCTGCTGACGAATTCTACGCAGATAAGTGGCGGTCTGAGTCCGCCCAGCACGGTGAATGGTTGTGCTTTCACACTAAGCATCTCATCGCTTTTCTATTTAACTCAAGGGGGAGAATTTAACGTAAATCTGGAATAATGCCGGGCAACAGTGAGTTTAAATCTCTGTTTCAACCAGTGACTAGATGTGTGACTTTGACTCAGTGAGTTAAACACTCTAAGCTTCAGTTTTCTTATGAGAAAAATGTGAATAATAATACTAATTTCTCAGGGTCACTGTAATGGAAAAATATTTTTCCATATTAGAAAGATAAATCCTAATACTGTAAGCAGTTAAAAAGAAGAAAAACAAAAGTTTTTAAATGTTATCTCTAAGAAAATGGCAATGCACTCCAGTATTCTTGCCTGGAGAATTTCATGGACAGAGGAGCCTGGCGGGCTACAGTTCATAGGGTCACAAAGAGACAAACACAACACAACTGGGCGACTAACACTGACTTTTTTCTAGAAACTCTAATTCTTTTCCAGACTTTACAAGGGCCTTATTTACCAGGAAAGGTTCATTTTTTCCTAAGTATTAGCTCAATATTTGACTCTTTTCTGGGTGTTTGCTTCCTCTCAGGATCAGACAATTGGGAGAAATTTTCAGGTAAATATTTAAGATCTTATGACACATAATGCAAATTCAGTGCTTTTAAAATACTAATTTATCAATTAAAAAAATATTTTGAGTGCCTACTATGAGCCAAACACTGTGCTAGATGTTAGTAATACAGTGATGACTAGAAACTGCTCCTATCCTTTAGTGATTCCCGGTTAAGTGGTAGAGGCAGCTATGCACACAAACACAGGGTGCCTAGTACTCAAATGGGGGTTTCAACACAAGAACAGTCAAGAAAGGTATCTCAGCTTTGAAAATGGTGAAAGAGATACTTAAACTGAGTCTTGAAAGATGAGTAGAAGATTAGTATTAACTATTCTGGCCTGGAGAATTCCATGGACTGTATAGTCCATGGGGTCGCAAAGAGTCGGACACAATGGAGCGACTTTAAAGCACATTTCAGGCAAAGGAGCTGGCGTGTCCCAAGTAATAGAGATGGGAAACAGCAAGGCAAAGTTTACCAATAGCTGTTCATGGGAGAATGGCTGAAAACAATATTCAGACATGTTTGACATATTATAATTTACTATAATTTAGTACATTATCTGGTAGATAGTAAACTACCATCACTATAGATTAAGCAGCGGATGGTGACAATGTCTACACAAGGGTTTGTGTGTGTGCACGCAAGCACACACACATACACAGTAATTCTTGCAAATGTGCACCAGAGGCACAAGAATGTTCATAGCAACAACAGCTCAGACCATCAAAACAAACGAACTATAGAAACTCAAAGCAAAATGAGTTTGACTAATATAATGTCTTAAAATATTTAAAACAGTTTGACATTCTTCATCAATAGATATCAAAGCCACTAAAACAAACAGTACATTTTTCAAGCATAACTATGTAATGTGAAGAAACCGTTACATACTGCAAGAGAATGATAAACATGCGAATGTACTCCCTGACACAACAATTTCAAACATAAAATGGTTGAAGTACAAAATAATAAGGCCATAATAAGGCCTTTATCACAGCATTATTTCCAAAAGCAAACTATTGGGAAGAAAACTAAAATGTCCATCAATAGGAAAATGGTTATGTAAAATATAGAACATCAGTACAGTTGAATACTATGTAGACTCAAAAAGGCGAAAATATCTGTGTGCTAATATAGAATGATCCTCAGACTAAATCTTTGAATTTAAAAGTACGTTTTTACTATCTTTCTTCTTCATGTATTATTGTCTTAACTACTTTATTGAGACATGATTGACATGTAAAAATCTGCTCACACTTAATGGACTTGGGGGATAAGTATGCACCCATGTAATCTCACCACCAACAAGACCATAAATATTGAGGGGGAAAATCAAACAAAAGCAAAATACAGAGCAGTGCTTGTAATATTTGAAAGTAAATACTGGAAGGAGAAATAAAAAAACTCTAAAATGTTTCCCTAAAGGCAGAGACAGGAAGTACAGCAGAGGACAAGCTAGAAGTAAGAATTCTCTTAAATGTACCTTGTGGATATCATTTTGCTTTTCAAAATACACAAAAAGTTTCTGCTTTTAAGAAATGAAAAAAATCAATCACTAAAAATTGAAAAGAAACTGAAATGAATAAAGCTCACTGTATATGAAGCCAATAATTCAACAATCCAGGCAAAAGTATGACTTCAAGTGAATTTAACAAACTTTTGATTGCAGATCCTTAGAGGAATATTATCTAAGAACTAAAAGAACCTCAAAGAAATCTGAAACTGGATTCAGAAGCCTACCTGTGTGTCATAATTTTTCAATGAATATCCCAGAGTTGCTCATGGAGCAGGAAGCCAGCAGTGACTGTCATTTAGGAGTCCTAAGGTTAATCTTAGCCTCATGCTTTATCACATATATAATTTTTTAAATTTTATTTCACAATGCTCTCATCTTGCTTGATATTTAAAACTATATTTTAATATTTAACCTTTTCTCTAACCTATTGAATAAAACTGACCTTCAGAAAGGTGAAATACTTCATTCTGTAATTTTAAATACCAAAGTTTATTACAGTGACTACATTGCCATGAGTGGGCTCAGTAAAGCATGACACCCTCAGAAAATCCTTTGCAAAAATTTGCTGATTAATGATTCATCCCCCTTGTGAAACCAGCCATTGAATCGAGGGACTAGACCATGAAAGTGAAGATAAGACTAGAAAAGACAACATTCTTCTTAACCGTACTGGAAACTCTCCCTCAACAAACACTCGTGCCAGTCTTAGTGAAGGATATATAATGGGTAAGAAATCCTGTATATGAATATAAAGGAAATACATTAAATATGTTTGCAAATATGAAAGAAATCCCATTACAATTTTAGAATACCAAATGGAGGAAAGACTTCCTAGTTTATACAGGACCATTTATATTAGTATGAAAGACACAGCCATTGCTATGATTAAGAATTGTTCCTGGTGCCTGGGATATGTGAAGGTGTATCAATTGTTTCATTTGATCCTCATTCTATTCTTAAGCATCTAATATCACAAATAAGGAAACTCAGCTAAGAGATTTCCCTTCATCACATAGCCAAGCTGAGGATAGAACTAAATGCCCTTGTTTCCAGGTCACTATGGTTGCTCTTACTTTAAAAATGTTTATGCAACTAATGTTTTGTTGGTTTCGTTGTTTCAGTCACTAAGCTGTGTCCCACTCTTTTGCAACCCCATGGACTGTAGCCTGGCAGGCTCCACTGTCCGTGGAATTTCCCAGGTAAGATTATTATAGTGGGTTTCCTCTTCAAACAAATCTTCTGGACCCACGGATGGAACCCGTATCTCCTGCATCGGCAGGCAGATTCTTTACCACTGAACCACCAGGAAAGGATACTCAGCTAGTGTACAACTAATAGTGCTACTCATTTCACTCAGATTTTAGTTGACTTTTGCCAATATCTTGAATTATCCACCTTATCCTACTTTTTAATTAGAACCAATTTTCATCTATAGCATTCAAAGACTGAATACTCATATTGTTGTTCAGTTGCTAAGTTGTGTCTGACTCTTCATGACCCCATGAACTGCAGCACGCCAGGCTGCCCTGTCCTTTACGCTCTCCTGGAGCTTGCTCAAACTCATGTCCATTGAGTCGGTGGCGCCATCCAACTATCTCGTCCTCTGTCACCCCACTCTCCTCCTGCCTTCAATCTTTCCAAGCATCAGGGTCTTTTTCAATGAGTCAACTCTTATATCTATCCCAATCTAAATATCATATTTAATGTAAAAGTAACCCCAATGTTTATTTTTAAATTTAAAATATGAGCTCTTAAAGCTATGGAAATCATGTTACTCCCCCCCAAAACTCAATAAATTCATTGCATTTAAATTTTAAAAATAAAATATGTTTTCATTTAAAAGCAGCATCCCTGACTTCTTTATAGCATACTCAATAATTTTCTGTGGAAGACACAAAATATTGTACTTCAGAATGATGGCCCATTTGCAAAACATGCCCTGCCCAAAGGAGAGAGAAAATTTCTCACAGCCACTTGAAACAAGTGTTAAAATTCTGTAAACAAGTTCTTGAGGAGAGAGGCTGGATAATTTGGCTTAGAAATGCTTTACAAACACATGTCCATATTTTGACAACTCTCTATACACTCAGTAAATAAGTAAAGAGAAAAAGCTAATAGAAGGCCCAGAAGAGCACAGTGATTAGCATGCAAAGATTGCTCTTAGTGAAGGGTTGCTCTTTTAAAATTCTGGTGGCTCGCTCATCTCCATCAGCCAGCCTATGACAGGGGAAAAAACCCACAACTCATCACTGTCGTCACCTCTTTATACATCCTTTGTAGAATCCATCAGTTATGCGGTGAAATGGATTCACAGGTATGACAAATTTCCTGTCCTGGGATCCACTGTGGATCATATTAAATGCAAACAGTTGTATGACTCTCAAGACCTTTCACTAAACTCCAGGCTACCATCTCATCAACATCATTTCTGCTGATTTCCCCAGTGCGTTCTTCGGAACAATTCAAGAAAATCTTGTCGCATACTCCATATCTTGTTTTTCTCCAGTGCTGCCAGCTTTAACTTCTCATCCGACTTATGTGAGTTGATCAGTTCAATTTAATTCAACGTATCAGATGTTCCTGAGTAGCTGCTATTGACTAGGCATCTTGTGAGGTCTCAGTGATATACCGATGACAAAGCATCTGTATCTGAAAATTCAGACATATTAAAAAAAAGACATCCTCCAAGCCATCCCTGTTTCATTTAATCCATTGTCTCCTCTTTTCTGCCCCAAGTTTTTCTTTTGAAGATTCGTCAAACAGTCTTCTGATAATTTCACAGGTTCTTGTCTCCATTGCCTCCATCCCAGATCTACTGCTAGCCCCTAGGTGAAGCTGAAAGTGTTAGTTGCTCAGCTGTGTTCAACTCTTTGTGACCCCGTGGACTGCAGCCCACCAGGCTTCTCTGTCCATGGGACTCACCAGGCAAGAATACTGGAGTGGGTTGTCATTTCCTTCTTCAAGGGATCTTCCCAACCCAGGGATCAAACCTGGGTCTCCTGCATTGCTGGCAGATTTTTACCATCTGAGCCAACAGGGAAGCTTATGACGTCCCTTAGATGGAGGTAGCTTACCATCCCCTTCCACAGATCTGATGATAAGAAATGTGTGGGGCTGTGTTTATTTACAGAAGAAAGGACAAAGGGAGACAGGGAAATCAGAAAGGGATGAAAAATTCCTCACTGATTTTACTGACAACTGAAGAAACAGCCAGTGGCCTGTGAGTTTTAATAGCTACAGTTTCTTTGGATGGTCATAGCTCAAATACCTCGCACCTACAAGACGTTCAGTAAACACGGAACTGATCTAATAGCATGGGGACTGTGGAAGAGGAGGCTCCACCAAGACCAGCGGACAGCCCAGCAGCATATAATGCAGCCCATAAACCCATATCTTTCTCAGCTTTTCCTTCAGCGGAGCAGCCTCAGAATTTCCTGTGTGGTCACTTCCACTGGCTGCTCCCAAACTCAGATCTTGGCATGGAGCACAGGCTGGCCCCAGCCCTGCCTCTCAGGAAGCAACTTTGTAGGTAGCATAGTCCACAGGCTACTTGGAAGATAACATTTTTTAAAGCTCCCAAAATACTACCACTGATTTGAATAAACCGATGATGAAAAACAGGCTTCCCCAGTAGCTCAGCAGTAAAGAATCACCTGCAATGAGGGAGTCTCAGGAGATGCAGGTTCAATTCCTGGAGTAGAAAATGGCAACCCACTCCTGTATTCCTGCCTGGAAAATTCTATGAAGAGGGGAGCCTGGCGGGCTGCTGTCCATGGGGTCACAAAGAGTCAGATACGACTAAGTGAGAACACCTTCAATGAAAACCTGGGAACTTGACTCAATACTCTGTAATGACCTATATGGGAAAAGAATATTAAAAAGAGTGGACATATGTATATGTATAACCGACTCACTTTGCTGTACACCTGAAACTAACACAACATTGTATACCAACTATGCTTCAATAAAAAATTTTTTTACGGAAAAGAAATGGTTATTGAGTGAGTA
>SJYQ01002276.1:49338-66068 GCA_006410935.1 Redunca redunca
TATTTAAAATTTCAAATATTAGAAAAATATTAAATAAAAAACCCTAAATGTTTCTCTAAAAGAAACTTCAAAGAAAATAAAATAGGATTTGAGAATTTTTCAGAACTGAACAAAAATATGAGTCCTCAAGTTGGAAAAAGAATGTATATTATCTCACTTCACTCTCACAACCATTTGAATAGAGAATTATTTCTGGTGAAGAAAATAAGCACAGAGAAGATAAATAAGTTGGTTAAATCCATTCAGTGACCAAAGAGTGGACTGGTCACCAGGGTTTCCAGACTCTGTTCCCTCTCTTGGGCACCTACCCCCAGGTCAATACCTCATGGTGCCCTGGATCTAATTACAAGACTCTCCACCTTCATGACTATCTGTTTTCTCTGGATAGATCAAATAAACTCCAGAGACACAGTGTTTGAAAGGACAGACAAGACTGAGCATCCATCTAGGCAAATAAAAAACCGACAGCATAAACAAAACCATTTCACACAAGAGTAATTAAATGCTTTTAGCTAGAAAAGGGTCCATCTGGGCCGATAATAGGTTGTTTGAATTTGACTTTGTACAAGGACATGAACTATTTCCTCACCATGTCATAAGTTCCAGGAGTCATGTCTTATTCATTTTGTTTTCACTACAGCATCAATAAAGTACCACACAGAGGAGATACCCTTCTTAGATGTGTGATGAGTTTGAGAACTAGAGCATCCACATTTAGGGAATGGAAACAGAAGAGGGAGCCAAAGAAGAAGACAGAAGATTTCAAAGAGATAGAAGGATAATATAGCATTGGGGAAGCCTAAAAAAGAAGTAGTATTCAATGTCCAGTGTCTATGAGAGGAAGAAATGATCAAAGATCTCTAAAAGACTTTTAAGTGTAGTAACCAAGATATAGAAAATGAACTCTGTATGTTTACCATCAAGTAAGAGGAGAGAAACCAGGTACAATACATATTTGTCTGCTACGAATTTACAGTCCCACTAGGAAGACAAGAAATAATCAAATGTAATAAGCAATAAGAGTTATAAGTCCAATTTCTATAATTTCAATACTCTTTCTTTGTTGTTTATGTAAAATTAACTGTACAAACTTATAAAAACAAACAGAAAAATAAGAATCTAATTTAGAAAATATTTTGGAATAGTTGAAGATAATCAACACTAGAAAAATGGAATGTTATAAGCAGTTCATATTGTATATTATATCTAACTAAAGTAGTAAACTTTTACTATTACACAATCTTCTTAGACTTGAAAATGCATAACCTTAAAATGTATTTATTACCTGAAAAGTAGAAATAACACCCACAGTGGTCATTTTAGAAATAGCATTTTTCTCTCCTTAAAGATGAATAAACTTAAGGAGAGTATTATTGCTTATTATCTTAGAAGTTTGGATTT
Source organism: Redunca redunca (assembly GCA_006410935.1). Taxonomy (NCBI): domain Eukaryota; kingdom Metazoa; phylum Chordata; class Mammalia; order Artiodactyla; family Bovidae; genus Redunca; species Redunca redunca. The sequence goes on from SJYQ01002276.1 coordinate 50,740, forward strand.
TAGACCACATGCCCCTTAAAAATTTTTTTTTCTCTAAGACTTATAAGAAAGTTACTTTTTTCCTTTTTTTTTGAAAGACAGAATCAGGCTTTGCTCACAATAATATCATTCCGATTTATTCCTTGCAAAATTAACATTGAATAGTTTTATACACCGGGAATAGGAAAAGGCAACCCACTCCAGTATTCTTGCCTGGAAATTCCATGGACAGAGGAGCATGGCAGGCTACAGTTCATGGGGTCACAAAAGAGTCAGACACAACTGAGCAACTGAGCAGAAAAATACACAGTTTTATACACAGTTGGCCCTTGAGCAACATGAGTTTGAACTGCATGTAACCACTTATGCATAAATTTTATTCAAAAGTAAATGCTACAGTACAGCACATTCTGAGGCTGGTTGAACTATTAGAGGCAGAACCATAGAAACAGAGAAACCATGGATATGGAGAGCCAACTATAAAGATAGGCAGAGTTTTTTGATTGTGGGAAGGGTCCCCAGCACTAATCCGTGCCTTTCTCAAGGGTCAAGTGTATTTGTAAATATAAGGTATACACACAGTATGCAAACCTGTCTAGGCTCAATCCACAGAGAGCAGGAAGAACTTACCTTCTGGGGTCAGAGTAAGAAAACACTAAGTAGTCTGCCAATCTTTTCAATCTGGGCCAAGACAGAAAAGCAAACCAAGAAATATGTATAATTGATATTAGTGAGGAAGTTTCTAATTAACTTCGCAGCAAGGCACACTAGTTCTATCAGCAAAAGCTTCTTACCGATTAAATGCTTCTCCTGCCCCATGCTTTCTTCCTTTAAAATCAAAATTCTCAAGAGAGGAACAGCAGACAGCTACATTCAAATCCAATAGAACAACAGAAAATGAATCAGCTTGCTTTTACAGAGAAAAGTAATTGCAATCTAATATTTACAAATATATCAAATGACCAACTGACTTTTTGCTGAATTTTTCACTTCCCTCAATTAAGGTTTTTGTTTTGATGTTGTTTTTTTTATCCTTTTTAAACCAAAATTGTCATGTTAAATAGAGACTTATGAGAATCAAAGATTTTGAATTTTTGTAGAACTTGGTCTTAGCTGTAATGTTAGAGCATCAGTTGGTCAGCAGCTACTAGAAACACTTTCCCAATATGTATGTATGGGTGGGCTTCTCAATCCCCAGTGTCGTTCTGTTACAGATCCCTCAGTCAGAACCACTTGTGTAAATTACTTAGCAACTACCAGCATGGCCAATAAATATATCAATGAGTCCATCAACAACTTGGTTAACTGTTTGGATTCTCAAAAATTTACTTTTTCATGTGAATACGATGAATTAGATATCAGGGTACATCTTCGCCCCTTCTCAGGAACTGCTCTGTTTCACCCACATTTTCACAGTCTCCAGTCATTTCCATGTTAAAAACAAAAAGGGATCCTGAATCCTACTGGTTCCTCCAGCTATCCATCTCTCTCTCTCTTTCATTCTACCTTTTCAGCAAGTCTTCAGAAAGTTGTCTGTTCCTATTTTTCTTTTTTAAAACTTTTTATTTTAATTGGAGGCTAATTACTTTACAATATTGCAGTGGTTTTTGCCATATATTGATATGAATCACCCATGGGTGTACATGTGTTTGTTCCCATCCTGAACCCCCCTCCCACCTCCCTCCCCCTCCCATACCTCAAGGTCATCCCAGCACACCAGCCCTGAGCACCCTCTGTCATGCATCGAACCTGGACTGGCGATCTGTTTCACATATGATAATATACATGTTTCAGTGCTATTCTGTCAAGTCATCTGTTCCTATTTTTCACTCCTCAAGACATTTAAAAACGGCCTCTGACTTCATAGCTTCAGCATTTACCAACATTTGTTCATTCTCTTTGAGGATCTAGGGCTTCCCTGGTGGCAGCTCAGTGGTAAAGAATCTGCTTGAAATGTAGGAGAAACTGCAAGAGATTCAGGTTTGACCCCTGGGTTGGAAAGATCCCCCGGAGGAAGGCATGGCAACCCACTCCAGGATTCTTGCCTGGAGAATCCCATTGATAAGAGGAGCCTGGCAGTCTGCAGTCCATAGAGTGGCAAAGAGTCAGACACAACTCAAGCAACTTAGCACACATGCATAGTGGATCTGAGGGTGGCCAAGTGGAAAATTCAAAGATAAAATATAGAAGGTGATGCAGTGAGTACTAGTTACTGCACTCAGGGCAGCCCTTTCTATGGAGCAGGATCTAGGGTTTGAGAGGCTAGGTTGGTAACAAGGAAACGGGTGCATAGAAAGACCTGTTGGTATAAACCCCTATAATATTTCTAATTACTTAGCTGATTTTTTTCTCTTCTAGGTCCCAGGTATTGGTCACATGTTGTGTTAAGCTTGATGGAGTTATTCCAGCATTGACAAAGAATACTTGAACTAAAATGAGGCCCTATAGAGTGACAGCTATGTCTTTGTTTACTGATATTTAGTGCCCAGAGAGACAACCTTTGTTCCACCATTGATTTTTAGCTCAGAAGAAGACAGAGAGCAAATTCAAGCTATGAGGGAAGGGAGTAGGGACAGAGTCAGAGGCTGAATCCTTTTAGGAAAGATTTGAACACACAGCTAAACACCTGGCAAGGGCAGAAATAATAACAAAGACAAACTCTGTTTCAATACACAAAAAAATTCCTTCATCTTGGATTGAAGACAATTTGCTAACTGGAACTATAAATCTACCTCATCTGTTGATGTTCTATGACTCCAGCATATTCTTTCTCTACTTTGTGAGCCAGCTTCTACACATATAGGAAAGCAATAAGATTAACTCTGTCCTTCTAGAGCAGTTGGAAAGATAAGTGAGGTAATATTTCAAAAGTGTGAAGAATTTCCTTAGAAGAAAATTATTATGTTAATCTAAGGTATAAATGCAATTATAGGAATAAATTTCTTGTAATGAATTGACCTTAGAAGAGTATGCAGATCTTATAAAAGGGTGTGGCGTTCCTGATGTGGGGCTCTGGAGTAGGAAATGGTAACCCACTCCAGTATTCTTGCCTTGAAAATCCCCATGGAGAGCCTTGAGGGCTACAATCCATGGGGTCACAAAGTCCAACGACTGAACATGCATGCAATGCAACAATGAGGGGCTAGTAAAAAAAAAAAAAAAAGGAGGGGGAGGCCAGAGCAATTTTCTGACGGCATTTAGTTCAGTTCAGTTCAGTNAATGAACATCTGCAAATTTTCACTTGTCCTGTCTTCCCTAATTTCTCTGCAAGTTCCAGCTTAGATGTCACTTCTTTTGGAATATTTGCATTGTCCTTTCTCTCACCTCCATCAAGTTTTTGCTCAGAAGTCCCAATTCTCCATCACTCCGGACCCATGCACTGTGTATGACTTCCTGTATTTATCCACAATGCTATTCATCACTATATAAACAGTATAGACTAGTATATAAATATGCTAATTAGTATAACTAGTATTCTAATTACTGTTATTGTTTATTCGCTTTCTTTCTCCATCAGAATGAAAGCTTAACAATTTTATCACCTCATTTTTTCACTGATAGATCCCAAATGCCTAGAATGGTGACTGGCTCATATGTAAAAACTTCTTAAAATAATAATACAATAATGATAATAATACCACCTAACATTTAGGATTGTTGTACCCTTGAGTAATCATAATAAAGAATTTGCACAATTCCAAGCACATGACAAGAGCTATATAAATATTAGTTGCAATGTATTATTTTTAAAAAAACCAGTGTGTACTCACATTCAAAAACTTCAGAGAAAAGAAATCAGTTCAAAAGCCAAGTGATGAGCAGTAGAAACCCACTCGCTTTCAGGACTGAAGCTGACAGTGTTCAGCCATAACAGCTCACAGCTGAGTCCCTTTACTCATAATTAACAAACTACTTTAGCCAAGGTCATGTCCTCTTTCTAAAAGAATCCTGCATCCAACTGGTCATGCACCCAAAATTTTTAGGGCCTCCAAAATCACTGCAAATGGTGACTGTAGCCATGAAATTAAAAGCTGCTTGTTTCTTGAAAGAAAAGCTATGACCAACCTAGACAGCATATTTAAAAGCAGAGATGTTATTTTGCCAACAAAGGTCTGTTTAGTCAAAGTTATGGTTTTTCCACTGGTCATGTATGGATGTGAGAGTTGGACTATAAAGAAAGCTGAGTGCAGAAGAATTGATACTTTTCAACTGTGGTGTTGGAGAAGACTCTTGAGAGTCCCTTGGACTTCAAGGAGATCCAACCAGTCCATCCTAAAGGAAATCAGTCCTGAACGTTCATTGGAAGGACTGATGCTGAAGCTGAAACTCCAATACTTTGGCCACAACAGAGGATGAGATGGTTGGATGGCATCACCGACTCATGTCAAGGGACATTCAACTTTAAGGGATCCAATCTGTTTTCTTTCTTTGTGTGCCATTTCTCAAGGACTCTCTGATCCTTATCAGTTCCTAGAAAACAGGAACAAGCAGAGCTACACGCAGCTCTCAGGACTAAGATCATGGGAAAGAGCATCTGCTTGGATTCCCTTCAGTGACTCTCTTTAGTGACCCTTTACTTAAAGGACTATCCATTTTGTTGCAATTGGTGGAATTTCATTCTTTTTAATGGCTGAGTAATCATCTTGTTGAAGACATGTAAGATACGTTTTTGCAAATAAAGTACCCTTGTTTCACTCGAGACTTGCATCCTCTGTGTGCTTCTTCTCGTCAACTCCAGTCCCAAGGTCCCGGTCTCCAAAGATTGTGACAGACTTGATGGACATGAGTTTAAGTAAGCTCCAGGAGTTGGTGATGGACAGGAAAGCCTGGCATGCTACGGTACATGGGGTTGCAAAGAGTCGGACACGACTGAGCAACTGAACTGATCTGAAAGTGCACCTCCTTCACCTTATTTTGGGCTTCTCTGGTGGCTCAGACAGTAAAGAATCTGCCTGCATTATGGGTTACCCAGGTTCCATCTCTGAGCTGGGAAGATCCCCTGGAGAAGAGAATGGCTACCCACTCCAGTATTCTTGCCTGGAGAGTTGCATTGAGCAAAGGAGCCAGGCAAGCTATAGTTCCTGGGGTTTCAAAGTCAGACACAACTGAAGCAGCTAACACTTCCACTTTCACTTTATCATCTTTTTAGAGACAATACGCAGAAGTAACCCAGTGCCACAGCTCATGCACAGGTGAGATCCTTAATGTGACTTCCCAGTAGCCCAACATTCCCGCCTCTGCTCTATCCTGATGCCATCATTCTCCAAAAAGCTCCTGAACATGTAAATTTCCATCTGAGTCAGCATCCAAGAAACTCTGACTATAAAAGTTGGTGCCAGGTGTGGTTTGAGCAACAGACTCTAACATGATATTTCAGAACAGAATCACACTCTGGTGACTGAAAGTGACAGCCATGTCCTGGTGGTAGGTGGGGTATTGACAGACCTCTACACACAGTAGTAGCATAACTGTTAATATGTTCACCAGTAGTAAACTGAGACAGCAAACATGTGTAAGAAGATGCACAGGATGGAGAAAGTTATCAGGCATCTGGGAAGTCAGAGGGGTAAAGAGTAATTCAGAAGACGGTGGACTTGAGTGACTGTTGCTGGGAGTAATAGATGTGTTGAGAAAGCCTGAGTTTAGAAACTAAGGTTCAAGGTGAAAGTCAGAAATGATGGCAGCATTTGAAAACAGAAAAGGCTGAATCCCAGGACTTCATCATAGGAGTATCAGAATTGAGGAAAATTTTGGATTCTCAGCTCTGGAAGGTTTCTGTACCAAGGTCAGAATCCCAAATGAGGGCTGACAGCATGGTTAAAAGCCGGGGCATCTGAGTTGAGGCGTTCAAAAAACACAAATTTCCAGACGCCCTTGAACCCTCTAGTCCTGCCACATTGACCACTGCTTGAACACAAGATGGACTCTGCCTTGCAGGTAAATAGGTGGCAATGTAGGGACAAACACAGGTGAAAAATAAGACTTAATTCTGCCTGTTAAAATAGGAAAGTTTCCTCTACTTCTTTTTCTTAAAACATTGAGGAATCTTGTAAATTTCTTTTCTATCACTTTGAAATGTATGTAAATCTTTTTAAAAACTAAATAAGCCTCTTGTCAGCTTTACAACCCAGTAATGTCTTTTTTAAGAACCCCCCAGAACCATCTCTTTGAAATGTAATCTTCGAGGAATATAGCTCCCTTATCTCCCAGTTTCTGTGAAAGAGAAGGAATCTAACTTCAGAGGCCCCCACTCCAAGCTGCAAAACTGCCTCTAGTTTCAAAGAAATATGGAGCTTATTTGTCCCTTTGGATAAAGTCAACCAGCAAACACAGATGATGGTTCCAATTACCAGGTGAATCCGAGATGAACTATATGTGACAAATGGTCTGTCATGTCCTCTGACTTGATCTAGTTATAGTTTGTCTTGGTAACACGTGTAATGGTTTATATTTGCTTGGCTCTATAAAAGGATGTGATTTCCCATCTTGGCAATCTCTTAATAGATTTCCTCTGATGCACGTTACGTACTGTTATAATGCTTACTCAGTAATAAAATTGTTTGTTTCCCTTCGACCTTTGCAGAGAGGTTTTCTGGGCTGGAAAGAAATTTTGGTTTTCACTGTGTATTTTTTCAGCAACTCTATCCTCAGTTCAGTCCCTTCTCTCTCCTAGACAACAGATCAATAACCAACAAAGGGACTGTGGGATCTGCTAAGCAAGACAGGGCCACCTACCAAAAGAGCCGCAGGACATGGTTAAGATAAACCATAGGAACTTGTGTGCGCCTGGAGTAAATCTTAGAATGGTGGATCAATAGGAGAAGAATTGACAGCCAGATAAGGGAATGTTTCAATATGGGAGCATTCTCAAGGGATGGAATTTAGCTCCATAGAAGAGGTCTCAGGAGACAGTTTTAATAATACTGCTTGATGACAACTGGAGGCTTAGAAAAAGTGACAGCTCATATTAAATGGAGTTAAAATGGTAGAACTGCAGTGGCAAACTCTGCAGAATGCAATCAAAAGGCTTGTTGAAGAGGGCTTGCTGAACTGGCTCTGCTCAATGAGACCCAAATATCTACCAAATGACTCAATGATGGGAAGGACCTGCCTTATGCTCCCCATATTCAGGCACTAAGGATGTTTATCTTAGTTTATCAGAGTAATGAGGAATATACAATATCTTACCAGCATCACGAAGTACTGGTGCCTGTCTTCTTAAGGTAGGGATGATGGTAGAAGAGGCTGTTATAGAACTAAGCTCCCTGATAGCAATGGGAATAATAGGATTTCAAAGTAGGTGGACAGATCAACCTCCACAAGGGGGACTATCATAATGAGCAGACAAAAAAGATGTGACAGCCACCTGACTTGCAGGAGTATTTGAACTTTTAACAGCAGATGACTTTTCCAGATACATGGGCATCAGAAAAGGATACTGTCAATTTATACAATGACAACTATTAAGGCATGGATGCTGTGGAGGCTGTGGTCAACCACTTCTGTGAGAAGCCACAATCTCTTGCCTAGTTGCTGGAATTGAGCCTGTTTTCAAGTCTGGAGCCCGTTTTCTGAGGGAGAGGCGGAGTCTCAAGCAGGATTGCCCCTGAAATACCATGGTAAGCCTGTGTGCTCAGTCATGTCCAACTCTGCAACCCCATGGACTGCAGCCCACCAACGCGCCTCTGTCCATGGGATTTCCCAGGCAAGAATACTGGAGTGGATTGACATTTCCTCCTCCAGGGGATCTTCCTGACTCAGGGATTGAACCTGCATCTCCTGCATTGGCAGGAGACAGATTTGTTACTACTGAGCCACCTGAGAAGCCCCTTATGTTATGTGTATAAGGTAATAATCCCTCCAGTTCATCCCCAGAAGACTTTTGGCCACTTACTCAGGTAACCACATATTCCTAAAAGGAAAAGCTCGTACACTGTGAGGTCGATTGGGCAGAGGACCTGCATAGTCACTGAGACTTGGGAGCACAAAGCATCAAGTCCCTTTATGAGACAGTAGAAGGAATATGTGGGCCAGGTAATAAATGGACACTGAGCCTAAGTCCAACTCATATTGTGTCCACTGGGACAACGCACTCTACTAGTGGACTGGATATATTAGGAGTTAGCTTGGTTTGCTGTGTTGTCTTCTCATAGTGGGAAAGACCAGGTGGAAGCTTTCAAAACCATTCCCACCCTCTTCTGCCAAGAAACAAAACATTAGATTGCATCCTGGGTCTAGGTTAGGGATCTACACCAACCTTTAGGACCTAAAGCTTCCTAGAGTGATGCACTCCATTATTCCTCCATTCAATGCACTGATGTACACCAGCAGTTGGCAAAGTTTTCCTCTAAAGGAACAGATTAGTAAATACTTCAGTCTCTGCCATGATCATTCAACTCTGCCTTTGTAACCAAAAGCAGCCAAAGATAATACCTTAACAAATGAGTATGACTGTGCTCCAATAAAACTTTATTTACAAAAATATACAAAAGCCAGATTTGGCTGCAGGTGGTGGTTTGGAGACCTGAAATCTGACAGTACTTTTAAAAAATAACTCATTTATTGAGAATAATAATGAGTTGTAACAATAAAAATTAAATAACTCACTTACCATTTGCCAGGTATGATCAGACTCTTCCACTTATCATGTATAGCCATATAATTAAGTTCACTATTGTCCCCATTTTAAAAATACAGCCCTTTTTACTTTGTATAAAATACAAAAAAAAAGTCTAGATCTTCAATAAGCAACAAAACCAATGGGAAAATAGACAAATGCTATACCTATGACACTCACAAAAGACAAAATTTCAATAGCCACTAAACATAAAAAGACACCCAATGAGATACCATTTCATAGGTATGAATGTCATAAGAGTAATAGATTATACTCTACTCAAAATATGCTCCCCTCCTGCTAACAGAGGAGCATATTTATCCCATTGATGCTGGGCTTGGTATGTGACGCGAACCAATATGTGGCTTAGTCTCTCCCTGATGTCAGGCTTAGCCATGGGAAGCTGGCCCCACGCTAATGGACAATGAGGTATGATCAGACCCTTGGCTTTATGAGTGGCCACATGACTTGCTGTGGAAAATGACAAGTAAACAGAAGCGCTGCGTGTCACTTCCAGCAGGAGCTCTGGGAGCCAGCCCNGAAGTGAATTAATACCTGAAGCATCCCCAGAGAGCTTCCCAGGTGGCTCAGCGGTAAAGTGTCTGCCTGCCAATCCAGGAGACTGGGGTTTGATCCCTGGTTTGATTCCTGGAGAAGGAAATGACAACCCATTCCAGTATTCTTGCCTGGAAAATCCCATGGACAGAGGAGCCTGGCAGGGTTACAAAGAATCGGACACTACTTAGTGACTGAACAACACAACAAGCATACCTAGAATAGCGGTGAGCACTTGGCAGAGTCGATGCTATTTCCATGGTTCATTTACTTCGGGGAGTCAGCACTGGCTATGCTAAAAAGCTGACCTGGTTGGGGGTGAAAGAATCAGCAGCTACTTATAAAATTTGTAGCCCTTCTTTATTCTTGAACCTTCCCCAACTATTATTTTGTGTTAAGATATTTGTTTTGAGCATGAGATTCCTCAGGAACAGCCTCCAGCTTGGCAGATGGCCCCTCAGGAAACAGAGGAAGGGACTATGTGAAGAGCCGGGAGACTGGAAAGAGATTCCTTACAAAGTACTATGTGTGTTCAAAAGAGAAAAAAAAAAAAAAAAGTAGGGGTGGGGGGTGAGAGGAGACAGGATTTTCCTGCAGGAAAGGATAAAAGAAATCTGAAAGTCATAGCAACTTTAAATAATCTTTGAATCTCTGTATGAAAGAGTCATTCTCTCTGACACCCAGGGAAGTTTGGTATTGTAATCACTGTGATATTTACATATGAAAAGCATCTAGGTAATTATATTCTGACTGTTCAACCTTCATGAAAAAGATAATCAAAACAAGAAAAGGGTCAGAAAGAACATACAACATTCATAAGGAATCCAAAGGAGTTCAGGCTCCAGAGTAGTGGGAGATGCTGTTGCTAAATCTGAAGCGTCTTGTAGGTCCTAACCCCACTGTCAGGACTTGAAGGGATCTTTCCCACTCAGGTTAGTGCCAGCAAGCAGCACGTATGGCACATCTAATGTGGGCCCAGCTCTGCTGGTCTCTGGAGATAGGGAACAGAGAGCGCGTGAATGCTGGCTGCCTCGAGAAACCCCAGCTCCCCTGAGGCACACAGGACACAAAACACATAAAGACATCTAACTATAAAGGGCTTCCCTGGTCGCTCAGATGGTAAAGAATCTGCCTGAAATGTGGGAAACCTGGGTTTGATTGCTAGGTTGGGACGGTCCCCTGTAAAAGGAAATGGCAATCCACTCCAGTATTCCTGCCTGGAGAATCCCCATGGACAGAGGAGCCTGGAGGCACCACAATCCATGGAGTTGCAAAGTCAGACACAACTGAGAAACTAAGCACAGCAAGCACATTTACATAGGCCAGTAAGTGGTACAGAAATACACCGAGAGGGAAGCAAGTCTACCCTCCCGAGGCAGGGAAAAAAGTTCCAGAAAAGAGTAAAGTCTCATTATTATAAATTCAGAAACAAAGTGAAACATTAAAGGTTACTGAGTTGGCTAACATCAGCAACAGAATGTGAACTACAGACTTATTTTTTGTTATACAGAAGTCAGAAACTTTTTCCAACTCTTTTATAGTTTTGCTCATTGTAGGGCCATATCTCTCCAAAATGCAAATTTAAAATATTCTCATTTTTAAAATAGCATCAAATCTGAATTTTCATTAGGATAGAGAATTATTCTATCAATGCAAAGATTAAAATTCTGGTTCAAATTTAAACCTGGGAAAGTTCAAATTAAACTATCAGGATTAAATAGCTAATATGGAAAGCATATGGTAAAGAATGCTTGGGAACTCGTATTACTGAAATCTCCGTATCAGTCAGAAAAATGCCTTACTCTAAAACATTATCTCCTTCTGAAAAAACTAGAAAAGAATTAAGGATGAATTTCCTTTAGACATCTGGGACAAATTTAAAATATTTTTGAATTTATGAAATTATTTGGTAATAATGCTCACTACCTTGGAAGTGCTTAGGATTTGGCCATTTTGTCTTTTCCTGGCATCTAACTGAACCCATTCCTGGCATCTAACAGAGTCCATAGGATGTACATATTGTATAGAATGAAAACTTATTAAAAGTAATTGGCAATTAGAGAAGTTAAGAAGTCCCAAGATCTGCAGTCAGCAATCTGGAGACCCAGGGGTGTTTATGTTTTAGTTCTAGTCCAAGTTCAAAGGCCTGAGAAGCAAGAAACCCAACAATACAAGCTCCAGTATGAAAGCCAGCAGATTTCAGACCCTAGAGGAACGGATGTTTCCCTTTGCTTCCAAAGGCTGTGAAATACAAGTCTCCCAGCTCCAGACAGTCAGGCAGGAAGATTCTCTTCCTCAGGGAGGCACACTCACATTGGGGAGAGCAAACTGCCCTACTCAGTCTATTGATTCAGATGGTAAACTCATCCAGAAACTTCACAGACACACTAATCTGAAACAATACGAGAAAATAAGATGGTCTCTCCTGAAGATTTTTAAAGATGATTAAAGTAAAATGCATTAGAGAGTACTTTTTATTAATACAGACCTAGAAAAATATGTCTGTAATTATTTTAAGTTTTAAAATTCTGGTTCTTCACATCTTAAAAATATAAGTAAAATCTAAATTGAGATCTTTCTTCTTCCGAATATGAGCTGTAAAACATGTTCAGTTAATTTCAGTCGCTCAGTCATGTCCAACTCTTTGCGACCCCATGGATGGCAGCACACCAGGCTTCCCTGTCCATCACCAACTCAGGGAGCTTACATAAACTCATGTCCATTGAATCAGTGATGCCATCCAACCATCTCATCCTCTCTCTTTCCCTTCCCTTACCACCTTCAATTTCACCAGGGTCTTTTCCAATGACAGTTCTTTGCACCACGTGACCAAAGCATTGGAGTTTCAGCTTCCAATGAGTATTCAGGATGGATTTCCTTTAAAATTGACTGGTTGGATTTCCTTGCTGGCCAAGGAACTCTCAAGAGTCTTCTCCAATACCACAGTTCAAAAGCATCAATTCTTCATTGCTCAGCTTTCTTTATAGTCCAACTCTCACATCCATACATGACTACTGAAGAAATCACAGCCTTGACAAGATGGATTTTGTTGGTAAAGTAATGTCTCTGCTTTCTAATATGCTGTCTAGGTTGGTCATAACTTTTCTTCCAAGGAGCAAGTGGCTTTTGATTTCATGGCTGCAATCACAATCTGCAGTGATTTTGGAGCCCAAAAAAATAAAGTCTGTCACTATTTCCACTGTTTCCCCATCTGTTTTCCATGAAGTGATGGGACTGGATGCTATGGTCTTAGTTTTCTGAATACTGAGTTTAAGCCAACTTTTTAACTCTCTTCTTTCACTTTCATCAAGAGGCTCTTTAGTTCCTCTTCACTTTCTGCCATAAGGGTGGTGTCATCTGCGTATCTGACATTATTGATATTTCTCCTAGCAATCTTGATTACAGCTTGTGCTTTATTCAGCCCAACATTTCACATGATGTACTGTGCATAGAAGTTAAATAAGCAGGGTGACAATATACAGCCTTGACGTACTCCTTTCCCAATTTGGAACCAGTCTCTTGTTCCATGTCCAGTTCTAACTGTTACTTCTTGACCTGCATACAGCTTGCTCAGGAGGTAGGTCAGGTGGTCTAGTATTCCCTCCTCTTTAAGAATTTTCCACAGTTTTTTTGTGATCCACACAGTCAAAGGCTTTGAAATAGTCAATTAAGCAGAAGTAGATGATTTTCTGGAACCCTCTCGCTTTTTTGATGATCCAACAGATGTTGGCAATTTGATTTCTGGTTCCTCTGCCTTTTCTAAAATCAGCTTGAACATCTAGAAGTTCACAATTCATGTACCGTTGAAGCCTGGTTTAGAGAATTTTGAGCATTACTTTGCTAGTGTGTCGGATGAGTGCAATTGTGCAGTAGTTTGAACATTCTTTGGCATTGCATTTCTTTGGGATTGGAATGAAACTGACCTTTTCCAGTCCTGTGGCCACTGCTGAGTTTTCCAAATTTGCTGGCATATTGAGTGCAACACTTTGACGGCATCATCTGTTAGAACTTGAAATAGCTCAACTGGAATTCCATCACCTCCACTAGCTTTCTTGATAGTGATGCTTCCTAAGGCCCACTTGACTTCACATTCCAGGATGTCTGGCTCTAGGTGAGTGATCACATCATCGTGATTATCTGGGTCATGAAGATCTTTTTTGTATAGTTCTTCTGTGTAGTCTTGCCATCTCTTCTTAATATCTTCTGCCTCTGTTAGGTCCATGCCATTTCTATCCTTTATTGAGCCCATCTTTGCATGAAATGTCACCTTGGTATCTCTAATTTTCTTGAAGAGATCTCTAGTTTTTCCCATTCTATTGGTTTCCTCTATTTCTTTGCATTGATCACTGAGGGAAGGCTTTCTCATCTCTCCTTGCTATTCTTTGGAATTCTGCATTCAAATGGGTATATCTTTCCGTTTCTCCTTTGTCTTTCACTTCACTTTTCTAAGCTATTTAGTAAGGCCTTCTCAGACAACCATTTTGCCTTTTTGCATTTCTTTTTCTTGGGGATGGTCTTGATCACTGCCTCCTATACAATGTCATGAACCTCCATCCATAGTTTATCAGGCACTCTGTCTATCAGATCTAATCCCTTGAATCTATTTGTCACTTCCACTGTATAATCCTAAGGGATTTGATTTAGGTCATATCTGAATTGTCTAGTGGTTTTCCCTACTGTCTTCAATTTAAGTCTGAATTTGGCAATAAGGAGTTCATGATCTGAGCCACAGTAAGGTCAAAGTCTTATTTTTGCTAACTGTAGAGAGCCTCTCCATCTTTGTCTGCAAAGAATATTATCAATCCGATTTCAGTACCGACCATCTGGTGATGTCCATGTGTAGAGTCTTCTCTTGTTTTGTTGGAAGAGAGTGTTTGCTATGACCAGTGCATTCTCTTGGCAAGCCCTGTTAGCCTTTCCCCTGATTCATTTTTGTACTCCAAAGACAAATTTGCCTGTTACTCCAGGTATCACTTGACTTCCTACTTTTGCATTCCATTCCCCTATAATGAAAAGGACATCTTTTGGGGGTGTAAAACATTGACAGTTGTTTTAATTATTCACCCTACTCAGGTATATTTCTGTTTACTTGACCCTGTAGTATCCTTGAATTTGAATACTCCATCTTTTATTCTCCAGGCCACAAACAACATTCTATGTGGGATATGATAATGCATGGAACTTTTAAACTTCTTTCACTTAGAAAAACATATATGTTCTCTCCTCTCTCTCTCTCAAAAACACACTCTTCAACCTTAAACAAGAGTTCAAACTGAAGCCTACTTTAATATATTAGAGAGAAGGAACTTTGAAAAGTATGAGATAGAAATTTCAAACTAGACTGGAAATAAGCAAAAATTACTGGAATATTCTAGAATTTGCCCTAAAATGATATTGCTAGGTAGTTAAAATAGGAAAAAGGAGTCCAAAATGGTGGTGGCTAAAAGACAAAGAAAGGGAAAGCCTGCAAAAATGAAACAAAAGAAAATCTGAGGACCAGAGTGAGAAACTCAGGTGAAACAAACAGCCCTCCTGGCTAGCCCAATTTTGCATAGGGCAGGCTCAGGGAGAGGAGAAAAACATATATAAAGAGGGGCCAAAATCGAGCCCCTCTCTTCTTTTGGGTCAGCCCACCCTCATACCTCAAGGATTTATTTTCCTTTGCTTGCCAAATAAAATTGAGCTGTAACTGAGGTGTAATGCTGGTCTGCTGTTTCAAATCTTTGCTGTGGCGAGAGAGAACCAAGGAGATTACACACTCGTTGGACAATATCAAGTGATGAGAAGATGAACTCCTGGCATACATTATTTGAAAAAATTATTCGAGACAAAAAAAATATGTATATATGATTATACCTCCAATGAATTGTGATTTTCAACAAATATATAACTCATAAAGATAACTGTTTTTAAGTTTTAATCAGTCTATTATTTTCACCTCCATTAAATGGATAAAAATAATGGGAATCTGAATATTATATGATCTGATCTTTTCCTAATGCAATTTTTGGATCAATTTGAAGAGATTAAATTTTAGGGATGTAGATGAAGTATAATGCCCCCTCACACTATTTACTCACACTACACTATTTTCGTAATATATACCTACAGTGTAAAACAATACATAAATATGAAATGTTAACTTTTATCTGTGTAATAATTTATTTAAATCCTTCAA
>SJYQ01002276.1:66083-83849 GCA_006410935.1 Redunca redunca
TTCAATTGAATATTTCTCTTTTTCTCATAAACAATTTTTTATTAAGACCACTCAGTTTACATTCTTTTAAAAATATCCCAGAAACCACTATGAGGAGCAAGTACTGAGGAATAAATACCAAAGTATAACTGTATATAATGCTCTGATGTGTATGTTAAACAACTTTTCTCTCATTAAATCTATCATTTCTCCAATTTAGGCTAAAGGTTATAGCAAAATATGACATTTGTCATGAGTGGCTCATAAAGTGGTAGTGGCTATGCTTTTGAATCACGTTCACCTCATCTTCCAGGCACATTACATTAATACCTAGATATCCTAGTTTGGGGGCCTCCCAGGTGGCGCAGCAGTAAAGAATATATCTAGCAATGCAGGAGACTCAGGTTCCATCCCTGGGTTGGGAAGATTCCCCAGAGTAGAAAATGGCCACCCACTCCAGTGTTCTTGCCTGGAGAATCCCATGGACAGAAGAACCCAGTGGGTGGGCTATAGTCTGTGTGGTCACAAAGAGTCGGACATGACTGAGCAACACACATCCTAGTTTTGTTTCCTAAGAGTTCCCAGCAGATGATTCCAATTTTACAAAAGAAACAGACATGGAAACCTTGTCCTTGTAACTAGTTGTGTCATGAATAGAACTTTGACTTATATACAAAGGCTCAATGGGTTATGGAAAAAACAGAACATTATATGGGGCCTCCCTGGTAGCTCAGACAGTAAAGAATCTGCCTGCAGTGTAGGAGACAGGGTTCAATTCCTGGGTCAGGAAGGTCCTCTGGAGAAGGGAATGGCTACCCACTCCAGTATCCTTACCTGGAGAATTCTATGGACAGAGGAACCTGGTGGACTCCAATACATGCAGCCACAAAGACTCAGACACTACTGAGCAACCAACACTTTCACTTGTTTCTTTTCATGTGTTAATTAAAATAGAGAAAAAAATAAAGTTAGCTTTTCCCAGGTGTAAGTGCATATTTAAAGTTTTACATTATAAATTAACTATACTTCAATAAAAGAATGGTCAAAGAATTTTACAGTAAGCAAATATACCTCAAATGAAGATTTCCCCATATTTACAGAAAATGTTTTACAGATTCTTCCTTTTTAACAATTATCCCCTTACCACGTACCTCTTTCTAAGATCAGTCTAGACAATTTGGCACACTGAGGCAGCAATGTCCAGAAGGATAACCTCAGACAATTTTACCTTTAGCCTGAAGTTTTAATATCAAAATAAGGTCTTAAAATGATCCTTTCACAAATACAAGACTGACTGCTGCTGTAATAATATTAGTTCTTTGTCAAAGGTTGTATTCTTCTGTCCTCTTCTGCAGTCACCGCCTATCAGCCCCTCCTTTAAAGATCAGCTTTTTTCTCCCAACAACTATATGCCACTCATTGGCTGTCCAGGTAGGTTTAGAGAACCAGGCTCCACGGTGTTGTCACATGCCTGAACACCTGAGCTGGTACTCGTATTCTCCACACATCTCAGAGGATCTTGGAGAGGCGATCCTGGAACTCCTCACCACAGTCATGCTTTTTCTCCACGTCTCATAGCCCCTGTTGTGGTGGTTGCAACACTTTGTCAGGGAAGGGATGCTCATGTCAAGATGAACATCAAACAGTGGACAGACACATCCATTCAGGGCTGGGGGGGGAGGTTTATAACCGTAACACAGGAAAGACTTCAGTTGCTGCACTTCTACTGGCAGAGCCCGATTGCGCTTCCCAAGCGAGATCCAAGGTGGCATTCAAGGATGCGTCTGTCTTGCAAATACTCCTCCAGACGGTCTTCAAGGTGGCCCTCCAGTCAGTGGTCTGAGCCTGCTCCTGGCACCGGAAGGCGGTGGTCAAGGGGAGGAGGAGCAGGGCCAGCTGTGCAGAGTGGGGTGGCAAGGGCCCCAGAGTCCCCAGAGCCCGCAAAGCACCCCAGGCAGCAGCACAGGCCTCCCACATGGCGTTCACATCAACTCTTTATCATCCCCTAAAGATAAATATGTGAGTTATCTAACCCAGCTTTCCAGAGCACAGCACCACGATTTCCACCTAAGTTGTCAGGATATCCTTTTGAACAGAGGCATGGATCCTGCCACTAGGAGCTTTACCCAAAGCCAAAATCTCCCCTGTACAACACACAGTCATTTTCTAAAGACACATTCACATCACATCCAAGCTCTTTTATCCTTAGAACAAATTCCCAATAATAATCACTAAATCTGTGTTCAATTTCTTTGATACATTTTTCCAGGTTATTTCAGGTAACCTTTATAAGCAATCAAATATTACTACTGAGATTATTTTAGGTTAATTTGTCTTCTCTAAATATGACTTTGTTAACAATAAAATCACCACATTCATTCTTTATATGAATGACTTTGTAAGTACTCTCTCATATGGGGCATCTTCCTCTTTCCCGAGGCCAGTTTGAAGAAGAAACCATACCTTATATCTTATGATTATGAGGTATCTTATTCTCAACACTGGATTAGGAAATAAGGCTCTCTAAAAATGCCACTGATATAGTCCAACCAGCAATTTTCTATCATTGCCCTCTATTATTTAACCAGTAAAACAAACCACTTTAAAAACAAAGAAAATGAAAAAGACATTGAGTAAACAAGATTCACAAAAGATTTCTATTAAATACTTTTTTTGGATGCATCAAATATGTAAATAAAACACTTCCTTTGTCAAGTATTTTGACATAGAATCATATTTTTTAATATATTTTGAAAGTCTAATATATATATAGTATTTGTTGTGTTTTTCCTGAAATGCCAATTTTTAACAATTTTAGAAATTCATACACCATTGCAAATTTTAGTGAAATGAAAATATTTTAGAGTAGCAACCTAATAAGTCAAGCTAATAACATCAATTCTAGAGAATAATCTGATAGTTAAAGTAAATACACCTGCATTTAATACCTTTCTAAACCTGTTGCTATATATACTGTAGAGAAATCCTCAAAAGGTTCTTAAGGAGAAACTTTGGGCCTGTTGACTGCAGTTTTGTATGCAGTATCAGAAGGACTGAGGCAACTACTCACCCATCTCTGGGGGGAAAGGCTAAGCAAAAGGACATGTGAGCAGGGTTTGGGGTGCCATAGAAGAGTTAGACAATGGACTAGATGAAGCCAGCGACATGACTAGATCATAAAATAATTTCAATATAAACATGATTGGAAGTGAGAAACAAAATGAGGCCTATACCACAAGAACATATTTTAATTACAAATACATGCCCATCAACATTTACATAAGGAAAACTTATACACATAAAGATTAAAGAAGCATGAACTATACACACACACACACACACACACACACATATATTTGGATGGGACAACACAAATTGCAAAAAAATACTGAACTTACCAAGCACTGTTAGTGATACCATGGTTGTATTTCTCAAATTACATCTATATACTATATCATTGAGCAAATGAATAATATATATTGTTGGGTGTGAGCATTTTCATTGGGAAAGAAGGGAGATATAAATGTAGAAGGGAAAATGGTGAGGAAGAATTTAGCACTGAATTTTAATTACTGGTATTAACATGAACTCATATTTTCTAAAATATGTGTATATTTTAGTGTTGTCCACAGAAATAGCCCAGGAGCGACAAGGCCTTAATGGCAATTAACAAAGCCAGATCTTGGTGCCTATGCCCACTTCTCAACAAAATAAACCATGGCTCCTTGGAGTAATTTCTCTAGGACAGAGAAAGTACTGATGAATAACTGAAAGTACAGTAACTTGTTGAACCAGAAAACACTTTAAAGAGATGACAAGGTCATATCAAAATCACCTAGAAGCCACCTGAATGGATTCCACATTCCAAATTTAGATCAACTTGAACATTAAGAAGAAAAATTAAAGCAAAGGATGTTGACACAGTGAATCTTAAAAAATGAATGGATCAAAAGAGGAGAGGGGTATCTGAAACAGAATATATATATATATATATATATATATATATACCCTATTTCTGTACATCTGAAACTAACACAATACTTTACATCAACTATACTTTAAAAAAATGATGAAAAACTCTTCTTTACAGATGAATGCTAGGAAAATAGTTAGAAAATAATTGCTTTGCAACTACCAAGAGACAGACTAAGAAGATGATAGACCAAAGAGGACATGCTAACAACTGCTAATCTAAATTCTTCATTTTATTCACCTTTCAACATTTCTATAGCTTTGCAAATTTTACAAATAAATGTAACAAATTTTAAAAACAGACACCCAGAATGCTACCATGTTTCTCAAGGACACATGCAAAATAAGGATACAGATGAAACACTATATAATTGTTTACCATGGGACAGGAGAAGCAGGAATATGGAAACAGGAAAAAGAGATCATATTTCACTGTTATTTGAAATGACACTAACACCTGAAGATGCCATTTTGCCAAGGGGAGAACAGAAACAAAAATAAAGAAAAAGATGGAATCATATTCTAAGATCAATCAAGCCCCTAAAATAATTTGTTTTAACTTAACTCTTTCTTCTTTAACCTTTCATCTAATCTAAGCCTTGCTTATAAATTCAGTACACAAAATATCACAGAATAGTATTTTCTTTTGTGGGGACCAACAGTATAATATATATTTACTCAGAAACATAATTGCATAGTGAATGTCCCTTGCATTTTTATTACTTTTAACACAGAACCTCAACAGGGGAGTGTGAACTGGAATGATCTGAAATAGAAAGGGACTTATCTATTGATATCTTTATATTAAAAAATTCATTTATGCAGAGAGAAAGATTTTGAAATCTTGCTATTTTCTCCAGCCTTTTGAATTTTTCACTTCCTTCCAGAATAAATATAATAGTTTAATGTAATAATCACATGGATATTTGCATATGAAAAGCATTACTTAATTATAGCTTGACTGCCAAACTTGCCCCAAATAGGAGGATGAAAACATCAAAATAAAATAACACCAGATTATCAAAGCAAGAAGCAGAGCAGCAGGAAGTCCAGACATCAATAACAAGATAAGTTCCAGTAAGATATAGTATGCTCACATTTCTTAAGTGTTTATCAATTTGAACCACACTTTTTTTTTCATGCAAAACATAAGAATAAAAACCTTTCAATAAAAACTGTCATTATATCTAAATTGGTTATAAGAAAGTCTTCTGGAATCTATATTGCAGAACCACAACAACTGGATTCCGTCATGTTATAGGATTATAACACTTGGGAAATACTTTAAGAGATAATGAAAAGTGGACTGGAGGTAGTGGTTGCGACCACTCAGTAAACTGCCAGGGCCGGCACTCCGTAATCCATAACCCTCGCTTTATCTGTTCTACTTGCTCAGAGTTTCCAGAGGCTCAAAAAGAGTCAGGCTTTGCACAGGAAAGGCTTCCCTGGTGGCTCAGACGGTAAAGAATCTACCTGAAACGGTTTGATCCATAGTCAGGAAGATGCCCTGGAGAAGGGAATGGCAACCCACTTCAATATACCCTAACCGAAAGTGAGAGTCTGCGGCTCTCGGCGTTTAAATACTTCAGTAAGCTGAACCATTACCCAAGACTGTTCCACATTTGTAAGTCATATTATACTTCAGAAATCCCTTGAAGCTCCATGAAGACCAGGAAGCCTAAGCTTCAGAACCCATTACACATGCCCTTTATGTATTCAAAACTATGCATTATTTTCCTTAAAGACTGCACCAAAATTGTACCAGCTTTCCAAACCTGCTCAACATTCAGAAAACTAAGATCATGGCATCTGATCCCATCACTTCATGGGAAATACATGGGGAAACAGTGGAAACAGTGGCAGACTTTATTTTGGAGGGGGGCTCCAAAATCACTGTAGATGGTGATTTCAGCCATGAAATTAAAAGACGCTTACTCCTTGGAAGGAAAGTTATGACCAACCTAGATAGCATATTCAAAACTAGAGACATTACTTTGCCAACAAAGGTCCATCTAGTCAAGGCTATGGTTTTTCCAGTGGTCATGTATGGATGTGAGAGTTGGACTGTGAAGAAAGCTGAGTGCTGACGAATTGATGCTTTTGAACTGTGGTGTTGGAGAAGACTCGAGAGTCCCTCCGACTGCAAGGAGATCCAACCAGTCCATTCTAAAGGAGATCAGTCCTGGGTGTTCTTTGGAAGGAATGATGCTAAAGCTGAAACTTCAGTACTTTGGCCACCGTGGGAAGAGTTGACACAGTGGATCAGACTCTGATGCTGGGAGGGATTGGGGGCAGGAGGAGAAGGGGACGACAGAGGATGAGATGAGATGAGATGGCTGGATGGCATCACTGACTCGATGGAACTGAGTTTGAGTGAACTCCGGGAGTTGGTTATGGACAGCGAGGCCTGGCGCGCTGCAATTCACGGGGTTGCAAAGAGTCGGACACGACTACGGTCATTCAGTGGAGCGGACCTAACCTCTTCCAGGTGCTGCTACCTCACTGGAAAGGATTTTTGATCGAATAAACTCTTAAAAGTTTGAATATGCCTCCGTTTATATTTTAAAAGTTCTATCACCAGAAAAACAAGCCAAAGGGACTCCAAGGGCCCCCAGGAACCCCGAATGATCAGGCGGAGTTCCCTGCGGAGCTGCTGCCTCCTTGCGGCCTGCGGAGGTCGTGGGAATGTCGCCTCCCTTCGGATCCCGGTCCTCGTTTAGCAGCTTTGCGTCGGGAGCATTCACACTTAGACAAAAGTCTGAACTTTTTCTGAAAACTGGGGCTTGAAACTGCCTGGAGTTGACTTAGATCTAATTTAGAAACCGGACTAGTTCCAAGGTCGGACCTGGTCCAACTTAGAAAGCAGTCCGGGTTCTGGTTCTGACGGGGCCTGGGTCAGACTGGTTCCAGCCTCGGGCCAGGTCTGACTAAAAGTGGGCTGGGCCCACGTGAGACCTCAGGGGACTAAAATTTGATTTTAAGCCTGAACAGTACGTTACTACCAAAGATGATCTTGGATCACAGTGATCACAGCGGAGACCTTGTAACCGAGAAAACTCCTAACTGTCCATTTAGGAGCAGCCCCTCAGGAAAAGGGGTAGGTCAAACATCTCTGTGAAGGGTAGAGGGAGGGTTATTTTTCCTTCCCTGCAGTTTCTGGGGCCGAAGAAAGTCGCTGGGACATCCCACTCACTCTGCAGACTGCATCCCAGTCAAACTGGCGAACCCTATGAAAGGTAAGAATTCTCACCAAGGCCTGCCCTCCTAAACCTCTGCCTGGGTGACTAATTGAGAGAAGAAGGTAAATTTTCATGTTGTCCCTTCCTTTCCAAATTCAGATTGTCTGGAAAAAGGCATTTCTAAGAATTAGATCTTTGAATTGTGATTTATGGATTTCCATTTGGGTACCCATTGGTTGTCTTCTTTCTCTCTCAGAAACAGTTGTTACTTTCTGGTCGATCTTGTTTTTTGTCCTGAGAATTTGGCTTTAGCAACTGTCAGATTGGGGGCCCCCTGAATATGGCTGGAAAGAAGTATGGTTTACATCCCATTTGCAGCTAAAATCCTACCAACTTTCATCAGCTCTCAGGAATCGTCTGAGTTTTTCTTTCTTTTGGTTATTTTTGAAAGCATTTCTGAATCTTGGGAGGGTAGAATCTTTTCACCCTCTTTGGGACCCTTCCTGTGTCCATGGAGTTGTTTAATATTGCTAGGAATATTTCCTGTTTCTCCTGGCTGACACTTGACAAAAATTTATTTATTTATTATTTATTTATTTATTGTAGCCCTGAAATCAGAAGTTGGCAAAACTGCAAGCTGATATTCAACAGCCTGATAGGGTTTTTTGTTTTGTTTTGTTTTGCATTCTCCCCTGAGCTAAAATAAAACTAGGCACCCAGAGAGAAAGAAAAACTTTCTGAAGACTAATATATCTAAATCTAGAACATAGGAATTAGGAATCTTTCCAGCTTAGACTTCTATCATAGTTGAAGATTTTCTCCCTGATGTAAAGAAGCAAACTGAAGAATAAGTAGCTAGATGGCAGATCAACCTAAGTAGCTTTCAGGTTGCAACTCAGTTCCTTGAGAAATTTAAAAAAATAATAATAATAACTACACTGTTCTTGCATGCATAGTGCTGTCGCTTCAGTTGTGTTGGACACTTTCCAACCCCATGGACTGTAGCCAGCCAGGCTCCTCTGTCCATGGAATTCTCCAGGCAAGAATACTGGAGTGGATTGCCATTTCCTCCTCCAGGGGGTCTTTCCTTGACCCAGAGATTGAACTATAGTTTGTTACATCTCCTGCACTGGCAGGCAAGTCCTTTACCACTAGTGCCACCTGCACTCTTCTTAAGAATCAAGTTTTCACAAGAACAGAAATGCAGCTTTAGAAACAGTTCAAAGCCCTTCTATCTTTTTTTTTTTACCAATCCCCAACCCTGTCATCTTAAAAAGCTTCTAGGTACTATTAAAATTCTGGATTTCGGTAACAAAGGTCCTTGGGGGAACTCAAATTCCTTCCCAGTGCTTTTGAGATGTAAATGTTTTACCCAAATTTCTTTAGGAACTGAGAGCCATCCGTTATCAGAAGAAAAAGAAAAAAAGGAAAAGCTATTTGAAAAACTAGGTGAATGAAAAATATTAAAAAGCTCCACAAATATTGGTGAAACATTAAAGGCATATAAGCAGTTATATGTAAGTTATGCCATCTGCCAGAACACAATCTATATTCCACTGTTCTTTTATAAACTAGTCAGCTTTGCATTATTGTTCCCATCTTATGGCTAAAATTTTAAAATTAAAGCTGTAAGATTTCTGTATGCTTTCTGTCTATATATTTCTGTATGTCTATGCATGTATGTTATAGATGTATGATATATGTGTGTTTTAAAAGTTCAATCTAAGATTCATTGTGAGAAGTTCTGCAAGGTTGATTTTTATAAAGCCTTATATGGTCAATCACTACTCTTGCTGCACTTATATAAATAATTAGGCCAAGTTTAATGAGATTCAATTTATTCTTCAAAAAAATTAGTCTTACTGTGATCATATTTGATTAAAATGAGGGTGATTAGACTGAGGAAAAAAACTGTTTCAATAGAAAATTGTAAAAACAACCTGTGGGTGTCAGATTCTAGTCCATTCTAGTCTGTTCATTGTCTTTGAGGTTTTGTTATGTATCCATAAATTGAACTCGATCCTGAATTCTACTCTACTCAAATATCTGGCTAAAACTCCTGGCTTGAGATACAGGTGCAATTCATATGGCAGATAATTATGGATGAAGTTAGTTTTGTGGTAACTCTCAAAGTAGAGTACGGGTGGTTTTACCAATAGATGGAAGGTAGCAAAGTCCAAATGAAAACCCTAGACAAACAGGCATTCTGTGGGCTTGAAAAAAGAACAAGTTATGGTGACAATGGTATAGGAAGCAAGGAAGGAGAGAGAAGTTCCCAAAGTGAGTTTCAGTTCAGTTCAGTTTCTCAGTTGTGTCCAACTCTTTGCAACTCCATGGACTGCAGCACGCCAGTCTTCCCTGTCCATCACCAACTCCCAGAACTTACTCAAATTCATGTCCATTGAGTCGGTGATGCCATCCAATCATCTCATCCTCTGTTGTCCCCTTCTCCTCCCACCTTCAATCTTTCCCAGCATCAGGGTCTTTTCCAGTGAGTCAGTTCTTCCAATCAGGTGGCCAAAGTATTGGAGCTTCAGCTTCAGAATCAGTCCTTCCAATGAATATTCAGGACTGATTTCCTTTAGGATTGACTAGTTGGAACTACTTGCAGTCCAAGGGAGTCTCAAGAGTCTTCTCCAACACCACAGTTCAAAAGCATCAATTCTTTGGTGCTCAGCTTTCTTTATAGTCCAACTCTCACATCTATACATGACTACTGGAAAAACCATAGCTTTGACTAGACAGACCTTTGTTGGCAAAGTAATGTCTCTGCTTTTTAATATGCTGTCTAGGTTGGTCATAACTTTTCTTTCCCTGGTGGCTCAGAGGTTAAAGCGTTTGCCTGCAATGCGGGAGACATGGGTTCAATTCCTGGGTCAGGAAGATCCCCTGGAGAAGGAAATGGCAACCCACTCCAGTATTATTGCCTAGAAAATCACATGGGTGGAGGAGCCTGGTGGGCCACAGTCCACGGGGTGGCAAGAAGTCGGACACAACTGAGCGACTTCAAGGAGCAAGTGTCTGTTAATTTCATGACTGCAGTCACCATCTGCAGTGATTTTGGAGCCCCAAAAAAGAAAGTCTGTCAGTGTTTCCACTGTTTCCCCATCTATTTGCCATGAAGTAATGGGACCAGATGCCATGATCTTCATTTTCTGAATGTCGAGTTTTAAGTCAACTTTTTCACTCTCTTCTTTCACTGAAGCACAAGCTGGAATCAAGATTGCCGGGAGAAATATCAGTAACCTCAGATACGTAGATGACACCACCCTTATGGTAGAAAGTGAAGAACTAAAGAGCCTCTTGATGAAAGTGAAAGTGAGTTTGGCACAAAATAACTCACTGAAACTGAAGAGAAGCCAAAGATAAGTTAGGAAAGACCTGTAAATTTGGGGACTAAGAACCCAGCCATGAAATTTAAAGGAGAGGTTTCCATGGAGAGGTGTAGGTGGAGATTAAATTGCTTAAACAGTAAAGAAAGGTACGAGTCATGTTGTCAGGCATTTTGGTAGTGAAAAGGAAATAAAACAATTATCCCAGCCATGATGTTATTTAATCTCAATAAAATATGTTGCAATACTTTCCCAAATCTGTTTCCTATACCCCAGACTCTTCTCATTTGAATCTATCCTAAACACCTCATCTTAGGACTATTTCCAATGTGAAGAGCAAATAGTAACTTCCTTTTTCAAACATATTGACAACTTCATTGTGTGGTTTAAACTATATAAATTCTTCACACTCAGCTTCATGGTCCTTCAACATATAAATAGTATGGTTTCCCATTTATTCTCTGCTGCTCCCCAACAAACACTCTGTGCTACACCAGAGTTGTAATATTTGTTATTCTGCAAATATCCCTGAACTTTCAAGTTACTATTCACTCCTGGTCTTTCTTCCCCTTAGTTTTGAGTAAGATTTCCACATCCCTGTTCTACATTCTTATGTATGCTTCCACTCTTTCCCAAGTGGTGCATTCATTATCTAACCTTTCCTGATTGCTGCAGACTATGTTCCCCCCGAATTCATATGTTGAAGCCCTAATCTCTGGTGTATTTGGAGGTAATAGGGTCTTTGCGTGCATGCATGCTAGGTCGCTTCAGTTGTGTCTGACTCTTTGCAAACCTGTGGACCATAGCCCTCCAGGCTCCTCTGTCCATGGGATTCTCCAGGCAAGAATACCAGAGTAGGTTGTCATGCCCTCCTTCAGGGGATCTTCCCAACCCAGGGATTGAATCCACATCTCTTACGTCTCCTGCATTGGCAGGCAGATTCTTTACTGCTAGTGCCTTCTGGGAAGCCCCAAATAGGGTCTTTAGGTTAGTATGGTTAAATGTGATCATAAAGACAGGGTCCCTATCCAAACTTATCCATGCTGGCCTTATGAAAAAAGGAAGAAAGAGATTTCTGCAAGCACTCAGAGAAAAGGCCATGTGAGTTCAAAGAGGAGACCTGAAAAAAAGAACTCTCATCAGAAAGCCAATTCCGCATAAACTTCATCTTGGATTTTCAACCCCCAAAACTGTGAGAAAATGCATTTCTGTTGTTTAAGCCACCCATTCTGTGGTATTTTGTTTTGGCAACCTGACTTGACTAATACATTGATCCAAAATGAGATATCACTTGCATCCCCCCCACCACCATATGTAGGATTCATTTTTGCCTAACTCTAGAGCACTGGATCTATTTTTAAAGCTATCTTGTCACAGATATTAGGATAAAATTTTTGGATGAGAAGAAATACACTTGGTTTTGTAAACCCCATGTATTCTACATCCTGCACATTCACTATAACAATTAATATACTGAATTATAATTATAAAAATTCTATAATTCGAACAAAGCCAGATTTTACTAACAGAATTACCTGTCTATATGTATGAATTGATGAAGTAGTCACCTCTCTGAGAATTTAAGACTATATTTGAAACCCTAATTTTCTGAAAATGCTATAATATCTTTGGATTGCATTATTGTACAGATCTATCTGAAAATCTGTATAGCTATTAAAAACAAGCAGCAAACTAATGTCTATGTAGTTGTGTGAAACGGGAGAAGTCACTTTCACCCTGGACCACATCCTACAGACCTAAAAAGGAAAGTAGATAGCACGTGACTCCCGGTGCTCCCAGTCATCATCACATGTGGGTCTGTGGATTTGAGGTGAATAAACAAGTGCCAACCAATTCATGATGTTTTCATTGTCGCAGTGTCTTCAAGCTTTGACCTTAGCAGTAGAGACCTGAGGGCATTTTAATTTGCTACTGTGTTGACTGTGGGGAGAAATTACTTGCAACACTGTCTGTGAAATTTAAGGAGAACAAAAAGTAAATAAAAGTATCTTCAAATCACACTCATCATGGTCCTAATACTTGCTAGTGCTTTGCTTTGGATGCTTTCCTACACTCTTGTATCTTTACGAAAATTCTATCACATTGGTATGAGGACTTCATTTGGAAAGGAGGCAGATAAGGTTCAGAAGTATTGGAATTAAATTTCTCAAGATTTTATATATATAATAATTATAAAATATATAATTATTGTTGTTGTTCAGTTGCTAAGTTGTGTCCAACTCTTTGTGACCCCATGAGCTGCAGCATGCCAGGCTCCCCTTTCCCTCACTATCTCCTTGAGGTTGCTCAAACTCCTGTCAGTGATCCTATCTAATCATCTCATCCTCTGTTGTCCCCTTCTCCTCCTGCCCTCACTCTTTCCCAGCATCAGGGTCTTTTCCAATGAGTCAGCTCTTTGCACAGGTGGCCAAAATATTGGAGATTCAGCTTCAGCATCAGTCCTTCCAGTGAATATTCAGGATTTATTTCCTTTAGGATTGACTGGTTTGATCTCCATGCTGTCCAAGGGACTCCTGAGAGTGTTCTCCAGCACCACAATTTGAAAGCATCAGGTCTTTGGCGCTCAGCCTTCTTTATGGTCCAACTCTCACATCCATACTTGACTACTAGAAAAACCATAGCTTTGACTAGATGGACCTATGTTGGCAAAGTGATGTCTCCACTCGATGTATACAATATACAAAGTATAATTTAAAATATCTATAATTATTTTACATTGTATGTTTATTATACAACATAGTAAAATGATATGAATATGTGTTTAGACATTAGTACATCATATATATCAATAAATTTTATATAGTTGTAATAATATATAATTTATGATGTAGCATATATATAGTTAGGAATGGGATCAGCACACTAAAGCCTGTGCTGTTTCCAAAATTCTATGCTAACAGCTTTAAAAGCACATTTTTTTAATTTTAAAATTATAAAGAAATTAGAGAAAAGATGATTGTTTGAAAGCACAAGTTATTATGAGCCCTCACTTATGTTACAATGAAAAGTACAAAGAAAAATACAAAATAAAATGTCTCTTGCTAGACTGTGCATTAAAATTTGTTATCTTAGGTTTGCTCTTTTCATTTTGGTTTTTGAAATGTGTGGTATATTTACACAGAAGAAATAAACTGAATGCCACATATCTTTAAACTTGAAACCTGACATATTATATTGAATTTCATTTGCTTCTAAGTGTTGTGCAGTATGAGTTCTGTTCATCAAATTGTGAAATTCAATTTTTTTTTTTCTTCCAGGTAATGGAAAATGCTTAAATAAATGACATTTTGGTCCACTATATTACATTTGGTGGTGGATCATAGATAAGAGTGGAAAAAAGCAAAAAGCTAAAGCATTTACTTTTTTAAGNTAAAAAATAAATTCTTAAGCTTGTGCTATATACATTAAGTTGGCTATTTTAAGGTGATAAGCATTTCATATATTAGACATTTAACATAACTAAAAACCAACACTTTAGAAAACGGGACTGAGGGGGTTGCTTACCAATTAAAATTTGTTGCAGGAAGTTGAATGGCAACAGCTGAGGTGTGACTAGCTCACAGCCTAAAGCCAAGAGAAGCCTGTCCATCTCCACGGGCTCCTTCCTGCTACCTCTGTTCCCACTATATTGTAGTCTCTCGTTTTTAACTTTTTTGAAACTTTCCACACTCTCCTACTTACCATGCAAGAACAAATCGATTGAACCCTCCCTGTATCTTTCCAACTCCTCAATCCTTTCTTTAATTAACTACTTCACTCTGACCAACCCCTCTTCTTGGGCCTCCAGCCACCTGGATGACAATAGTAAGCCCCTTTCTGCAGTTGATGCCATGTGCGTCTTCAACTGCAAAATTAGAGAACTCTTGATGATCACATGGAGTTCTGACAATTCTGACATTTCATAGATGTTTAATTTGTCAATCTAGATTTAATTCCTCTTAACTGTCTAAAACTTTGAAAGTAGAGCAGTATATATGCCAAAATATGTTTTATTCTGAAGACAAATGAATAATGTCTGTCACCGTCACACAGGTGATAAGAAGGTAGCCCCAAAAGGAAAGTCCATTCTCACCAGGCTAGTCCTGGCCTCTCTCATATCTTGCCCACATTTCTTCCGTTTCCTCATCTCTCTGTCTCCAAGCTCATCATTCTTCAATTCATCCTCAACACTATTGCCACAGAGGTCTTCCTAAAATACCCTCAGTTGAGGCTGATTTTCAGGTCTAATACTTCATGCTTTATTATTATCTATAAAATACACTTCTGTCAAAACAAGATGTTCAAGACTCTCCCATGATCAAATAACAAATTGTTTGCTAAACTATTTCTACTACTCTCCTATAAGAAATCGCCATACTTCTGAACTGGTCTTTTAGCAAACATTGAAAATATTTTTCCAGGTCCTTAAGATTTTATTGTATAAATAACCATTCTCCTCATCTACACTTACCTTTCCTTCCAACCAATCCCCACATTGTGATGAAGGTTGAAAAAGTGAAAGTGTTAGTTTCTCAGTCATGTCTGACTCTGCGAGCCCATGGACAGTAGCCCCCTAGGCTCTTCTTTCCATGGAATTCTCTAGGCAAGAATGCTGGAGTCAGTATCCATCCCTTTTTCCAGGGGATCATCCTGACCCAGAGATCAAACCCAGGTCTCCTGCATTGCAGGCAGATTCTTTACCATCTGAGCCACCAGGGAAGCCCGTGATGAACATTAGGAAAGCACAGTTCACTTATCATCTGTCTTGCTTATTTGGCTTGTACTAAAGCTATCTCATAATACAGATTTTTATAGAAATATATTGTTCTCTTTGGGGATATAGCTTTGTTGAGGGTAGAGACAACTCCCAATAAATTTATGTCAATTGTTAGAACAATTAAGGTGACTCAAGCAAGTATACAAATAATTTGGAGATCAGATTCAAAATAATCAAACAATCACCTGACTGACATTTATTTCGTTTTGACACTTTATTTACGGAAGATGTTAGATTGCAGGGATTTTTTTAATGGGTAGGAAATATACCGTTGTGTGAAAATTGTATAAGTCTTAATTATGTTGAATTGGTTCATGGTGCTTTTTGGGGAGAAGGCAATGGCACCCCCCTCCAGTACTCTTGCCTGGAAAATCCCATGGGTGGAGGAGCCTGGTAGGCTGCAGTCCATGGGGTCGCTAAGAGTCAGATACAACTGAGTGACTTCACTTTCTCTTTTCATCTTCATGCATTGGAGAAGGCAATGGCAACCCACTCCAGTGTTCTTGCCTGGAGAATCCCAGGGACGGGGGAGCCTGGTGGGCTGCCGTCTATGGGGTCACACAGAGTCAGACACGACTGAAGCAACTTAGCAGCAGCAGCAGCAGCAGCATAGTCTTCTGCTTTTCTGTATATTCATTCTAATTTGAGAGTTTGATATTGAAACTACAACTAAAAATCTTAATTTATCTACTTAAAAAATAATTGTAATATACACTGGAACTATATTTAACTTTGGTCTGTATCTCCCAAGTCATATGTAAATGTGTTATCATACTTTCATAATTTAAAAATTAAGAAAGAGAAAAGAAAACTGAGTAGGAAATAGTCTGCCCTCTTCTCAAGAGATCTTAATAACATACAGGCAAAATATTTCAAAAAATACAACTTATGCTATATAAAGAAAAACTTATACTGTACCTTGTATTTCACTTTAACTTTTAGTATAAATACCAAAGTCCCTATCAGTGGTAGATATCCCCTTGAGATACAAGGAATCTGGAACAACATTCAAATAAAGGAGAAAGGAAATTAGAAATCCTTCTGAGACATGTCTTCAATAAATTATCCATGCAAAACTGTTAAGATACTGGCAGGTGCTCAGAAATAAAATACTGAATCTAGCATCCCAGGAGAGTAGACCCATGTCAATAAATTCAGTTGTTTTAGTCTGAGATTTCACATTACTTAATACCTTTAGAACCGACTCTCATTAAGATAGTGCTCAAGAGTCCAAATTGTCAGGGTCTTGCAACCATTTCAGTGTGTAAGCTATCTCCTTTCTTATAAGATTCTATAGATGAGGATAATTATCCATGGTAACAATGTAGTGTGAAGTGGGGAGGATTTAGCCCTGAAACAATATCTATCTTTTTATGAAATTGGTCTTCAAATGTAATCATTGAGAATTTTGACAAGGTGAGCTCTTGTTTTTCAGACAGGAGTCAAGGGTGAAAGTGGTGGAGGAATGTGGTAGGTGGTTTTCTCCAGCAAGGAAGATTTAAGATTTGGGAGGGTTCCCAGTTTTCAGTCTGACTTGTGTCTTCCTACATCCCCCTTCTCAACATTTAGAGTCCCTCTTTTGAGCCGCCAAGGCTCCTAATGCCCATAGTAGAGACCTGGCGATGTGTGTGGGTCTGAATGGAAGCTGGGCAACAGTTCCAGGTAAGCCCTGAACCTGAGGCTCCAGAACAACTTCCCTGCAGCAATATGAGTTAGAAGAGAACCCAGAATATACTAAATACCATGTGCTAGCAACTCTATTACATACAAATGGGATAGATTCAAGAGCAAACAACCATAGATCTGTGATCAGAGCATAGATGAGTCAAAGGAGGGGAACAAAGAGACCAAATGTAACAATAATATTTACTAAGGCATATAGTTAACTCTAGGCTTTCCAGATGGTTCAGTGGTAAAGAATCTGCCTGCAGTGCAGGAAACACAGGTCGAGAAGATCCCCTGGCAAGAAATGCCAACCCACTTCAGTACTTTAGCTTGGCAAATCCCATGGACAGAGGACCTGGTGGGCTACAGTCCATGGGGTCACAAAAGAGTCAGACACAACTTGGTTACTAAACAGCAACCGCAACAATCAACAATAATACTTAACTGTATTGAAAAACAGTCGGAAAAGTATAAATGACATAAAAACTATGTAGGAATGAAGTGAAACTATACATTTTCCTAAATTAGTTACTAGTAATAAGCCTAGAATCTACCTTGAATATTTATTACAGACTCAAAATACATCAGTTAATCCTAACAGCTGACTGAACATATTAAGAAAAAATAAAAGAGGATGATTCATACCATAACCTATAATACACAAAGAAAGATGAATGTAAAATAAGTTATATATCCCAAATACTTTAGTTTGTAAAGCCTAAAGATGAAAAGTAAGGAAGTTAATTTTTATCTTGAGAAATTAGAACAATTTTGAAAAAACAAAGGAAGGATTTCCCCAGTGGTCCAGTGGTTAAGACTCTCTTCCCTCAGTGCAGGGGGCAAAAGTTCAACCTCTAGTTGG
>SJYQ01002276.1:92219-149077 GCA_006410935.1 Redunca redunca
TCTGCATAGAAGTTAAATAAGCAGGGTGACAATATACAGCCTTGACCTACTCCTTTTCCTATTTGGAACCAGTCTGTTGTTCCATGTCCAGTTCTAACTGTTGCTTCCTGACCTGCATACAGATTTCTCAAGAAGCAGGTCAGGTGGTCTGGTATTCCCATCTCTCTCAGAATTTTCCACAGTTGATTGTGATCCACACAGTCAAAGGCTTTGGCATAGTCAACAGCGCAGGCAGCTGCGACAAGCACACTAAGTGCAGGCGGCTGCGACCGGTGCACTGGGCATGGCAAAGAAGAGCTACCCCACATCCGAGGTCAGGGGCAGAAGGCGGGAGGACCCCATGCCTGAAGGGCGACAGCCAAGAGGAGTTACCCAACATCCGAGGTCAGGGGCAGTGGCCAAGAGTGCCAGGCTGTGATGGCGCAGGAATAGCCAAGAGGAGCTACCCTGCATCCAAGGTCAGGGCTGGCAGCTGAGAGGAGCCACCCCACATCCAAGGAGAGGTGGCTGCGCCGGCTCAGGAGGGCCTAGAGGAGCTATCCCCCATTGAAGGTCGGGAAGGGCAGTGGTGAGGAGATACACCTCATCCAAGGTAAGGAGCAGGGCTGCACTTTACTGGAGCAGCCGGAAAGAGATACCCCACGCCCAAGGTTGGAGAAACCCAAGTAAAATAGTAGGTGTTGCAAGAGGGCATCAGAGGGCAGACACACTGAGACCAACCTAGATAGCATATTCAAAAGCAGAGACATTACTTTTCCAACTAAGGGCCATCTAGTCAAGGCTATGTTTTTTCCTGTGGTTATGTATGCATGTGAGAGTTGGACTGTGAAGAAGGCAGAGCGCGGAAGAATTGATGCTTTTGAACTGTGGTGTTGGAGAAGACTCTTGAGAGTCCCTTGGACTGCAAGGAGATCCAACCAGTCCATTCTGAAGGAGATCAGCCCTGGCATTTCTTTGGAAGGAATGATGCTAAAGCTGAAACTCCAGTATTTTGGCCACCTCATGCGAAGAGTTGACTCATTGGAAAAGACTGATGCTGGGAGGGATTGGGGGCAGGAGGAGAAGGGGACGATAGAGGATGAGATGGCTGGATGGCATCACTGACTCAATGGACGTGAGTCTGAGTGAACTCCGGAAGTTGGTGCTGGACAGGGAGGCCTGGTGTGCTGCAATTCATGGGGTTGCAAAGAGTCGGACATGACTGAGCGACTGAACTGAACTGAAAGGCAACTGACAAACACAACACAAGACTCTGGACATGTATCCTTTTGCTATACAGATCATTATGGCCAAAAAATGGCAAAACTTGAATGGCATCTGAGGGCTAGACAGTAGTGATTATCTGTTAACTTCCTGATTTTGATGACTAAATCATAGTCATGTAGGAAAATGCCCTTGTTTACAGGAAACAGCACTCTTGTGAGGGGTGATGGATCATCACATTGCCATCTGCTTTAAATTAAGTTCTATTTGCTCTTCTTGCAGTTTTTTCTTTCTAAGCTTGAGATTGTTACAATGATACATAAAGTGTGAAAAATTGATAATCATATACAACCTGGTTACCTGGATAACTGAGAAACAAAACCTGGGTAAATTCAGAAGCTTGTTTATCTAACAGGTATCCCTCATATGTACATATGTAGATGAATATTTATATATTATATTTTATTGATTTATATTTATGTTTTGGAAAATAAACATTAACCACTATGAGCTATTGCAGGAGATGCAATAGATGCAGATTCAGTCCCTGGGTGAGTAGTATCCCCTGGAGAAGGAAATGGCAACCCAATCCAGTATTCTTGCCCAGAGAATCCCATGGACAGAGGAGCCCGGAGGGCTATAGTCCATAGGGTCACAAAGAGTTGGACACAACTTAACCGACAGCCCAGCAAGCACATTCAGGCATGTGAATGCACTCTGTCATGTGCAACTCTTTGTGACCCCATGACTGTAGCCCACCAGGCTCCTCTGTCCATGGGATTCTCTGGGCAAGAATACTGGAGTGGGTCACTGTGCCCTCCTCCAGGGGATCATCCCAACTCAGGGATCAAATCCATGTTTCTTGCATTGGCAGGCAGGTTCTTTGCCTCTAGCACTACCTGGGAAGTGCTCCTCCCCATACCTGAATACTATCATTGTAAGGAGCTACTACTTTGGGGGCCTTAAAAGAGCTAATCCAGGAAGAAGCCCTACATAACTTAAGGCAGGGCAAAAGCTAGTCTCAGTTTCTGACAGGAATCAACTAGCATCTGCTGGCGTTTGAATCTTCACCAACATCAAATTTGACCCCCAGAGGAAGAGTGGGACCTTTTTCCCTCAGTTTTAATTTCCATTACCTTTCCTGCCTGATGGTATATAAAGCATTCTTGTTCATTTGAGGAAAATCAACACTGTAATCTAGCCTACGTTTCAGAGGAAGGGAAGTCATATTTTCTTCTCTAAAGCTCACTACATTTCTTTAGCTTTCAACTATGAGCATACTCTACATTTACAATCATAAAAATGTTATTTAGAATATATTAACTATCCATTAAATCTGAACACACTATTCAATAAATGGTAGCTAATAGCTTTATAACTTATCCTACAACAGTAATTGCATTTTAAAATGTGTAACTGCTACCAGGCTCCATGATTAATCCAACTTGGTTATAGTGTATAATCTTTTAACATGCTGTCAGAATTAGTTTGATAGCATTTTGTTGAGGACTTTTGCATCAATATAATCAAGGCTATTAGTCTGTAGGTTTTTTTTTTCCTTTGTTGCAGTGTCTCTGTCTGACTTTAGTATCAGGGTAATGCTGGTCTTACAGAATGAGCTTGGAATTATTCCCTGCTCTCCAGTATTATTTTTGAAGAGTTTCAGGAGGATTGGTATTAAATCTTCTTTAAATGTCATAGTCTTCTCTAGGGAGGTCAAACTGACCCTGAACTTTTCTGTGCTGGGAAGTTTCTGATTACCAATTCAGTTTCTTTATTTGTTATTGATATGTTCCAGTTTTCTATTTCTTCATTAGTATCTAGATAGATTGTGTGTTCTTAGGAATTTATTCATTTCCTCTCAATTGTCCAATTCGTTGGCATACAATTGTTCATTGTATATATTCTTTTCTGATTTTAGCTACTTGAGTCTTCTCCCTGTTTTATTAGGTAGTCTAGCTAAGAGTTTTTCAATTTTGTTGAATTTTTCAACAAATCAACTCAGTTTCATTGATTTTTTTCTATTCTCTATTTGATTTATTTCTGCTATAATCTTTATTTCCTTCTTTCTGTTAGCTTTGAGTTTAGTTTGTTCTTTTTCTGGTTTCTTGAGTTGAAAGTTAGTTTGTTGATTTAAGGTCTTTCTTCTTTTTTAATGTATACATTAAAGCTATCAGATTCTCTTTTAGCATTGTTCTGTGTACCCAGTGTTTTGCCCCTAAACAATCAATATTTGGTGCCTTTTAAAGTGAGTTTATTTATTCTCTGTTTTCCACACTGGATCCTCATTTTTGTGTGTGGTAGTATTTCTTGAGAACCTTTTGTGTACCAACCATGTATTGTAGCTGGTGGACATCACAGACAAACAAAAGAGTAGTTATCACAGTATAATAAAGACTATAAGGGAATTAGTGTATTGGTGAAAATGGAACACATTTTCATTTCTATATCCTTTTTAGAACATTCTGGTCACCACAAACTAAATTTGTTTTATGACTGGCCAATGGAGAATTCCCTGAGGAATGAGCTACAAGAGCTTAGACCTATCAGGGTCCAACCCTAGATTTAGGTACAGTTTCCCAAACTGCATAGCATTGGAGAATGATAGCAAGATTTCAGGAAGGAGAACACCATGATGTCAACCACAGGCTCCTCACACAAACCTGAATGGTTATGGTGGGAGATGGAGGTATTTGAAGTAAGAGTAACATATTAAGAGATGTTGAGTGAGATGTTAAGAGAATGTAGAGTGTGAGATCATAAGTGTGAGGATAGGCATAGAAAGGAATTTTAAGAAGTCAGGACTTATCATGAAGCAAAAGGAAGCTACTAAAGATTTGAAAGCTGGAAGATAATAGTAAAAAAGGAAGATAACTGTAGTTATAGTATACAAATATCTTGGAATGGTATTCTACCTAGCTGAGCTCATGATGGTATATGGAGGGAATGGGTGTGTGGATGAAGAGATTGAAAGGGTAAAAAGATTCTCTGGATCTGTGTAGTACAATTAGGAAAATTATATCCATGAGTTATAGAAATAGAAATATCAACTAGATTAAAGAAAAACAGTGAGCTAAAATTAGAAATACTGTGTTCCTTTGTCTATGGGACTTTAGGAGATAAAGCAGAAGTCTAAGCAGGGATTTAGAAGAGTTGGACATGACTGAGCGACTTCACTTTCACTTTTTACTTTCATGCACTGGAGAAGGAAATGGCAACCCACTCCAGTACTCTTGCCTGGAGAATCCCAGGGACGGGGGAGCCTGGTGGGCTGCTGTCTACGGGGTCGCACAGAGTCGGACATGACTGATGTGACTTAGCAGAAGCAGCAGCACCATGCAAAGGCAAATGCTGTTCCCTATGAGGAGTCAGAGAACCAGAGAGGGAACCCTAAAGAATACCAGCATTTAAGGGGTGGAGATTTAAAAAAAAAAAAAAAAAAAGCAGCTGCAGAGACTGGAAGAGAGTAGCCAGAAGGTAAGACACATGGAAAATGTGCCAGCAGAGAAGGTAATAATTTTTTTTTTTTTTTAAGTCAAGGGACTACTATAAGTGGCCAATAAGAAAGGTATGGAAATTATCTTTGGGATTCAGAGGAGAGAAAAAGAGATTGCTAGCCATCCTGGGAAACTAACTGAACCTCCTTGTGGCTGGTGACTCCAGTGTGTTAACAAGGAGCATTCCTGAGAGTTACGAAAGACTCCATATCCATGAACTTAACAGTGAAGGCAGGTGTGAGTGAGGTCTAGATGGACAAATGCATATTTTCATTAAGATAAGAGAGACAAACAAATAACTTCAGTAACTATAACAGCACATTTAGTACTCACGAAGTAGCACAGAATATTCTAGCCACAAGGCACTAAACACACTCTAAGAAACATACAATCAGGCAGATCAAAAAGAATTAGTGTTCAGGATTTTACACCACTTGTCTTCCACATGTGGAGAGGGCAATGATCGGTGTAACCTACTGTATTTTGACAAAGATAATTCTCCTTCTC
Source organism: Redunca redunca (assembly GCA_006410935.1). Lineage (NCBI taxonomy): Eukaryota > Metazoa > Chordata > Mammalia > Artiodactyla > Bovidae > Redunca > Redunca redunca. The sequence goes on from SJYQ01002276.1 coordinate 97,427, forward strand.
CATCTGGATTTCCTGCTCAGAACAGGTGCTTGCCAAGGAGCATTGCTGTGCTACTGCAGAAGCAGTGCCACACTCCTGAAAACAAAGAGCCCTGACCTCTGCGAATATGAAAGAAGCCCCGAGGGCCAGCATAGCCCTGTGGGCAGTGCTTTCCCCAGCAAAATATGACCGTTTTATCTCCCAGCTGATCCTTCCTCAGAAAAACTGCATCACAAATAACTACAAGGAATCTCTCCCCTTGAATAGAAAGAAAGCTCTGTAAGGAAACCATTGCCTTTCCTTTTCTTTGAAGACAGTTGCATCACTTCATGTCTCAGTATTTATAGATGGTACGAGGCATCTGTATCAATAGAACTAATAGCGAGCATCCCTAGATTATACTGACACAATACCATAGCACGTTATGTCAAAGAAAGAAGATTGCTCTAAAGGCTCTGAATAACCATTTGGTTCCTGCATCCCTTTCTGGGTTTCCCTGGTAGCTCAGATGATAAAGAATCTGCCTGCAATGCAGGAGACCTAGGTTTGATCCCTGGATCAGGAAAATACCCTGGAGAGGAAAATGGCTACCTATTCCAGTATTCTTGCCTGTGGAGAATTCCATGGAGTCCCTTTTTAGTTCCACCCTCCATCTCTACAGGGTAATGTCAACTCACTTTGCCTCATGTTCAAGAAATCAGGCTGCAGATTACCATCTGGTATTAATTTCTCTAGCCACGTGAAGGAATTATTCAAGCCATCTGGTCTATCTTGAGCATGCATTCATGGAAAGTGCCCTCCATTCTCCCTGTTCTATCTTCCCCAAGCAACAGGTCCCACAAACTAACTCATACTCTTCTCTTAACACTCCATCTGGCATCATTCTCCTCCCTGTGCTGTGCTGTGCTAAGCTGCTCAGTCATGTTCAGCTCTTTGTGACCACATAGACTGTAGCCCACCAGGCTCCTCTGTCCATGGGGATTATCCAGGCAAGAATGCTAGAGTGAGCTGCCATGCCCTCCTACAGGGATCGTCCCAACCCAGGGATTGAACCCAGGTCTCCTGCATTGCAGGCAAATTCTTTACTGTCTGAGCCACCAGGAAAGCCCAAGAATACTGGAGTGGGTTCAGTTTAGTTCAATTCAGTCACCCAGTCATGTCCGACTCTTTGTGACCCCCACGGACTGCAGCATGCCAGGCTTCCCTGTCCATCACCAACTCCTAGAGCCTACTCAAATTCATGTTCATCACATTGGTGACGCCATCCAACCATCCCATTCTCTGTCATCCCCTTCTCCTCCTGCCTTCAATCTTTCCCAGCATCAGGGTCTCTTCCAATGAGTCGGTTCTTCACATCAGGTGGCCAAAGTATTAGAGTTTCAGTGGTTAGCCTATCCCTTCTCCAGGGGATCTTTCCAACCCAGGAATCCAACTGGAGTCTCCTGCATTGCAGGCAGATTCTTTACCAGCTGAGCTACAAGGGAAGCCCTTACCTTCTCTTAATTCTTTATAGTACAATTTTTTATATCAGCTTCATAAAAAGTTGGGGATCATATATAACTTCCTATTCTATTTCAGTTATTTATTAAACATATATTTATTGAGGAGTTACTAGGGGCCATATAGTGTCCATAAAACATTCTTGCCTCCTTGGAACTATGGCTTTAATGGGAAATAAAAGAACAATGATATAATAGCTACTCAAATCCATATGTTTTGACATGACCTCCTCCAACTAAACAGAAACTATATGGAATACAATATGTCATACTAAGTATTTCACCCTTATGGCAGAAAGCAAGCAGGAATTAAAGAGTCCCTTGATGAAAGTAAAAAAGGAGAATGAAAAAGTTGGCTTAAAACTCAACATTCAAAAAACTAAGATCATGGCATCCAGTCCCATCACTTCATGGAAAATAGATGGGGAAACAATGCAAAGACTGACAGACTATTTTCTTGAGATTCAAAATCACTGCAGATGGTGACTGCAGCCATGAAATGAAAACACACTTGCTTCTTGGAAGAAAAGCTATGACCAACCTAGACAGCATATTAAAAAGCAGAGACATTACTTTGCCAACAAAGGTCCATCTAGTCAAAGCTATGGTTTTTCCAGTAGTCATGTATGGATGTGAGAGTTGGACAATAAAGAAAGCTGAACACTGAAGAATTGATGCTTTTGAACTGTGGTGTTGGAGAAGACCCTTGAGAGTCCCTTGGGCTGCAAGATCAAACCAGTAAATCCTAAAGGAAATCAGTCTTGAATATTCATTGGAAGGACTGGTGCTGAAGCTGAAGCTCCAATACTTTGGCCACCTGAGTCAAGAACTGATTCACTGGAAAAGACCCTGATGCTGGGTAAGATTAAAGGCAGGAAGAGAAGGGAACAACACAGGGTAAGATGGTTGGATGGCATCACCAACTCGATGACATAAGTTTGAGCAAGCTCTGGGAGTTGATGATGGACAAGGAAGCCTGGTGTGCTGCAGTCCATGGGATTGCAAGGAGTTGAACACAACTGAGGGACTGAACTGATGTATAGCATGAATTTTGGAGTTGGATGCACCTAATTCAAGTCTCGACTCTCTGTGAAACAGGCTATAAGTCAATTAACTTTTCTGTGGCTACTCTATTCACCTGTGAAATGAAGTCATTACTGTCTATTTCTTAGGTTTCTCGAGAGGCTTAACTAATGTAATATATGCAAAGTTTACTAAATGAATTAAACATTACTGAAAGAATAAATCTTTTGATCTGTTGAAATTATGAAGGTGATATATATATATATATCACCTTCATTAAAACAAGAGACTTCATTAAAACAAGTAAATTAATTGTTGCTTCCAAAAACTAAATAGAACACAAAAATATGAGTGGATAAAAAATGTTGTGATTAAAAAAATCTAAAAAGACTAATGAATAGCTCTCATACTGGTTTTTTATTGAAGGCACTGTGTGCCTGGAACTAGGCTGACAAATTTGATATCACCTTATGTACCTTTCAAAACCAATCTGTGAATAATTTTATAGAGATCAAATTTAAGGCTTAGAAAGGCAAGTAACAAGGTTGATACATGTCAGATCCACTTGTCTTCACTTTACTGCCCAGGTACTGACCATAATGTAGCAAGAGATTTTGCAATATACATGCAAGGATTTTCATAAACATACCAGAACAAACTGCATCAAATTTGCAGCTCTGAATTATTGTTTTTGCATTCTCTGTGCTTAACTGAAAGCTCCAAATGTCTTTAATAAATAAAAGAGTAAAGTTTGTCTCTAGATAAATGTTCAATTCAAGGGAGTCTCAGAAAGTCCTTTGGTTATTTCAAGTATTCTAATGCTGTTTATTTTTCAAACTCTCAGTGGACAGCTTCTTCACAATCTGTGTAACTTTTTTTTTTTTTTTGCATTTGTGAAACTGAGGCATTCTCATCTTTTAAAAATGGATGTGATTTCTGAAGATGATGAAAATTTATTCAAGGCCAAAGCTGGAGAAAAAGCATGCAAACATGTTGAGTACAGCTATTGTGGGATTACCATGAAGTCACACAACAAACTCTCCCTCTAAGTCAGTTCAGATAAAAGAGTTCTAGCAAATCCTCCTTTGTTCTGGTAAACGTGGCCTCTCACTGCACTCAGCTGTTTGATAGATTTTGACAGATGCAAAAAAAAAAAAAAAAAATGCAAAAGAAGGAGTACAACTTACCTCTATCTCTGTTTTCTGTCCCTTTAGAGGAAATGATCAGCACCATGTGGAAACATTAGCAGATATATCTCAAGATAGCACCTTCATCTGACACTGTGAATTATAATACCCTGTGTTTGCAGAGTGATTTATCGTTTTAACATATCCTGCAGTTAGTTAACTTTACCAGGCCCCAAAGGTACAGTTGCTGGTATTTTCACTTCATTTTTCCCTCATGAGCACAAGGATGCTTCACTCCCAACTATTTTCGTCATGTCGTTCTCATCTTAGAAGTAAGTAACTCTCTTTGTGGGCTTTTGCACTTGTTTTTGCTAACTCTACTCAGTTTTAGTCCCTATTTATGTTGTTTTCAATTTGATTTCAGGTTTTAAGTACTATAACGTCATGTTCAGAAAAGTTTGTTTTTCCATGTGGAAGTCAGCACACATCATAGTACCACCATACATGAAGCAACGAGAAAAAAGATAGGCTAATATGGTCACATAATTCAAAAATAAAAAAAATCTTCACATAGCAATAGGTGATATAGACAAAGCTGAAAGATGACAAACTGGTAAAAAATCATTTGGCAACTTTATATGACTGTGTGGCTTGTGTTACTTTGCATTTGTATAGTGGCTTATGGTTTATAGTGACATAGTTACATAATTGCTATTTAAATGCATATGTTTTGACTCCCAAATAAACAGAACTCTGGAAGCCAATATATTAATATGTTAGGGCATGGGCTGTGGAGGGAGGTGCACCAAATTCAAGTCTCTACTCTGTGTGCAATAGACTGAGCCAACTAACTTCTTTGTGGCCCAGTCTCTTGTCTTCTGAATATAAGGCATTATTATTTATTTATTAAATTTTAATATAATCTAAATGGTATCACTTATCAGGGAATCTTAAAACAAGTCAGCTCACAGAAGCAGAGACTAGAATACTGGCTGTGAGGGTGCATGGGTAAAGGAAGAAGTTGGTAAACGGGTACGGACTTTTGTTTATGAGTAAGTTCTTTTTCTCCACCAGGTTGCCTCTGTCTCCTCCTTCCCCTTCTCTTCTCTACCCAAGTCTGTGAATCTCTGTGTGTTCCAGATGGTGGAGAACACTTAGGGAACTGGTTACTGGCTGGATCTGTCGCTCTCCTTTTCATTTCCCTCTTTACCCTCCTGGCCACCTCTGTCTCCTTCCTCCCTCTCCTCTTCTCTGTATAACTCTGTGAACATCTCTGAGTGGTTCAGACAGTGGAGCACACGTAAGGAAGTGATTACTGGCTAGCTTGCTCTCTCCTCTTCTGATCCCACCTCATTTCATTCCAGTCACCTCTAACTCCCCCCTCCCTCTTCTCTTCTCCTGTAACTCAGTGAACCTCTCTGGGTGTCCCTCAGTGTGGAGAAACTTTTCATCTCTAACCTAGGTGTTTTATCAATGGTGCTGTATAGATGGAGAAGTCTTGAGGCTACTGTAAAAATAAGACTGAAAACCAGAAGCAGGAGGCTTAAGTCCAAATCCTGAGAACATCAGAGAACTCCTGACTCCAGGGAACATTAATCGATAGGGGCTCATCAAACACCTCCATACCTACACTGAAACCAAGCACCACCCATGGGCCAACAAGTTCCAGAGCAAGACATACCATGCAAATTCTCCAGCAACACAGGAACACACCCCTGAGCTTCAATAGACAGACAGCTCAAAGTTACTCCAAAACCATTGACATCCCATAACTCATTACTGGACACTTGATTGCACTCAAGAGAAGAAATCCACCTCCAGACTCCGACACAAGCTTCCCTAACCAAGAAACCTTGACAAGCCACTGATACAATCCCACCCACAGTGAGGAAAGTCCATAATAAAGAGAACTCCACAAACTGCCAAAATACATAAAGGCCACCCCAAGCACAGCAATATAACCAAGATGAAGAGACAGAGGAATACCCAGCAGGTAAAGGAACAGGATAAATGCCCACCAAACCAAACAAAAGAGGGAGAGATAGGGAATCTACCTGAGAAAGAATTCCAAATAATGATAGTGAAAATGATCCAAAATCTTGAAATCAAAATGGAATCACAGATAAATAGCCTGGAGACAAGGAGTGAGAAGATGCAAGAAAGGTTTAACAAGGACCTAGAAGAAATAAAAAAGAGTCAATATATAATGAATAATGCAATAAATGAGATCAGAAACACTCTGGAGGCAACAAATAGTAGAATAACGGAGGCAGAAGACAGGATTAGTGAAATAGAAGATAGAATGATATAAATAAATGAATCAGAGAGGAACAAAGAAAAACGAATTAAAAGAAATGAGGACAATCTCAGAGACCTCCAGGACAATATGAAACACTCCAACATTCGAATTATAGGAGTCCCAGAAGAAGAAGACAAAAAGAAAGACCATGAGAAAATACTTGAGGAGATAAGGGTTGAAAACTTCCCTAAAATGGAGAAGGAAATAATCACCCAATTCCAAGAATCCCAGAGAGTCCCAAACAGGATAAACCCAAGGCAAAACACCCCAAGACACATATTAATCAAATTAATAAAAATCAAACATAAAGAACAAATATTAAAAGCAGCAAGGGGAAAAAAACAAATAACACACAAGGGGATTCCCATAAAAATAACTGCAGATCTTTCAATAGAAACTCTTCAGGCCAGGAGGGAATGGCAAGACATACTTAAAGTGATGAAAGAAAATAACCTACAGCCCAGATTACTGTACCCAGCAAGGATCTCATTCAAATATGAAGGAGAAATCAAAAGCTTTACAGACAAGCAAAAGCTGAGAGAATTCAGCACCACCAAACCAGCTCTCCAATAATTGCTAAAGGATATTCTCTAGACAGGAAAGATTAAAAGGGTGTATAAACCCAAACCAAAAACAATAAAGTAAATGGCAATGGGATCATACTTATCAATAATTACCTTAAATGTAAATGGGTTGAATGCCCCAACCAAAAGGCAAAGACTGGCTAAATGGATACAAAAAACAAGACCCCTATATATGTTGTCTACAAGAGACCCACCTCAAAACAAGGGACACATACAGACTGAAAGTGAAGGGCTGGAAAAAGATATTTCATGCAAATAGAGATCAAAAGAAAGCAGGAGTAGCTATACTCATATCAAGTAAAATAGACTTTAAAACAAAGGCTGTGAAAAGAGACAAGGACACTACATAATGATCAAAGGATCAATCCAAGAAGATATAACAATTATAAATATATATGCACCCAACATAGGAGCACTGCAATATGTAAGACAAATGCTAACAAGTATGAAAGGAGAAATTAACAATAACACAATAATAGTGAGAGACTTTAATACCCCACTAATACCTATGGACAGATCAACTAAACAGAAAATTAACAAAGAAACACAAACTTTAAATGATACAATAGACCAGTTAGACCTAATTGATATCTATAGGACATTTCACCCCAAAACAATGAATTTCACCTTTTTCTCAAGTGCTCACGGAACCTTCTCCAGGATAGATCACATCCTAGGCCATAAATCTAGCCTTGATAAATTCAAAAAAATTGAAATCATTCCAAGCATCTTTTCTGACCATAATGTATTAAGATTAGATCTCAATTACAGGAGAAAAACTATTAAAAATTCCAACATATGGAGGCTGAACAATACGCTTCTGAATAACCAACAATCACAGAAGAAATCAAAAAAGAAATCAAAATTTGCATAGAAAAGAATGAAAACGAAAACACAACAACCCAAAACCTGTGGGACACTATAGAAGCATTGCTAAGGGGAAAGTTCATAGCAATACAGGCATACCTCAAGAAACAAGAAAAATGTTGAATAAATAACCTAACTCTACACCTAAAGCAACTAGAAAAGGAAGAAATGAAGAACCCCAGGGTTAGTAGAAGGAAAGAAATCTTAAAAATTAGGGCAGAAATAAATGCAAAAGAAACAAAAGAGACCATAGCAAAAATCAATAAAGCCAAAAGCTGGTTCTTTGAAAGGATAAATAAAATTGACAAACATTTAGCCAGACTCATCAAGAAACAAAGGGAGAAATATCAAATCAATAAAATTAGAAATGAAAATGGAGAGATCACAACAGACAACACAGAAATACAAAGGATCATAAGAGACTACTATCAGCAATTATATGCCAATAAAATGGACAATGTGGAAGAAATGGTCACATTCTTAGAAAAGTACAATTTTCCAAAACTGAACCAGGAAGAAATAGAAAATCTTAACAGACCCATCACAAGCACGGAAATTGAAACTGTAATCAGAAATCTTTCAGCAAACAAAAGCCCAGGTCCAGACAGCTTCACAGCTGAATTCTACCATAAATTTAGAGAAGAGCTAACACCTATCCTACTCAAACTCACCCAGAAAATTGCAGAAGGTAAACTTCCAAACTCATTCTATGAGGCCACCATCACCCTAATACCAAAACCTGACAAAGATGCCACAAAAAAAAAAAAAAAGAAAGAAAAGAAAAGAAAGAAAACTACAGGCCAATATCACTGATGAACATATATGCAAAAATCCTTAACAAAATTCTAGCAAACAGAATCCAACAACATATTTAAAAGATCATACACCATGACCAAGTGGGCTTTATCCCATAGATGCAAGGATTCTTCAATATCCGCACATCAATCAATGTAATTCACCACATTAACAAATTGAAAAATAAAAGCCATATGATTATCTCAATAGATGCAGAGAAAGCATTTGACAAAATTCAACATCCATTTATGAGAAAAACCCTCCAGAAATCAGGAATAGAAGGAACATACCTCAACATAATAAAAGCTATATACGACAAACCCACAGCAAACATTATCCTCAATGGTGAAAAATTGAAAGCATTTCCCCTAAAGTCAGGAACAAGACAAGGGTGCCCACTTTCACCGCTACTATTCAACATAGTTTTGGAAGTTTTGGCCACAGCAATCAGAGCAGAAAAAGAAATAAAAGGAATCCAAATTGGAAAAGAAATAAAACTCTCATTGTTTGCAGATGACATGACCCTCTACATAGACAACCCTAAAGACTCCACCAGAAAATTACTATCTAATCAATGAATATAGTAAAGTTGCAGGATATAAAATCAACACACAGAAATCGCTTGCATTCCTATACACTAATGATGAGAAAGTAGAAAACGAAATTAAGGAAATAATTCCATTCACCATTGCAATGAAAGGAATAAAATACTTGGGAATATATCTACCTAAAGAAACAAAAGACCTCTATAAAGAAAACTATAAAACACTGATGAAAGAAATCAAAGAGGACACTAATAGATGGAGAAATATACTATATTCATGGATCAGAAGAATTGATATAGTGAAAATGAGTATACTACCCAAAGCAATCTACAGATTCAGTGCAATCCCTATGAAGCTACCAGCGGTAGTTTTTACAGAGCTAGAACAAATAATTTCACGATTTGTATGGAAATACAAAAAACCTCGAATAGCCAAAGCAATCTTGAGGAAAGAATGGAACTGGAGGAATCAACCTGCCTGACTTCAGGCTCTACTACAAAGCCACAGTCATCAAGACAGTATGGGACTGGCACAAAGACAGAAATAAAGACCAATGGAACAAAACAGAAAGCCCAGAGATATATCCACACACCTATGGACAGCTTATCTTCGACAAAGGAGGCAAGAATATACAATGGAGAAAAGACAATCTCTTTAACAAGTGGTGCTGGGAAAACTGGTCAACCACTTGTAAAAGAATGAAACTAGAACACTTTCTAACACCATTCACAAAAACAAACTCAAAATGGATTAAAGATCTAAACATAAGACCAGGAACTATAAAACTCCTAGAGCAGAACATAGGCAAAACACTCTGCAACATAAATCACAGCAGGAACCTCTATGACCCACCTCCCAGAATACTGGAAATAAAAGCAAAAATAAACAAATGGGATCTAATTAAAATTAAAAGCTTATTCATAACAAAGGAAACTATAAGCAAGGTGAAAAGACAGCCTTCAGAATGGGAGAAAATAATAGCAAATGAAGCAACTGACAGACAAATAATCTCAAAAATATACAAGGAACACCTGCAGCTCAATTCCAGAAAAATAAATGACCCAATCAAAAAATGGGCCAAAGACCTAAATAGACATTTCTCCAAAGAAGACATATGGATGGCTAACAAACACATGAAAAGATGCTCAACATCACTCTTTATCAGAGAAATGCAAATCAAGACCACAATGAGGTACCATTTCACACCAGTCAGAATGGCTGCAATCGAAAAGTCTACAAGCAATAAATGCTGGCAAGGGTGTGGAGAAAAGGGAACCCTCTTACACTGTTGGTGGGAATGCAAACTAGTACAGCCACTATGGAGAACAGTGTGGAGATTCCTTAAAAAACTGGAAACAGAACTGCCTTATGACCCAGCAATCCCACTGCTGGGCATACACACCGAGGAAACCAGAACTGAAAGAGACATGTGTGCCCCAATATTCATTGCAGCACTGTTTATAATAGCCAGGACATGGAAGCAGCCTAGATGTCCATCAGCAGACGAATGGATGAGAAGGCTGTGGTACATGTACACAATGGAGTATTGCTCAGCCATTGGAGAGAATGCATTTGAATCAGTTCTGATGAGGTGGATGAAACTGGAGCCAATTATACAGAGTGAAGTAAGCCAGAAAGAAAAACACCAATACAGTATACTAACACATATGTATGGGATTTGGAAGGATGGTAATGATGGCCCTGTATGCGAGACAGCAAAAGAGATGCAGATGTGGAGAAAAGACTTTTGGACTCTGAGAGAGAGGGAGAGGGTGGGATGATTTGGGAGAATGGCATTGAAACATTTATAGTCATGTAAGAAACAAATTGCTAGTCTAGGTTCGATGCAGGATACAGAATGCTTGGGGCTGGTGCACAGGGACGACCCAGAGAGATGATATAGGGAGGGTGGTGGGAGGGGGGTTCGGGGTTGGGAACTCATGTGCACCTGTGGCAGATTCATGTCAATGTACGGCAAAACCAATACAGTATTGTAAAGTAAAAAATAAATAAAAATAAAAATTTAAAAAGGAGCTGTGGTACATATAAATGGAATATTACTTAGCTATTAAAAAGAATGCATTTGAATCAGTTCTAATGAGGTGGATGAAACGAGCCTATTATACAGAGTGAAGTAAGTCAGAAAGAAAAACACCAATATAGTATGCTGGTGCTGTTGCTGCTAAGTCGCTTCAGTCGTGTCTGACTCTGTGCGACCCCATAGATGGCAGCCCACCAGGCTCCTCTGTCCCTGGGATTCTCCAGGCAAGAACACTATATTGTATTGGAGTGGGTCCAATACAATATAATAGCATATATATATGGTATTTAGAAAGATGGTAATGATGACCCTATATGTGAGACAGCAAAAGAGACACAGATGTAAAGAACAGACTTTTGGACTCTGGGAGAAGGTGAGGGTGGGATGATGTGAGAGAACAGCACTGAAACATGTATATTAGCATATGTGAAACTGATCGCCAGCCCAGGTTTGATGCATGAGACAGGGTGCTCAGGGCTGGTGCATTGGGATGACCTTGAGGGATGGCATGGGGAGGGAGGTGGGAGGGAGGTTCAGGATGGGGAACATGTGTACTCCCATGGCTGATTCATGTGAATGTATATCAAAACCACTACAATATTGTAAAGTAACTAGCCTCCAATTAAAATAGATAAATTAATTTACCAAAATGAATAAATAAATAAAAATAAAAAGCAGAGACATTACTTTGCCAACAATAAAAATTAAAAAAAAAAAAGTCCACACCAAAAAAAAAAAGGAGATAGGGACTCTCTGGCAATCCAGTGGTTAAGACTCTGCAGTTCCAGTTCAGGGGACACAGGTTTGATCCCTGGTTGGGAACTAAGATGCCACATGCTGTTTGCCATGCCCCCCCCCAAAAAAAAAGACAGATAAGTACGTGATGTGTTAGTTAATTCCATGGAAGTACTTCTGTTACAACATTTCTCTGTATCAAATAATTATGTTGTAGACATAAATATCTTACCATTTTACTTGTCAGATATACCTCAATCAAGCTGGATAGACAGAGAGATGGATAGATGAGCATCAGAAAGAATGATGATGGCAGGGATTAAAATATCAAAGATGCTAAAGTACATGAGCTATTTTTATTTGTATTATCACTACCAATGACAGTAAATAAACTATTCAGCCACTACTGGAGGTTGCCAGGATCCTGTATCATAACTCTAGTGATTAATAAAGGCATGTCATTGCAATTTCCTGTAGGTTATTTGTGTGACAAGTGACAAAGTTTATTCATATTATAATTCTTTCCTTGAAGAAAACAAAACCCTGGGAACCCATGCTGAAATCTCACTAGGATTTTATTTTGTATTATTTGGAATATAAAGCAAAAAGCATCTGTCATTAAAGATACAAAAACAGATTCCTAAAAAAAGGGAAATTTAAACAAGCTATTTGCAGATTTTATTCACTCTTGGTGCCTATATGCCACTGTGTTTTAAGAAAGACATAAAGGCCATACCAAAGATGCTTACAAGCAAGTATGTTAACCTATTAGTGCTGTGCTCCACCAGGAAGGAAAAACCATTCCAAGACGGTGTCAAAGCTGTCAGGCCCTATTCAGAGATCACCCCCACCAATGCCCATCAATAGCCTAACAGGAAATTCATAGGTTGAAATCCTAACCCCAGGTACCTTGGAATGTTACAGTATTTGAAGATAGGGTTTTCGTAGAGGTAATTAAGATAAGGTCACTGGTGTTTGTTTGCTTTAATCCAATATGATTGGTGTCCTTATAAGAATAGGACTATTTGGATAAAGATACAGATGGAGGGAAGCTGATATGAAAACAGAGAGAGCGCACAACCACCTCTAAAGCAAAGAAGGAGACCTGCAAGAAATTGTTTCTCATGTCCGTCAGAAGGAATCAACCCTGCTGACATCTTGATCTTAGACTTATAGCCTCCAGAACTGTGGGAAAATAAACTTAGGCCGCCCAGTCTGTGGCACTTACTTATGGCAGCCTTAGCAAAACAGTACAAGGGCTGAGTCACATCTTAGTCCAAAATGGTGATTTCTTCACAGCCACGATTGATGTCCAGAATAATGGCATTAATGCCTGGCACCTTGGGACAGCATCTACATGAAAGATAAAACTATAGATTCATGTAGGGGCAATGCTGTATGGAAAATTATGTAATTATAAAACATAGATGTAGATGCAGAAACACAGAGAGAAACCATTTAGTGATAAAACTACATTTTGCTATCTTCATATTAAGAAGAAAATAAAGCAGTTAGTTACTACATGCATCAAAAGAAGGACTCTCATGCCATTTCTAAACAGAAAGCTCAATACACTGTTACCAAAATTAAATGGTACAAATACATATTTACTCCTGTAATTCCCCTTAAATGTATTATTCATTTCAGAAGCTCTAAGAGGAGACTGGAGTGGGTCATCTGAAATATATAATAGAGCAGACAGGGGTTGTGTGCCTTTCCCCAGTAGGAGAATATGTATTAGGAGGAAGCAATTGTTTGATGATGTGTGGGACACAACCAGATCTATTTGTATTCTGCCCTTTGAAATAGTTCTTGTATATACATATTTTCATGCCACACAGCTCTAGGGCTGGTGATTATCTCTTTAAAGGAACTGCTAACCATTTCAGGAAATTGTTGAATATAATATCTGAAAATGATTTCAGAGTGTGAAAACATTTTATACACTTTGCAAATCAAATGTATTCGGCTGGAAGGGACTAGCTTATGTTGCTGGCTCTATTTTGCATGTTTTTAATACTTAAGAGTCAGATGGTTTAATCTTTGGCTTCTCGGGCAGGATGCAGGTGCACTGACACTGATACACCTCAGTAAGCATCCTCCCGTACCTTAGGTGAGTTTTCAAGTCTGCCACATGACATGACATTTTCTGCTGACGGCAGACTGGTAAGAAAGTTAATAGGTCTTTTCCCTTTAGGTATTTTCTGCTTCCAGTCTCACCTAGAGTTAATGAATACAAAAAGTTCACCTGGAATTTATTCAAAAGGAAAGAAGAAAAAGGAAACAGTAAAACTGCAAGCAAAAATCTCTTACAAATTTGGGCTTGAAGCCAGTTTTAGAGTAATACCCTAATTTAGTTCCTTTTGCTGACAAAGGAAAAACCCAAAGGAAGCATAGACAGACATGTACAACCATTAGTGTGGGGTCACTGATTCTGTTGACAAGCCCCTGAGTGACTTGGTGGACCTCATCACCTCCCTATAAGATAGGACCTTGGGTCTGGACCCTATTTGCCTATAAATTATATTGTTTAAAAATACACAGTTTCAGGGGGTGAATGAGAAATCTGCACCCTCCTCTCATTTTACTCTGAACCTAAAACTGCTCTAAAAATTGTCTTAAAATTTTGTTTTTAAAACACAGTTCTGCTATATAAAAGATATTGTTAGGAGAATGAAAAGACAAGCCACAGACTGGGAGAAAATGTTTTCAAAACATATTTGTAATAAAGGACCAATATCCAAAATATACAAAGAAATCATAAAACTCAATGACAAGAAAATGAACAACTCAATTTAAAAATGAACAACAAATTTGAACAGATACCCCACCAAAGAAGATATACAGGTGGCAAATAAGTATATGAAAAGATCCTCAGTATTATGTCATTAGCAATTTGCATATTAAAACAGCAGTGAATTACTACTACACATCTGTCAGAGCAGCTCACATCCAAAACATTAACACCAAATGCTGGCAAGGATGTGGAACAATAGAAATGCTAACTCATTGCTACTGGGAAAGTTTGAAAGCCAATTTGATAGTTTCTTGCAGATCCAAATATACTTTAACCGTATAATCCAGCAACTGGCTTATATTACCCAAGTTGGTTAAAATTTATGTCCACTCGAAAACTGTACTGAAATTTTACAGCAACTTTATTTGTAATTGCCAAAGTTTGAAAGCAACTGAGATGTCCTTAATCTCAGTGATGAAGGTGAGTGGGTAAACAAGCTTGGGTATATCCAGACAATGGGAAATTCAGCAACAAAAAGAAATGAACTGCCCAGCCATGAAAGAACAAACCATAAAATACAGAGGAGGCCTAAATGCACATTGCGAAGTGAAAGAAACCTATCTGAAAATGCAGTGTACTGTGTGATTTCATTTATATGACATTCTAAAAAAGGCAAAACTATGAAGGCAAATAAAATCAATGGGTTGCCAGGGATTTGAGGAAATTTGGGCCTGGAGGGATGAATAGGTACAGCATGGGATTTTTAAGGTGATGTAACTGTCTCTATGATACTGTAATGAAATACTTTTTAAGACTGGGACTGAAAACAAGTGTCATGTTCTTTGTGGGAAATTAAATGATGTCAACTGGGTTTTGTGCCTAGATTCCTACGCATTTTTATTTAGGAGGCATCAGCAATAATGGCACTCAGGAAGGAAGGGAATGTCTCTTGTTTTCTAGCCAGTTTCACATGTTTCAGCTTCTTCATTTCATAGTTAGAAAACAATGGTAAAAACCTTCTAATAAAATATTTATATAAGGATACAATGCTTTTAGCTGTGGTTATATTCATGAGCACTGAGGGAAGAGGAAAATAATTTTACTTTAACTCCTGCATAATATTCACTTACTCATTTGGACATTTATGAAGTTTCAGGCACTTATGTGCCACATCCTTAGGAAACATCATTATGAACTCTTACCCTCTCTCCTCTTCTTTTCTATGACCTTTTTAATTAAATATTTTCCTTCTTTTCCTTTTCTAATTTTCAACCTAATTAAACTCAGCAAGTATTACTTAAATAGCTACTATATTACCAAATCTCATGCTAGGTATTATAAGTAATACAAAGGCATATAGAACTATATCTTTATCCTCAAGTGGAATACAATATTGCAGGAAGACAAATACACACACGTATCATCTAAAATATAATAAATAATGGTAAGTTCCCCTACTTACTATTTAGCGGTAAAACAAAGTGATATGAAAGCAATCATGTCTATGGGTTACATGATGAAGAGGGAAAATACTGAGCAGATGGCACAGAAGCTGGACAAAGTGTTTTAAAAAAAGAGTTAAGGTTAAGAAAAGGGCTAAGAAATTTCAGGAAGCAAAAAGGAAATCATTAATGGGATAACCTTTACTTTGCCACTATGTAATTCTTTAAATGTGTAACTGAATTTACATCTTTGTTTAGAATTAAGTGTGGACTGTATTTTTTACTATTAATTTTGCCATTGGTTCAGTTTTGGGATTAGAGATGGGCCAGCAAACAAACCAGACTGAGAAAATTTCTAACTTTTTCTTCATCAAGAAGACTAAATAACACTGCAATTAACTTTACTTGAAAGTTTGATAAAGCTTTCTCTTTAAGTTACAAATCAATTTCCATAATTTTAGATCAAACTGGAATACTTTTAAAGTATCTTCCTATTTTTGACTGCCTAAGCTTGACATATTTTATTCTGTTTTTGGTACTTTGCATTTTCTTAGAAATTATCCATTCTATCTAAAATTATAAAATCCAAATATATTAATATAATAGTCAAGATAAGATTCTCTAATCCTCCCCCCCACAAATAACCATATATTTAATTAACATCTTTCTTTTACCAAGTATTACATTTCTTCTAATACCAATTATTTTTAAGGTCTTTATTTTTCTTTTTGGCTCAGTTCACTATTTGAATTCTGTAATTGTCTGTTTTCCGTTTCATTCACTTCTGCTCTCCTATTAATTTAGACATTATACTTTCTTAGGATTTATTCTCGTGCATTTGTTACTTTGTTAAATTGAATACTTACTTTATATACTTTCACCCTCCCTTTCCAAAAACTGTATTTAAAACTGGACAGTTTCTTCTCAGTGTAAGTTTGATCACATTCTATAATTTCTTCTAGTCCTATCTCTGTTGTCTATAATTAAGTAGCTTGGAGTATTTTATTTGATAAACTGTAAGACAGTATTTTTAGGGAAACATTTTAAATATAGCACATCATGCTTAGTTGCTCAGTTGTGTCCGACTCTTTGCACCAGGCCCCCCTGTTCTTCACTGCCTCCTGGAGTTTGCTCAAATTCACATTCACTGAGTTGGTGATGCCATCTAAACATCTCATCCTCTGTCACCCTGTTCTCCTGCCTTCAATCTTTCCCAGCATCAGGGTCTTTTCCAATGAGTCTATTCTTCTCATCAGGTGCCCTAAGTATTGGAACTTCAGCTTCAGCATCAGTCCTTTCAGTGAATATTCAGGGTTGATTTCCTTTAGGATTGACTAGTTTGATCTCCTTGCAGGCCAGTCTTCTCCAGCACCTTAATCAAAAGCCTCAATTCTTTGGCACTCAGCCTTCTTTATGGTCCAGCTCTCACATCTGTACATGACTAATGGAAAAACCATACCTTTGACTAGCTGGACCTTTGCTTGCAAAGTGATGTCTCTGCTTTTTAATATGCTGTCTAACTTTGTCATAGCTTTCCTTCCAAGGAGCAAGTGTCTTTTATTTACATTGCTACAGTCACTGTCCACAGTGATTTTGGAGCCCCAGAAAATAAAATCTGTCAGAAGTGATAGGACCAGATGCCATGATCTTGTGTTTTTGAATGTTGAGTTTTAAGCCAGCTTTTTAACTCTTCTCTTTCACTCTCATCAAAAGGCTTTTTATTTCCTCTTCACTTTCTGCCATTAGAGTGGTATCATCTGCATATCTGAGATTGGTTGATATTACAGAGTCAGTTTCTGTGATTGTTCCATCAATTTTTGAAAATGATTTTCAGTCTGTTTTAGATGTTTATTTTTATGGATACTTAAACTTCTTAATTGCATGATTTAAATCCATAGTATCCTTAATTCTCGACTCAATATATCCATTGCCCAGAAACTACTTAAAGTTTCCCAGCCTGATCACATTGTTTTCATATTCTGATATTTTCATCATTTTCTATTTCAGACATTTCAAACTTGTAATTCACATAAACATCGATGATTTTATACTCTCTTGTTAGATTTCATATTCTGTCAATATGAAATATCTCTCTGGACTTTTAAATGCTTTTAATATCAAACCCTATGTTATGAAATAACATTGCCAAATCTGATATTTTAAAGTATCTAAGTAATTTTAAGAGTAGTTTTTCTCCTCTCTTTTTCTCTTTTTCATCCTTGCTCCCTCACGCTCTCATTCTGTCTTTCATCCTTTTCATAAAATAATAAAACCTGTGGCAAAATTATGCTAATGGAAAAATGAAATATTAATTTCATTTTTTTAAAAAGTTAACCAAATATCTTTTCTATCTCAAATTTAAAATATTCTTGTAAAAATCTAAATCATGAATCTGTATTTTATCCAAGCATTATGAGTTCAGAAGAATTGAAGCTATGATTCAAAGCCTCCTTTCTAAAATAAGGGAGGACAGAAAATTACCTAGTTATCTTATACTTGAACTCTTTCTTTCCTGATCAGATTCCAAGGTCCAAATCTGTCAAATCCAAATTTGTGTAGAAAACAGGCACACAAATTTTAATATTACAAAGGCAAAGTAAGCATCTATGAAAAGAAAAAAAAGATCATTTTAAAGATTCATGCCTTATTTTTTTTAATTTAAATTTATTTTAATTGGAGGCTAATTAATGTACAGTATTGTATTGGTTTTGCCATACATCAGCATGAATCCGCCACAGGTGTACACGTGTTCACCATTAAAATAATGGGAAAGGAACTGAAACGTCAAGACAAAAAATAAAAGACCCATAAACTGCAGACAGAGAGTACTATTGGGGCTGGTTTCCTCTCTCAAGAGGGTTTGCTGCCCTCTGTCGGTCTTTACAGAAATACAACTTAAAAAAAAAAACATACAAAGCATATAAAAACCAAAATTAAAAGGGTTTGATTGTAAAATATTTCAAAGGGAAATTTACGTGGTATATAAAGTAACCCTTTTAGTGGGCTCCATGAGGCTCTAGAGCCACCCCATCTCTGGTTCCCGTGGAGAAGGCAGGTGTGAGGGTTCCCACCATGTGAATCGTCTTGCTTTCTTACCTGATTTCACCCACAGAACAGACTCCCTGATGAAGACAACCAGCTGTACAGTCCGCACAAATTAGACTGTGTGATAGAAATTCTATACAGAAGTGCACCAGAAAAGCACCTCATCTTGAAAGGTGACTAAATAACTTACAGGACATACAAAGAGCTGTATAAGAAATAGAGAAGCAGCAAGTAAAAGAGAAGTTAATAAAGCCAAACTCAGGATTGGCACAAAAAGAGATAAGAACACTAACAAGAAAATAGGATTTAAAGAAAAAGAGGAGTTCTCTACTCTGTTTACAGTTCACATGTTGAACAAGCATAAATCTTCACAGTATTTTTTGGGATCTATCTCCTAAGGCAAAAGAAATAAAGGAAAAACTAAACAAATGGGATCTAATTAAACTTAAAAGCTTTTGCCCAACTAAGGAAACCATCACAAAATGAAAAGACAGCCTATTGAATGGGAGGAAATATTTTCAAATGATAGATTAATAGCCAAGATATATAAACAGTTCATACAATTCAATATCAAAAAACCTAGTCAAAAACTGGGTAGAAGACCTGAATAGATATTTTTCCAAAGAAAATATACAGATGGTTAACAGCACATAAAAAGATACTCAGTATTTCTAATCATCAGAGAAAGGCAAGTCGAAGCCACGATAAGATATCACCTCACCTCTCTCAAGTTGGCTATCATCAAAAAGACGACTAATAACAAATATTGGAGAGGATGTAGAGTTGATAGGAATGTATACTGGTGTGGCCACTATGGGAAACTATGGAGGCTCTGCAAAAAGCTAAAAATGGAACTACCATATGATCCAACAATTTCACTCCTGAGCATGTATCTGAAGAAAATGAAGTCACTAATTCAAAAAGATACATGCACCCAGTGTTCATAGAAGCATTATTTACACTGGCCAAGATATGAAAGCAAACTGAGTGTCCATCAACAGATTGATGGGGAAAAATATGTGGGACATGTATATAATAGACTATTACTCAGCCATAAAAAAGAATAAAATTTTGCCATGTGTAACAACATCGATGAACTTGGAGGGAATAATGCTAACTGAAATAGGACAGAGAAAGACAAATACTATGTATTATCACTTATATGTGAAATCTTTAAAAATAAAAAAGAATGAATACAAGAAAACAGATACAAACTCAGATACAGAAAACTAGTGATTATCAGAAGGGAGAAGGAAACAGACAGGAGCAATATAGGGGTATGGTATTAAGAGATACAAACTACTATTTATAAAATAAGCTACAAAGATGTATTGCACAGCACAGGGAATATAGTCAATATTTTATAAAAGCTTTAAATGGAGTATAATCTATAAAAACACTGAATCAGGGACTTCCCTGAAGGTCCAGCTATAAGAACCCACCTTGCAATGCAGGAGACATGGTTTCGATTCCTGGTCAGGAAACTGACAGCCCACATGCGGCTGGTCAGCTACGTCTGCGTGGCAACCACTGAGCCCACGTGCCACAAGTAGAGATCACACAACAAAGATCGTGAGTGCTGCAACTCACACCCAATACAACTAACTAAATAAATATATATTTTTTAAGTTGACGCACTCTGTTGTACACGTGAAACTAATAAAATATTGTAAATCAACCATACTTCAACTTTCAAAAGTAAGCACAGTTTCTAAAATAAATTTTCAAATTTTCATCTTAAAAGAGGAAAAAATGGTAAAGAATAACATTCTAGTACATATACGTAACTGATATTGGGGTGCAGGTAGAAAAAAAAATTTATGAGAAGGAAAATATCAAGTATCTCAGACTGTTCCTCTGAACTGCCAGTGTCAACAAAGTTTTGAAGTAAAAGAAAGTGTGAAGAGAGAGTTTTATTCCTACTCATTTTTTTTCCTCTAAATGCATTAAGGAAATAGATATTCATTTTCAAGCACATATAACTCACGCAACATAGGACCCAAGAGCTCTTCTTGAAAAGAAAGATCTATTTTAAGGTGAAATCCAGTCAACCCAGAGCAGATATAAAACAAAGAACTCAGGAAAAGAAATCTCTAGTAAATGGATTGGGGGTAAGCATTAAATTGATTTACATATAAAACCATAACTAAACAACTCTTGCAACTATGGTTACAGAACAGAATGTAAAAATTATAAAGTTTATTAAAAAGTAAAATGCAACAAAATCAATAGTTTAGGAGACTGAATGTGGGAGGAAGTAGAAGTACATTGATTTCCCCATTTTTCATAATGAGACAGTAGACATGTCTCTAGTCATTGACTCTGCTGCTGCTGCTGCTAAGTCGCTTCAGTCGTGTCCGACTCTGTGCGACCCCATAGACGGCAGCCCACCAGGCTCCCCCATCCCTGGGATTCTCCAGGCAAGAACACTGGAGTGGGTTGCCATTTCCTTCTCCAATGCATGAAAGCAAAAAGTGAAAGTCAAGTCGCTCAGTCGTGTCCGACTCTTAGCAACCCCATGGACTGCAGCCTACCAGGCTCCTCCATTTATGGGATTTTCCATGCAAGAGCTCCAATTTTGTTCATAGCCTTTGTTCTTAAATTGGGAGGAATTGCTTAGAAAATAATCTCTTCTATCATAAAGCATGTTCCTGAATTTCATCTATTCCTTCAGATCCATATGGAAATTCAGGAGAAATAATTTTGTACTTACAGTTTAAAACTGTATCCATGAAAGTTCTTATCACATTTTTAAAAAATAATTTTCTAAAATAAGTTAATCAGTTCAGTTCAGTTCAGTCACTCAGTTGTGTCTGATTCTTTGCAACCCCGTGAACCTCAGCATGCCAGGCCTCCCTGTCCATCACCAACTCCCAGAGTCCACACAAACTCATGTCCATCGACTCGGTGATGCCATCCAGCCATCTCATCCTTTGTCGTCCCCTTCTCCTCCTGCCCTCAATATTCCCCAGCATCAGGTTCCTTTCACATGAGTCAGCTCTTCACATCAGGCGGCCAAAGTATTGGAGTTTCAGCTTCAACATCAGTCCTTCCAATGAACACTCAGGACTGATCTCCTTTAGTATGGACTGGTTGGATCTCCTTGCAGTCCAAGGGACTCTCAAGAGTCTTCTCCAACACTACAGTTCAAAAGCATCAGTTCTTTGGTGCTCAGCTTTCTTTATAGTCCAACTCTCACATCCATACATGACTACTGGAAAAATCATAGCCTTGACTAGACGACCTTTGTTGACAAAGTAATGTGTCTGCTTTTTAATATGCTGTCTAGGTTGGTCATAACTTTCCTTTCAAGGAGCAAGCGTCTTTTAATTTCATGGCTGCAATCACCATCTGCAGTGATTTTGGAGCCCAGAAAAATAATCAGACACTGTTTCCACATCCATTTGCCATGAAATGATAGGACCAGATGCCATGATCTTAGTTTTCTGAATGTTGAGCTTTAAGCCAACTTTTTCACTCTCCTTTTTCACTTTCATCAAGAGGCTCTTTAGTTCTTTTCACTTTCTGCCATAAGGGTGGTGTCATCTGCATACCTGAGGTTATTCATATTTCTCCCAGCAATCTTGATTCCAGCTTGTGCTTCCTCCAGCCCAGCATTAAAGAAGTTAATATTTATCCTTAAATTTGTTATTCATCCCAAAGAAAACCACATAATGGTGAAGGAAGAATCTCAGGGCTTCTAGAAACCTATTCAGTTTTTACAGTGTTCATTTTCATGAAAAAGCAATCATTGCTGACCAAAAGCTTACGTTTTAGGAAGGAAAAGAAATCCACGGCATTAACCCCTACACAATGGTGTGTTGACCTGTTACTGACAGCCGGGTCTGATATGATAAACGTAAGTCATTCTCAACTACCCTTTTTTATCATTGTCCCTTTGACGTTTTGCTGCACTCAGTGACACTTATACCAACTGTTTACTACTCAACAATAAAATTATCTGGTAGAGCATGAAACTAATTGATATATTTCTTTCCTAATCTATTACTTCCAGAGACTAGAACTTTAATAGATATTTCCATGATGACAACAGTATAGTTTTATTTAACATAAGCATCTAGGAATTTTCTTAACCAGGGAAAGGACCGTATGCATGACCATTCCTATGTCATCAGTTTGACTCTGGAGGATGTTCCTGTAGACTCAAAAGAAAAACATGACATGCTAATTCCTTGACTCAGGAGTTTGGCTTGTAGACAGCTCCCTGAGAAGGGCAAACTATTCCTGGACATATCAGAGTCATATTTCTCAGCCCTCTTTCCTGTTTCCTTTTTTATCTTTAACTTTCACTAACATTCTATATTTTACTTACTTACTGTCTATCTTCCCCACCAGTACATATGTTCAATGATAGAAGGACTTTATTTTTACTACTATACTCCCAGATCCTAGCAATGTGACCATTGACATATTTGGAGCTCACTAAATAGTTGTTGAATAAATAAATTGAATGCATGAATCTGCAAGTTATAACCATGTGTTATGTGTTACCTGCCATAAAAATCAATTTTATAAGTAAGGTATTATTTTTTCCTGGAGTTATCAAATGTTAGCTACATTAAGCATGTGGCTTTAAAATTTAAGAATGCACCTTAAGTTTTTTGTATGCAAGTGCTTGCAAAAAACTGTATTTGTGGCCTTTAATTGATTCCAATATTGAAATGACTACAAAGAACTAGAATTTGTGCCAGGATATGTGATCTAGCAACCAAAATTTATACTATCATTGGAAGTATACATTGGACAGATACAGTGACCTGACAGCATTATTCTAGACAAAGATCTTTGTAATTCTCATTACCCCATCTCAGAATATGTAGAAGTATTAGAAAGTTTATCTTAAATTCTTCAGTAGAAATCATGTTACAAATTCTTCTATTAATACCATAGTTGTTCCTAAACCATAATAAGTAGTCACATCTTAAGTACAGACAGGCTCATGTTCAAGTCCCAGTAGCTCAGTTTGCTAAAGTGGTTAGCTTACCAGAACTGAAGGTCACACACTGGACATTTAGATTTTGGAGAATCACCTAGTCACTAAAACACATTTATAAACTGTAAAATAGAGTGTGTACAAAAGTCTAGTGGTTAGCCACACCAATTCTTTTCTCATTTTGGTGTGTAGTCAGATTATTTTTTTCTAACCCTAAAATAGATCAGGACTGTAGAACTGGTCCTCACCAGTTGTCTATGAGCATAAATTGCTTGGCAACCAAGGAGTCCTCTTGTTTAAGATGGTGTAGCACAAGACAGCGAAATCTCCCACAGTCTGGGCTCCTGGGCCATTATAGAGAGCAGAGCTTTCCGTTTGCTGACCCAAGCTGCTTATGTACTATAAACAAGAGATAAAACTCAGTGTATTAAGCCAGTGGGAGTTTGTATTTAACCTTTTAGTCTCTTGCTGCTAAGTCACTTCAGTCGTGTCCAACTCTGTGCAACCCCATAGACGGCAGCCCACCAGGCTCCCCTGTCCCTGGGATTCTCCACGCAAGAACACTGGAGTGGGTTTCCATTTCCTTCTTCAATGCATGAAAGTGAAAAGTGAAAGTGAAGTCGCTCAGTCGTGTCCAACTCTGTGCGACGCCATGGATTACCAGGCTCCTCCGTCCATGGGATTTTCCAGGGGAGAGTACTGGAGTGAGGTGCCATCGCCTTCTCCCTTTTACTGAAACATAATAAAAATCTTGAATATTATATTTATAATAATGATATTTACCTCAATATTATTGAGTGAATATCTAATACATTTAAAGCAATAAGCTCAGTGTCTGCATAGTCCTTTTAAAATTTTATGATTTATAATTACCATTATTGTTATTGCTAACTCTTTATTCATGTAATCTTTTAAAGTGGGCTCAAGAAGATAAGGGAAGAGAGGAGAAATGACAATTAAATAAGGAAATCAATTTTGAAATGAATAAAAGAAAATTCAGCTGGTCATAACATTTATAGGGATGAAGATGACATACAGAATTTAACCTTTACACCCACAGTATTAGCTTACGTTTCATTATATTAGACAAGTCTTCTAAGAAAAGTGAGGCAACACAAGTGGCAGAAACAATGAATGAAACTGTTTCAAAGAATAACTCAACTTATCAGCTTCAGTTAAAGCAGCTACAAGGAAATAAAAGCATCAATACCCTCTCCTCTCCCACACATAGACTATAGGCTGGAAATAAAAATCAGTGACTCTATTTTGTAGAAATACAGAAACTTATTCAGAAATCTATGTGGAAAATCACACATTCTAAAACAAGTAAAGCAATCTTGAAATAGAAGAATGAAGTGGGAGGAATCTCTGCTCCCAATGTCATGGTTTACAGTTTAGCTACAGTAATCAAGACAGTGTAGTGTTGACAGATTCAGAGATCAGTGAAACAGAATAGAGAATTGAGAGACAGATCCACCAAATGCACCCAAATGATTTGCAACAGCAATTCAACAAAGAATAGTCTTTTCAATAAATGGTGCTGCTGCAATTGGACATCCATAGGCAAAAAAAATTACCTAGACCAACACCTCACATTTTATTTTAAAACTAAAATAAATCCAGGACAAATGTAAAATTATAAGACTTTCAAAAAAAAAAAATAGAGAAAACTTCACGATTTAGGACTAGGCAAAAAGATCTCCGACTTGACACCCAAAGCACAATAAGCAAGGAAAAACTAAAGCTGTATCTAATTAAGATTTGAAACTTTTGCTCAGTGGAAGGCCCTGTTAAGAGGATAAGACCAGTTACATGCTTCCCAGATGGCACTATTGGTAAAGAATCTGCCTGCCAGCACAGGAGATGCAAGAGATGCTGGTTCGATCCCTGGGTTGGGAAAATCCCTCAGAGAAGGAAATGGCAACCCACCCCAGAGAAATAAAACCACAAAACGTGTGAAAATGATTCAGCTGGTTACATTAGGGGATAAGCCTTGATATTTGCTCTTTCTACAGAAAATTATTGCAAGTATTTTTCTTAGCATTTTAGTTAAGGCTTTTACAATTCTTTCTACCAATTGTCATGGACAAATAGCCTATCCATGTGCTATCAATCATATTACATTGGAACATAAAAATACCATGATTTTTTAACTAAGAATTTGTGTTTAATAGCTGAGACTGATTTTTAGGTGAAACAAACAGAATGTTCTACTAATTTGATCACAGAATAACTATGCTGATACAAGGAATGTCAGCAGGAACTGACTTCATTGGAAAAGGCCATTCCATGCCTAATAAAAATGTCATTTTGGTCACATCTGGAGATATATGGTAATCTATAAATTTTACTGTTCCAGAGAGCTAGTCTCATCGAAAGGCAGGAAAGGGATCAACTGGTCCCATTCCCTGAGCCTTATTACTATATTCCCGTTCTTCAGACAGAGCCGACTGATGCTGTGGGCCAGAATTGCTTTCTCCTTCCTTTGAATGACCTACGGAATGTTTGTTCCCTTCCCCCCACCCCCAATTCAAGCGTTGAAATCCTAAGTCTGTAGCTAATGGACCAGGGAAGGCAATGGCACCTCGCTCCAGTACTCTTGCCTGGCAAATCCCATGGATGGAGGAGCCTGGCAGGCTGTAGTCCATGGGGTCGCAAAGAGTCGGACACGACTGAGTGACTTGACTTTCACTTTTCACTTTCATGCATTGGAGAAGGAAATGGCAACCCACTCCAGTGTTCTTGCCTGGAGAATCCCAGGGACAGGGGAGCCTGGTGGGCTGCCGTCTCTGGAGTCGCACAGAGTCGGACACGACCGAAGCAGCTTAGCTGCAGCAGCAGCAGAGCTGATGGGCATTAGGAAGTGGGGCCTTTGGGAGGTGCCAAGGTCGCGAGGGTAGAGTCCTCATGAATGTCCTCCAGAGAGATCTCTTGCCTCTTAGCAGGAGTTGTCTTTCTTAATAGTCTGTTTCCTTTTGATTCTCAGTAGAATACCCTGAGCTGGCTGGAGAGCTGGAGAGGAATTGGAAGGTAGCTTGAACCCACCCGGAGCTTGCTCACTCATAACCAAATTCATAATTTTAAATACAGCTGGTCACCATAGGTCAGCATACTGGCCTGATATCCTATCTACTCTTTCAAGAGGATCTGTGCAGAGCTATTCTTTTATTTAAGAAATATTGCTCAGCATGGCTCAGAGATAATAAACTTTACTGAGGAGCCACAGGGGCTGATTTGTCCCCGGAAACCTGCTCTTTCAAAGTTTTGCTGTGTTTTATTGGAAAGTCACGGAGTTGGTACTTGTTCCTCCAGATATAATCTTTCTCTAAATAACCACGCAACAATGTGTGGTTATATATGACTGACAGGATGTAATGAGAACATTTGTTTGCTCAACCACTGAACTTTTTTTTTCCTAAGAAAGAAATATAAAACTAAATAATTCATATAACATTACCAACTCCCACAGTATTGATTATCATCATTGTCATCAATTTTCTGCCCCTCCATCCATCCCAACAGGTTATTACTTACAGATTGTGGTATTATTTGCTGCCAGGATTCCATTTTTAAAAATGAGTATAAACAACAGGAGGAAATTCTGAGCACCCCAGAGAGTTCCTTTCCTCTTGAAAATAACATAAGCTGTACCTCTGATTTTTAATTAATCGGATGCAGATGATCCTAAAATTTCAAGTAGGATCAAAATGAGCGGCAAATGATAAGAACAAAATAATTGCAAGGAGTAAAGAACGGAAGTTATTAGAATGCATTTCTTTATGATTTAAGATCAATGACAGAGAAATCAAATTTTGATCATTTTTATTGACAAAAGGCTACAATTAAATGACATATTTATTAATTAGATTATAAGATAACAACAGTCTTTTAAATATGGCAAGCTATTAAAAATTACTTATCATTTATTACCAATGAGGATATTTTTAGTTAAATATTAAAGAATTACCTTGAAGCATTTCCTTTCCTCTTCAGAAGGCTGAGAGTATTCTATTTATCTTATTTCAATAACCAGGTTAATAACAAGCTATGTGACATGCAGAATGGGTAACTAGGGAAAAAACACTACTATGTCATAGTGCAAAACGTATCATCTGTGCTGTATACAAAAAGAGGGCAGGGGGAGGCCCTTTCTACTCTAAAAATGCTTAGCTGATAAACGTTTTTGATAAGTTGTCTCCTCTAAGTCACACAAGCAACCAGAATAATAGCAATTTATAGTTGTATATTTTCTTGGTGCTGGGTCTATCTGTAAACGTAAGCTTTTCACAATTTGTTCTAATATTTGTGATAAGTATTTTCTCACCTTCAAAATTATCACCAAGGTACAGTTTCAACAGTTTGAACAGAAACAGTTTAAAGAGGTCATGAAAACAGTACCTCGAAAACAACAAACCCCAAAGCAATTTTCAACCCCCATTCATGCGCCTGAAAGTGGGCACAGGTGTAGGTCAGGGAAGCTGTATTCATTTCTGTGCTTCGATAGCTGAAGAATCACCTTATAGTCTTAACCACCTTGATTATATAACTTTCCCACATATGTTTCCCCCTCAAAACCGAGAGGGGCCCCTAATGTCTAAATCTTTAAAAATTCCTAATACCAAATATAGCATTTAATGTGTAGGGGATGATAAAGTCTACCTGAATTCAATCTACCCAACTTATTCATTATACAGACTTTTAAAATAAAATAACTGAAATTGTTTATTTTTTCCTATGCATTTTCATCAACATGGCCCAAACACATACAAAAACACAACCCACATCCTCTTTTTATAGCCCTCTGATATACTTTGAATTCAACTACTTATGCCCATTTGACTTTCAAATAATTAAATATATTCTGAATTGCTTCACATATTACAGTCACTGCCCTCCCTCTTCCCCACCAGCAAGCTTTGCCCAATCATTTGGTATTCTTATACTGCTTTGGATTTGCCAAGGGTTTTAAAATAATTCTTATTCTCTAGGCTATCATATTCTTGAGAAGTAACCATATTTCAAATGTACTTTATTACGTTAGAGTTGCTTCTAGTCTTCCCTGGTGGCTCAGATAGTAAAGAATCTGCCTGCAATGCACAAGACCCAGGTTCGATCCCTGGGTCTGGAAGATCCCCTGGAGAAGGGAATGGGAACCCACTGCAGTATTCTTGCCTGGAGAATCCCATGGATAGAGGAGTCTGACGGGTTATAGTCTATGGGGTCATGAAGAGTCAGACATGACTGAGCAACTAATACACACATATATCACTAAGGAGGAGAAATAAGGAATCAGAGGGGATGTCCTTGAACAATATTAGTTTCAGAGCTTTTATTCAGAATACTAATATTTCAACCAAGTGAAAAACTTTGGAACAAATAGTACAATGTGAATTAAGTCATCATTCCCTTCCTATAATTTAGATTTATTATTATTCATGTGAAACTGCTGGCTACCCAACCTCCTAAAGCCAACTTTTTGCCAGTCTTGTCAGTAAATCACTAATCTGCTGATGATTTTTCAGATTCTATGACTTTTTTTTTTCTCTTCGCATATATCACATCACTCTGGGTCCCTTGAGATAATCATATTTCACCTTCAACTAAAGAAAGAATAAAAATCTGAATAAATAGAATGTACATTTCAATAATTACACTGTTTCAGAAATATATCAGCCATGAATCATGTTGCCTTTAGCAATTTTCAGCATCATTTGTTTATATATACTCAGATTATATATCAATACATCTCAAGAATTCAGAAGCAGTAAACGACATAGTGTTACAAGCTGAAACTGCAAATCAACAACCAGTGTTGATTGCTATTTGTACAATACAGTATTATTCACCATTACTCTCAGTCATAAACCCTTCAGGTTTGCACAGTAATTCACATATTACTAGCAGCACATTGATTCATGACCTGCTTTATTTTATTCTATGATCTTGGATTTCTTTCCTTGTTACCAATGCTCATTTAAATCCTGGCAATCATTTCTTATCCAATATTCACTTCAAAAACCTACCCCAACTGTTGTAATCCATGAAATTCTTCAGAAGTGTGCAATGAAAGCATAATGAAAAGCTTTGCAATTGAGTTCTGGCTTAAATGTTTACTCCTATAACACGGGGCACATCGTTTATTTCACTTTAGCCTTAGATTCCTCATTTGTAAAGCTGAATGGTAATTATACCTATTTCTCAAGTATACAGCTATTCTATAATGAAATAATTTAAAACAAGTAATCATCAGAAGTTATATAACATGTAAATTGTTTTTAAATGTCTGTGCTTAGTTGTTCAGTTGTGTCCGACTCTTAGTGACCCCACGGATGGTAGCCCTCCAGGCTCCTCTGCCCATGGGGATTCTCCAGGCAAGAATACTGGGGTGGGTTGCCATGCCCTCTTCCATGGGCATATAGGACCTAGCAGTTGAATAACACAGTGTATTTTGTCCTACCCTCCAGAATAGATTGCAAACTTAGTGATGCTAAAAAAAATTGTAGAGAAGCTTTATTGTCTTCTGCAAAACATGTAGAGAGTACAGTGCTAAACAAATACCCATTTCAGTAAAATTTGCTTAGAGATGGATGGGTTTTCTTATTCTTTCAACCAGATGACTAAATAGATTAACAAATGAGTTTAACTTGATGGCTCTCACTTGACATTTCATTACCTCTTTTCTTCAAAAGAGATTAAAGCATTTGAGTGATTTCTTTAGGAGAGTTTCTCTCTTGAACAAAATATTGGAGGAGTAAATAAACAAACAAAGCAGGGACTCTCTTGTGATGGAAATGAAATCTTGTTTTAAGACAAAGCAGTAATAAAAATCACTGACGAGAAGATCACATACACTGAGAAAAATACAACTGAGTAGGAATCAGCCAAGAAAGGAAAAAAAGGAATTTGAAAATGGACAGCTCCAAGTTCCTGCTACACTGAGAGCAACTGGGAAGCTGTAGGGAAAATGAGTTTTGGTGACCATCATATTCTAGATTTGAGATCTTGCACAAATAGGTTAAAATCTGCTTATTCAAGTTTCCTCAACTATAAGATGGGGCATAATAACATCTTATTCATAAGAGTAGGGAATATTGTTTAAGCAACTGTTAATTTCATCAAAAAGCAAGTTCTCTGACTGGTTCCCTAACTTTGGAAATTTCCTCTAAAACATTAGTCTTAAGAAGAGTGAACTAGAATATTCAATTCTGAGTAGATAATTAATTAACATAATTAAGCCAATACCAAGGTCTTGACTTGTCTTTATGATTTGTCTCTTACTTATGCAACATGTTTTCTAAAAAACCGTTTCCTAATACCAGACAAATTATTCAGTAATCTGTAATGATTCCATGTAGTTAAATATAAAAATGTATATTAAAAAGTCATTGGGTTATAGCATTCACAATTAACTTAAATGTACCACAGAAATAAATGTGAGGGGATAGAATTCCTAAAAGATAATATAAGAGAAAGTCTACATGACCTTGGGAATAACAAAGACTTTTAAGATACAAAGGCATGATTAATGAAAAAATAATTGATAAGTTAGAATTATTAAAATTTAGACTTCTGCTTCATTAAAGATATTCCCAATAGAATGAAAAGACAAGCTACAGATTGGGAGAAAATATTTGCAAAAAACAAAGCTGATAACAGAATGGATTCCAAAATATGCAAATACTCTTAAAACTCAACAGTAGGAAACAAACAGCCCAGTTTGAAAATGGGCAAATGATCTGAATAGACACCTCATGAAAGAAGATAAACAGATAGCAAATAAGCATTTAAAAGATACTCAACATGTCCTGCGATTCATGGGGTCGCAAAGAGTCAGACACGACTGAGCGACTGAACTGACTGACTAACAACATGATATATTATCAGGGAAACACAAACCAAAACAATTAAAAATTAAAACTACACACCTTTTAGACAGTGGAATCCAAAACACTGACAACACCAAATGTTCGTGAGGATGTGGATTAATAAGAACCCTTATTAACTGCTGTTGGGAATATAAATGGGCAGCCACTTGGGAAGACAATTTGACAGTTTCTTACGAAGTATACTTCCTACTCTATGATCTGGCAACTATGTTCCTTGGTGTTTACCTAAAGGAGGTGAAAGCTTATGTGCGTACCAAAAACCTGCACATGAATGTGTCCAGCAGCTTTGTTCATAACTGCCGAAACTTGGAGGCAACCAAGATGTACTTCAGAAGATGAATGGATAAATCGACTGTGGTACATCCAGAGAACGGAATGTTATTCAGGGCTAAAAAGAACTGAGTCATCAAGCCATGAAAAGTCATGGAGGAACCTTGCATGCATATTACCAAGTGAAAGGACCCAATCTGAAAGCACTACAATACTGTATGATTCCAATCTGGAAAAGTGAAATGACCAGTGATTGTTAGGAGTTATGGGGAGAGAGGAGTAAATAGGTGCTGCACAGAGAACTCTGGCAGTGAAAATACTCTGTGTGATCCCACAGTGATGGAGAAATGCTTGGATACTTCTATTCGTCCAACCCCGTAGAACGTACAGATGAAGAATGAACCCGAAGGTGAGCTATAGACTTTGGATGATTACCATGTGTTACTGCAGGTTCATGAAGGGAAGTGAAGTCTCTTAGTTGTGTCCAACTCTTTGCGACCCCTTGGACTGTCACTTATCAGGCTACTCTGACCCTGGGATTTTCCAGGCAAGAATGCTGGAGTGGGTTGCCATTTCCTTCTCCAGGGGATCTTCCTGACCCGGGGATCAAACCCAGGTCTCCTGCATTGCAAGCAGACGCTTTACCATCTGAGCCACCAGGGAAGCCCAGTAGGTTCATTCTTGGTAACAAATGTACCACTGTGGTTGGGAATGTGGATAACAGGGGGCACTGTGCTCTGGTGAGGCAGAGAGGGCGGACAGGAAATCTCCATACTCACCACTCAGTTTTGCTGTGAACCAAAAACTAAAATACAGTTCTAAAAATACAGTTTAAAATATGTGTCTAAAATACAGGTCTAAAAATACAGTTTGTTTGTTTTACAAAGAACTCTAGTAAGACATCTGGAGAGGCACATGTAAGTATAAATCATTGCTAACTTCAAGACAAATGCCAAGCTAGTTATGTTGAATGTTAACATCTGAGCTTGTGTTGGATGAAGGAGATAAGACCAGGTCCCACAGGTCACGAAGGTTCCACACAGCCCCTCCAGTTTCACCTGTGAACATGAAATATTTACTTCCTTAACCCCACTGTGTCCAGCCTTCTTTATACCTGACCTCATTCCTGTTTGTAGCCTTTTAAAAAATCGGTTTTCAAATTCCTTATTTCCATGCCCATCCTAACCTGATTCCAATCCATGGAACTCTCTCTTATTGCTCTGCTTTTGCTTCCTGGCTGTATCCTGTCTCTATTTAACTTGAAATAACACAGCAGTAGAAATTCTGGGCCCTTTTCTTGGCATTAACTAGAGTATGGCAAAAATGTATTTAGATGGTACTCACCTATTTTCTCAAAAATGGTAAATTTAAGCCACTTCTGTATACTTACATGTTAAGTTTTACTCTCAAAAATAACACTTTGTGGTGTATTAAAATAAAAATTGACTTTTTAATCTGATAAAACAGACTGCAGAATTGTTTGGAAATAGTTGCTATATAATTTATATCACATACCCGTACAAAGGACTTCCCTGGTGGCTCAGAGGTAAAGAATCCCCTTGCACTCCAGGAGACACAGGAAATGCAGGTTTGATCCCTGGGTTGGGAAGATCCCCTGAAGAAAGAATGGCAACCCACTCCAGTATTCTTACCTGGGAAATCCCATGGACAGAGGAGCCTGGCAGGCTACAGTCTATTGGGTCGCAAAGAGGGAGACATGATTAAGCGACTTAGCACACACGGCACCTGTATGTATCAAAGTAACGATAATCAACCAACAGAAAATACACCAGCAGCAATGAGAAAAACACACATTCACACACACAGGCACTAAAGATTTAGTTTCTGCCTTCCATCAAGACCAGGGCAAGAGATGGTTTCTTTAAAAGCTAACTTTGAAAAGATCTGCTGCAAAAAAATGTTACACACTTAACAAGTAAGTTAGGCATTATTTTTTCTTACCCCCAAAGTGACTTATTTTATTCACGTGCATATTAAGAAGATTGCTCAACTTTGACTCAGTTGTCAGAAATTCTAAACTTGCTAGTCAATCTTGAAGGATCATAAAGCAGAAACATATCTATGAATATGAAGTTGGTATCTCCCTTGACCAATATGACAGTGATTACTTATACTTTCATCCTGTGAAGAAATTCCCTTACTACTCATCCTTATCACACTAAATTAGGAAAAAGGGTATAAAATTTTTATTTTCTTAAATATGTCTGTTTCAATGATTTTTTTTCTCCTCTTTATTTAAATACTAGAAAATAGAGATTAAATGAGAATAGATTTGGAAAATTAATCAAAAAATAAGTATTTGCATCTACCTGGTCTTCATAAACATTTTGAATACAGAATAAGATTTAAGATGCATACAGCCAACAGTAACAGAAAATTTCATCCCAAGCCAGTTTAAACAGTGATAAAAACGCTTTATCTCACGTAGCAAGAAGTTCTGAGGAGAGCAGGTGGAGAGCCAGTGAGCTTAAGCTCAGAGTTTTCATCCTGTCACACTGCCTGAGTGGCTCTCAGTATAGCGTCTCATAGGCACAAGATGGGTGCCAGAGCTCCAGTAGTCTCATGCTGACTCCACAGCAATCAGCAGGACAGTAAGCATTCTGAGGGGAGAAATGACAGAAAATATGCCCCAAGCCCATTTCTAATGGGTGGTGGTTTCAATCACTGGCAAGGAAAATTGGATTACCAAGACTAACTTGGGGACAAGTGAAGAAACTGGATATAGGGATAAATCAACATCTTTTCCTAAGGATAAATCCTGCAGGCACCATCAGTGGCTGTTAATGTAACTGAAAAGCAAAAATTTTTCCTGGCTTTACTGAGGTATAATTGACAAATAAACATTGTATGTCTGTTAGATATACAAGGTGATATTTTGATATGTGTATACACTGTGAAATGATTATCACAGTCAACTAGTTAACAAATCCATCACCTTGTATAGTTTCCTTCTCTGTGTGGGGAGAACACTTAAAATCTACTCTCTTGGCAAATTTCTAGTGTATAATACAGTATTATTAATGATAGTCACCATGCAATACATTAGCTCCCCAGAATTTATTCATCCTGCATAACTGAAACTTTGTCCCTTTTGACTGATCTCCCCGTTTCCTCCATTCCCCAGCACCTGGAAACCACCATGCTACTCTCCACTTTTGTCAGATTCCACTTGTAAAAGAGACCACACAGTATTTGTTCTGGGTTCATTCTCTGGCATACCAATATCCTTTGGGTAGTTCCATAGCATAATCATGAACATTATAAACTCTGAGAAGCAAATTATAATAAACAATTGAGACACTGCTTAATTGTTCTTTGTTGTTGCTGTTCAGTTGCTAAGCCGTGTCTGACTGTCTGCAACCCCATGGACTGTGGCACCCCAGGCTTCCCTCTCCCTCACTGTCTCCCGGAGTTTGCTCAAAATCATATCCATTGAATCAGTCATGCCATCCAACCATCTCATCCTCTGTTGCCCCTTCTCCTCCTGCCTTCAGTCTTTCTCAGCATCAGGGTCCTTTCCAATGAGTCAGTTCTTCGGATCACGTGGCCAAAGGATTGGGGCTTCGGCTTCAGCATCAGTCCTTCCAATGAATATTCAGGGTTGATTTCTTCTAGGATTGACTGGTTTGATTTCCTCACTCTCCAAGGGACTCTCAAGAGTCTTCAATTATTTATATATATACATATATATGGAGACAGCAATGGCACCCCACTCCGGTACTCTTGCGTGGAAAATCCCATGGATGGAGGAGCCTGGAAGGCTGCAGTCCATGGGGTCGGACACGACTGAGCAACTTGACTTTCACTTTTCACTTTCATGCATTGGAGAAGGAAATGGCAACCCACTCCAGTGTTCTTGCCTGGAGAATCCCAGGGACGGGGGAGCCTGATGGGCTGCTGTCTTTGGGGTCGCACAGAGCTGGACACGACTGAAGTGACTTAGCAGCAGCAGCAGCAGCAGCAGCATACATATATATATATATATATATATATATAATACACACACACACACACACGTATATATATATATATATTTGGAGTGTAATTACAACATCGTATTGGTTTCTGCTGTACAATGAAGCGAAACAGTTACACACATTCATACATCCCCTCCCTCTGGGACCTCCTTCCCAGCACCATCCCCCCATCCCACACTTATAAGCCATCACAGAGCACTGAGCTGACCTTCCTGCACTTTTTTTTAATGCTTGCTTTTACAAACTAAGTTCCAAAATCCTTTATGTATTTTCATTATACACAAAGTAGATATGCAGTGAACATTTTTCATAATCCATTATAGTGTAATTCAATGTCATAAATAAAATGACTCTCTGTAGGGTTTGGCATAAGAAACTTGCCTCCAGTCATGGATTTCAAAATAATAGTGTTTTATTTAGTTTAATGCAAGTTGCTATCATTGTAATTAGTCCCCAAATGTATAAAGTTTAAAAAAAAAAACAAAAACAAAACATAAGTCTGTTTCTAGCCTGCCCAACGGTACTTGTCAGCCAACAGCATAATGTGGTTCACTCTAATGCAGTCATTTCTGGATCCAGGATAAGAAAGTTTCTGCTATCTTTACTTTCCAAGTTTTCCCTAGGGGTTGTCTCTCTTCCAGCCTGCTGGAATGGCTACAGAGCATGGGACGAACCCTACTCTTCTTCTGCACCAGGCTTGGAAATGTTACAAGTCATTTTTCACTCACATTCCGTTGGCTGGTGTCACAGTGTCCCAGCCATAGAGTGTGGCTGGGAAGGGAGCCCAGATGTGTGCTGGCAGGAGGGCAACACAGACAGAGATGCACTCTGACACATACGGAGTGTGTTGTACACTGATGACCATGCTTAATTCTCATAATTACCCTATGATGTAAGTGTGATTAATACCTCCATATTGCATATGAGAAAACAGACACATTCAAATAGATTAATTTTTTTCCAGGAAGTAGTGACATACTAAGTTGCTTCAGTCGTATCCAGCTCTTTTCAACCCCTTGGACTTGCCCAAAGGCTCCTGTGTCCATGGGATTCTCCAGGCAAGAATACTGGAGTGGGTTGCCTTGCCCTCCTCCAGGGGATCTTCCTTACCTAGGGATTGAACCAGCGTCTCTTAAAAGCCCCCTGCATTGACAGGTGGGTTCTTTACCACCTGGGGAGCCCAAGTAGTGTCACCTGTAGTCAAAATTTCCAAGTGTTTTCTTTAATGTTACATTTGGTTCTCTGAGGAGAAATACACTGTAGTTACTTGTCCTCTCAAGGTTGTCTCAGTCATTCAGACAGAGAGTTCAGCCAGGTTTCAGCTGCCAGAGCCTGCCTTCTGCAGAAAGTGTCTGTGCTACACAGTTAAGTCTCAGTCACCCACTGCGCTTGGTGCTTTAATACACAGCCTTTATCGGCTGCCTCTGCCCACCTGTATCAGTCCATTTATCCACTGGTGTAATCAGAAACTTCCACAAAAACTGCTTTCACTCAGATCCTGTTTCAGGGTCTGCTTCTGAGCCAATCAAAACTAGGATAATTAATCTCATCTCAAAAACAATTTTGATTGAAAAAAAAGTTGCAGAAGAGTTCACAGAGTATTATTCAGAGCTTCAGTTCAGTTCAGTTCAGTCGCTCAGTCGTGTCCACTTCTTTGCGACCCCATGAATCGCAGCACACCAGGCCTCCCTGTCCATCACCAACTCCCGGAGTTCACTCAGACTCACGTCCATCCAGTCAGTGATGCCATCCAGCCATCTCATCCTCTGTCACCCCCCTCTCCTCCTGCCCCCAATCCCTCCCAGCATCAGAGTCTTTTCCAATGAGTCAACTATTCGCATGAGGTGCCCAAAGTACTGGAGTTTCAGCTTTAGCATCATTCCTTCCAAAGAAATCCCAGGGCTGATCGCCTTCAGAATGGACTGGCTGGATCTCTTTGCAGTCCAAGGGACTCTCAAGAGTCTTCTCGCAACACCACAGTTCAAAAGCATCAACTCTTCGGCGCTCAGCCTTCTTCACAGTCCAACTCTCACATCCATGCATGACCACAGGAAAAACCATAGCCTTGACTAGACAGACCTTAGTCGGCAAAGTAATGTCTCTACTTTTGAATATGCTATCTAGGTTGGTCGTAACTTTTTCTTCCAAGGAGTAAGCGTCTTTTAATTTCATGGCTGCAGTCACCATCTGCAGTGATTTTGGAGCCCAAAAAATAAAGTCTGACACTGTTTCCACTGTTTCGCCATCTATTTCCCATGAAGCGATGGGATCAGATGCCATGATCTTCGTTTTCTGAATGTTGAGCTTTAAGCCAACTTTTTCACTCTCCACTTTCACTTTCATCAAGAGGCTTTTGAGTTCCTCTTCACTTTCTGCCATAAGGGTGGTGTCATCTTCATATCTGAGGTTATTTATATTTCTCCCAGCAATCTTGATTCCAGCTTGTGTTTCTTCCAGTCCAGCGTTTCTCATGATGTACTCTGCATATAAGTTAAATAAGCAGGGTGACAATACACAGCCTTGACGTACTCCTTTTCCTATTTGAAACCAGTCTGTTGTTCCATGTCCAGTTCTAACTGTTGCTTAGACATGCAAAACTAAATAATATTGTGTAGGGATATATATATATATATATGACAAATCATTTTTTGAAAGTGTGAAGGAATGAAACATGCAATTCAGGATAGTGCTGCTTTGTGTGAATAACCACATGAGATGGTTTTGTTATGCATCTACTGGACTAGGCTGAAAAGCATTTTCCAGAATTGTTTTTTCTGTATGTTTCCCATTAGTTCCAGCTAAAGGCCTGGTTTGGTGGTAAAGAATCTGCCTGCCAATGCCGGTGACATGGGTTCGATCCCTGGGTCGGGAAGATCCCCTGGAGGAGGGCACAGCAACCTACTCCAGTATTCTTGCCTGGAGAATCCCATGGACAGAGGAGACTGGAGGGCTACAGTCCATGGGGTCACAAAGAGTTGGACATGACTGAGCGATAGAGCATGCATGCAAGCCTGACAAACTGAAATCTGAATTGAATCCCCCAAAAGAGGGCCAAAGGACCTTAATCACTTCCCAGTTTACACATACAGAGACCCTTAAATTGAGGGGAAACCAGGTCCCATTGATGAAAAGATACTCAGTTCAGTTCAGTCGCTCATTTGTGTCCGACTCTTTGTGACCCAAGAATCGCAGCATGCCAGGCCTCCTTTTCCATCACCAACTCCCGGAATTTACTCAGACTCACGTCCATCGAGTCAGTGATGCCATCCAGCCATCTCATCCTCTGTCCTCCCCTTCTCCTCCTGCCCCCAATCCCTCCCAGCATCAGAATCTTTTCCAGTGAGTCAACTCTTCGCATGAGGTGGCCAAAGTACTGGAGTTTCAGCTTTAGCATCAGTCCTTCCAAAGAAATCCCAGGGCTGATCTCCTTCAGAATGGATTGGGTGGATCTCCTTGCAGTCCAAGGGACTCTCGAGTCTTCTCGTAACACCACAGTTCAAAAGCATCGATTCTTCAGTGTTCAGCTTTCTTCAGTCCAACTCTCACATCCATACATGACCACTAGAAAAACCATAGCCTTGACTTAGACGGACCTTAGTCGGCAAAGTAATGTCTCTGCTTTTGAATATGCTATCTAGGTTGGTCATAACTTTTCTTCCAAAGAGTAAGCATCTT
Organism: Redunca redunca; assembly: GCA_006410935.1. Taxonomy (NCBI): domain Eukaryota; kingdom Metazoa; phylum Chordata; class Mammalia; order Artiodactyla; family Bovidae; genus Redunca; species Redunca redunca. The sequence goes on from SJYQ01002276.1 coordinate 136,928, forward strand.
TTAATTAAGCATCTTTTAATTAAAGATGCCTCTACACAGCAAAGGCAAAAAAAAATTAGAGTGTAAATCGTCTTCTTTGGTGGCCTTTAAATGTTGTCCTGTTGTCCTGTTATCAGGATGAAAGCTTTGGGGAAGAAAAAATAATCAGATATTAAGGATTTATGGACATTGGGTCAAAATTTACAGTACTTTCTGTGGTCCATCCGAAAGAGCAAGGAGCTAGCAGGTCAGATAAGCCATTGGGTTTGGTCTCAAGTCCATCTCACAGCAGCTCTCCTATCTCTGTGATTATTTTCCTGGTTCTGGAATGGGTAATTAGAAATAATGTATAGCGCTTCTCAGGATTTCCACAAGTCACCTGAACGTGGCGTGAGGGCCATTTAACAGGGAGAGCTAAATGGAAGGCCCTGAAACTGGCTCTGCCTTTGCTTTTTTTTTTTTTTTCACATTTTATTGAAGTATACTTGATCTACAATGTTGTATTAATTTCTGCTGTACAGCAAGATGGTTCATTTATACACTTATATACATATTCTTTTTCACAGACTTTTCCTTTATGGTTTATCACAGGATAGTGAATACAAAACTCTGGGTTTGTTGTTTATCCATCCTGTATATAATAGTTTGCATATGCTAACCTCGAATTCCCAATCTTTCCCTCCCCTGATTCAAAGGCTCTGCCTTTGAAAAATAGTAAACCAAAGGCAATACCACATTCCTGGAAGGACTGCAGGACTTACTGCCATCATCGAGGACATAAAAAATGCAGGGGTGTTGGTTCCATTCAAATCACCTGCTGTGCCTATATAGAAAACAGATGGGTGTTGAAGAATGGAAGTGGATTATTGAAAATTTAATCAGGTGGCGACTCCACCTGCAGCTTCTGTTCCAGATGTGGCTTCTTCGCCGGAGCACAGAACACACCCCCTCGTATCTGGAATGTAGCTGTTGACCTGGTAACTACTCTCTACCAGGGAAGCTGTGGCATGCTGGCCAGATCCAGCCTGCAGCTTATTTTTGAAGAGGCTTTAAGCTAAAAAAAATATTTCTACATTTTTTGAGTTAAAAAAATAGTAAAGAATATGTGACAGAGTCCATACGTGGTCCTCCAAGCCTAAATTATTTATCATCTGGCCCTTTACAGAAAACAGTTTGCTGACCCCTTGTGGGGCTTTAAAGAAAATGTTTCTATATTGCTGTGTTTTGAGGCCTTTCAGAGCCAATTTTACTGACTTGGGAAGTGAACTGAAAACAAGTGTTTATGAGTGTTTAGGAAAAAAAAAAAAAAACACCTCTGGCTGTGTTTCCAAGATTGTGACAAGGAAACAAGAGTTTACTATAATGCTTACTCTGTTTTCTTCCTTAACATTTATTTTTTAGAAGTTTAAACCTACATAGAAGTTGCCAGAATAGTACAATTGGTGATTCTAGGTGAAGGATACATAATACCCATATAGCATTTACCTAGAATTACCAATTGTAAACATTGAACCATATTTGCTTTACTTATTTTCCTCTGTATATACGTAATAAGAAGTCTTTATAACATGGTTTTGTAAAAAAAAAAAAGCTAGAATACATAAACCTGATAAAAAGCAGAACTGGGACAAAGCCATGGCACCATCTCTTCCCTTCTGGCCGGTATCACTCCATGGGCACCTGGAAATTTAGTTCTTCTCGTTTCCTTATTATTCTACAATCTAGAGTCAAATAACCCCATTTCCTAGTGAAGAAACTGCTCTGACCCCAAGTCCCACCGTCTAGAACTGAAGCGCAGTCTTGGATGTGCTGTGCTTAGTCACTTAGTCCTGTTCGACTCTTTGCAACCCCATGTACTGCAGCCCATCAGATTCCTCTGTCCATGGGGCTTCTCCAGGCAAGAATACAGGAGAGGATTACCATACCCTCCTCCAGGGGATCTTCCCAACTCACGGATTGAACCCAGGTCTCCCGCATGGCAGTCGGATTCTTTACTGACTGAGCCACTAGGGAATCGCACTCTAGATGGTCCAGCAGAAATGTCTTCCTACAGAACTGTGCGTTGGCTATTTCTTAATTTTGGCTTTACATTGCTAAGTGAACATCTTGGCATACAATTTATATTTGAGACCAGTTAAAAGCAGAGATACTACTTTGCCAACAAAGGTCTGTCTAGTCAAGGCTATGGTTTTCCCAGTGGTCATGTTTGGATGTGAGAGTTGGACTGTGAAGAAAGCTGAGCGCCAAAGAATTGATGCTTTTGAACTGTGGTGTTGGAGAAGACTCTTGAGAGTTCCTTGGACTGCAAGGAGATCCAACCAGTCCATCCTAAAGATCTGTCCTGGGTGGTCACTGGAAGGACTGATGTTGAATCTAAAATTCCAATACTTTGGCCACTTCATGCAAAGAGTTGACTCACTGGAAAAAGATCCTGATGCTGGGAGTGATTGGGGGCAGGAGAAGGGGACGACAGAGGATGAGATGGCTGGATGGCATCACGATGGACATGAGTTTGGGTGGACTCCAGGAGTTGGTGATGGACAGGGAGGCCTGGCGTGCTGTGACTCATGGGGTCACAAAGAGTCAGACACGACTGAGCAACTGAACCGGTCACATAAAATCTTGTTCTACATTAGATAGCGTAGAAGCAAGAAGTGCCACTGGGAATACATATTTGCATTTTACATTCCGTTTTCCACACAAACGACTGATGATGATGAAGCCAGGAAGTCTGAAACCTTGGCAGGCAGGTCACACCTCTCAGAGCTCCTCCATCTTGCATGCCCTCACCAGCAGAGGCAGATTTCAGTCCATGCGCCATTGCTCATCTCAAGGGGGAAATGAGAGTTAAATGATCTCAGCTGGACATAACCAACTTTCTCATCTTCAAGAATAAAAAACACTTTCCTGAAGCTGCTACTGTTATGCTGGCTAGTTGACTCCTGGTCGGCCAGGGCTGAGGGGTCAGGCTGGGGCTACTGAAGCATGTCACGCTCTGGCATCATCTTTGGCTTCTGAAGGCTCACACGGAAATCACAAAAACTAAACTTTCTCTCAAAGGCACTGACACTCTGGCCCCTCCTAGTAATTAGTTAAGCCATTGGTTCACACGTTGAGTGAAGTGAAATGAAGTCGCTCAGTCGTGTCCAACTCTTTGCGACCCCATGGACTGTAGCCTACCAGGCTTCTCTGTCCATGGGATTTTCCAGACAAGAATACTGGAGTGGGTTATCATTTCCTTCTCCAGGGGATCTTCCCAACCCAGGGATCGAACCCGGGTCTCCCGCATTGGAGGCAGGCGCTTTAACCTCTGAGCCACCAGGGAAGCCACTCTGGCCCCTCCTAGTAATTAGTTAAGCCATCGGTTCACCACATGAGAGACATGTCAAAATCAACCAGGGAAGGTTTTTTCACTTTGTTCTGGCTTCAAGCAGACGTTCATCCAAGACCAGCCAAATAGATTTTCTAGGATTTATGTGTTTCATCAGAGGCAATTGATGCACTTGTAATCTGATAAGCTTTCTGGTTAAGAGTCCCTGATAAGCCCTACTGGTTAAGAATCTTGTAAAAGTATGACTCTTTGCGAGATAATGAACTGTAGTCCCCCAGGCACCTCTGTCCAAGGAATTCTCCAGGCAAGAATACTGGAGTGGGTTGCCATGCACTCCTCCAGGGGATCTTCCTGACCCAGGGATCGAACCCAGGTCTCCTGCATTGCACATAGATTCTTTACTGTCTTGAGTCACCAGGGAAGCCCATAGTAATTATTACAAAGGTAACAATTTTAGACGGACATGTGCAAAATAATTATTTTCCCACTGTTGAGGGACGGAGAATAAGATTACCTAAAATTTCCCACAGTTCTTGACCATCTATTCTTATTGTGACTATATAGACTTTAAGATTTTAGATTGTAAGCTAAATAACAATTTTCCACATTAATATATATTTTATAAATACAAAAATATTTTCAAAGCTTATGATTCTGTTTTTATTGCTTAATCATTAAGTATTGATACTTTGTGGATATGCATTTAAATTAACTAAAATACCATGAATATTTTTTAAAAAAACAATCAGAAACCTTCAACTCTAAAACATGCTAGTGATAAATATATCATTATATAAATACACTATATTCAGTTGCGCATTCACTCATTCTACAAGCACTTACTGAATGTATACTTCTTGCCAAGCATGTTTTAGCAACTGGGAGTACAGCCTTGAAAAAAAAGTCTGGCCATTCGGAGCTTACACTTATTGTGTATTTGAGAGGGGAAGCAGTCAACAAACAACATATATGATAAAGAAGAGCTTATACAAAATAAAGCTGCGGGATAAAGGGGTTAGGGAGAGTGGGCGGCCAGCAGGTGTAATTGATACAGACTCATTAATACTGGCATTAGAGTAGGTGACCTAAAATAGGGAGTGAGCCCTGGGGACTTCCAGACTACTCCAGGCAAAGGGGAGTCTGGGGACAGGAAGGGGCAGAAGGCTGTTATGGCATGAACAAGCAGCTGGGAGACAGGGAGATGCAAGTGGGAATATGTGGGAGCTGTGGAAAAGTGCCAGAGGCTCTGTTGGAGCACCAAACCCAGGCTGACTTAAACAAGCAGGATTTTACTCTCAGTGTCCCTGGACGTCAGCAGTCCAAGATAAGGGTGTCTCCAGGGTTAGTTCTTGAGGCCGTGAGACAGCTTCCGTCCATGTCTCTCTCCCCGCTTCTGTTGGTTTGCGGGTGTGATCTTTGGCCTTCCTTGACTTGCAGAAGCCTCACCTCAACCTCTGCCTTCATCTTCATTTGGCATTCTCCATTGACGTGCCTGTCTTCAGAGTTCCCCTTTTTGTGAGGACAGCAGTCACACGGAATTAGGACGCACCCCATTTCAGTATGGCTTTATGCTGACTGGGGCTTCCCTTCAGACGGTAAAAAGTCTGCCTGAAATGCGGGAGACCTGGATTTGATCCTGGGACAGAAGATCCCCTGGGGAAGGGCATGGCAACCCACTCCAGTAATCTTGCCTGGAGAATCGTATGGACAGAGGAGCCTGGAAGGCTACAGTTCATGGGGTTATAGAGTCATACATGACAGAGTGACAAACACACACTCATGCTAATTATGTCTGTAACAATCCTACTTCCAAATAAGGTCACATTCTGAAGTACCAGGGGTTGCAACTCCATTGTATGAATTTGTGGGGGGGGGGGTAATATTTCAATCAGTAACATGGCTATTAATGCCAAATGAGAGAAGCCATTGGAATCTTATGAGCAGACAAATGCCACGATCCCCCTTAAATTATAAGAGGACGCCTCTTGCTGCTCCTTTGATGCTGGGCTGGTCAGGAAGGCTGGAGCAGTGAAGCCTGGTGACGGGCCTGGACGTGGCAGCCTGAACACAGATGGGTCATTCCTGCGCCAGAGACATTCTCACTACGAGACATGCTCATGGTGTATCCAGTGTGAAAAATACATGATCAAAACAAAGTTCTGTTTTTTCAATAATACTCTCCCCACTTGATGCTACTTTAGAGAAGAAACCTTGAGGCTCTAGATTCCCACTTTATTCTCAATGAGAGTGAGGTGCTAGATCTAAGACTACAATTTAGCAGTTGGATCAAGGACTCAAATCCAATTATTCTAGCTTTAAACTCGGCAATACTTAATATGATCAGGTTTTACAAATACAAAATATATCAAACTCATGAATCTCAGGTTTTTCATATAGAAGATGAAAAACCTGAGATTCATGAGTTTGATATATTTTGTATTTGTAAAACCTGATCTCTATCAAATTTGTTTAAATTTTTTAAAACTATGTTTCTATAATTACAAACTTACAATTAACAAGAGGGAAAAAAAATTACTTTGTGGAAGATGAGTCTCAACTGCCCTTTCTGCTTGCACAGAGAATAATTTACATCCCAGACAACCAAAAGATAAATAGTAAAAATAAAATGGTTACATGTTTTCAATTAATTTATTTAGAAAAACAAAGGTTTACAATTGGTGCCTTAAGGCAGCAGATCATGAATTCAACAAGTTAGTATTAATAATACAGACTTTCAAAAACCTTTATAGATTAGTCCAAAGTAGAAAATTATTTTCTGCCCACTCTTGGACTCAGACCCATTCAGAAAAAATATATATTTATAAAAATAAAATGGCAAACCTAATCCCACCAATGAACTGATAGTCTTAATATCAGTTTGTCTGAACAACCTCTGTGTAATAATAGCTGAGTGATTTTTCCCTGCCCTACCTCCATATCATATGAAGTGATGATGAAAATATTTATTTTGAAAAATCAAAAACATCCCTGAAACAAAACACAAGAAACAGTAAGAACAAATATCCGCTAAACAAAAACAGTATAACTAACTGGTTTACTATTCATACAGACCCGTCCGGATGCAGCCTCTAGACATCTGGCTCTTCATGTTATTTCTACTTCAGACACCAGGGAGCACATGTGTGAAGAAGAAGAAGATGGAAATCCCCGGTCTGATCCACCTGGATTTCAGACGGCAGCTTCAGAAATATTAATGCATACAATGAAGCAAGAAGGGCTGCCAGCTATAATGAAGTGCGCCGCTGATAAAAACACTCTCGCTGAAACATCTTTAAAAACTGTGAGCACCGGATTAAGCAACAGCAAGCATCTAGGATCCTGGATTTCAGAAGTTAGAGAACTTTATTGCAACTGAAAGAGAAGGCAGAAGTCCAACTTACTAAAGGATATTCCCCCTACTGACATGATCACAGTAAGATTCGTCACTGAACTAGGATGTTCAGTGTATCTTATGTTCTACAAGATTCATTAAGAAACCTACCTTTATTCTGAAAAAATTTTCCTAAAATGAAAACAGCATTTCTAATAAACCCTGCTATCACACTAAAGGGAAAACCATACTAGTGAGCAAAAATTTTCCATTTGTTTTGTGAAGATACTGTGACAGTTATCTTAGAAACAACTAAAAAGCAAAATTTAAAAAAAAAAAAAACCCACTTACAAACCACCTGTACTTTTTGTTTCCCCAACATCACATTTTGAAAACACAAACAGAATATGAGGCAACAGAGTACAGACTTGTGAAAAGGGTAACAAAGAACTAAGGCTTTAATAGATGAGAAAAATCTCAGAATACAAAGATCACTGAACTCTGTTGATACACACTAAGCTTTGCTCTTTTCTTTTACCTGTTTTGCTGTTTAATTTATAGGTGCGCTTGACAAAAGACAAAACCACGCAGATGACAGACCTGATAGTGATAAACATGAAGAAAAAAGCCATGACATTCTCACGACCTCCTCTTGTCGCTGGTAGTGGCTAAGCTGTACCTTCCCTGCCAGGCTGAGCCCAAGGATCTGTGTTTAACTAAGACTTTCACACCCACAAAACAGAACAAGCCTGACCACTGCCAACATTAATACCTATTTTCCAAAAGACTCACTTGTTACTCGTTAGAGAGAAATTTCCTTATTAAATTAACAGTATTTATATTCAATTTCCATTTAAGAATACCATTTCATTCTAGTGTTTCCTGTAATTTCCTGTGACTGCCTATGTGCTTCCTTTATAAAAATGATAATGATGAAGTACCAATTTAAGAATAAATAATTATTGTATACTAAAAGGGCACAAGAAAGCAATTACTATTGACTCTTTAGGACTTAAGACACAAGAGCTTCAGGTTAGTGGTGATCAGCATGGCATCAGAGATAACCCCAGTCGGCCCTGGGGACCGCAGCCCTGAACAGCTTCAGTATCAGGACCATAAATTACATACATTTAAAGTGATGAAACATTTTAAAATGTTTAATAATTCAATGAATAACCACTCAAATTATAGTTACTTAAAATCCTAAACTTAGTTCAAAAATAAAGGTCTCAAAAATAAGCTAATCTATGATAAACATACCATACTATTATTTTAAAAAAATACCGATTTTGCACATTACTTAGGACAGAATTCCTACGTTATTCCATTATGGAGAGATGAAGGGTCACAGACTGAAATGGGAACACCAGAGAGGATGGAGAAAGCAAGTGGCAGATCTCTTTAATCACTGGATGTGAATTTTCTTCATAGGCTGATTATGTCACTCATTATGAACAGGCACACCCATAGCATAACAGATGTCAGTAAATTCTATATGTGTATGTGTGTGTGTGTGTGTGTATATATATATATATATACACACACCCACATACACACACATTAGATCATAAGTTACCATAAAGTTACTAAACCATAAACATAAAAATGATATATATTACTTTTTAAAAAGCAGCAGGAGCTTTTTATCAGAGAAAAATTTTAGATGAAATCCCAATATATAAAACAGAAACAAGAGAAGGTTGTTCTGGCTAAGGTAGCGGAGGCAGGAGTAACAGAGAGCCCCGCCCTTCCCACAGTGTTGGCTGAGACATCGACTCAGTGTCCCAACCGCATCTGAAATCACCGATCCAAGTTAATCCTGTTTATGCGGTGAAGATTAAATGTAAGACATATGGGCCCACAATATAGGCCCCTATGAAAGTTTTATAATGCAACTGAGTATAAAGGTAAAAAGTAACAGTTCCTCTCCTTTAAAAAAAATAACAAAATAAAATCACTATGCTATATAAAACCAAATTGTTTTATCTCATAATCTTAATTTGATCCTTGGAAAAAGTTACTAGTTCTCTTTAAAGTGCCTAAATTTCAAAGACTTAATTTTGTCCATATAAATCTTATCCAAAACAGAGGAGAATGCATGGTGGGAGGTGGAGGTGTTATTTTTCTCTGTCACACATGTATCTTCTACGTGACTCGCCGATTTAAATATTCTGCCCAAGAATCTGAATTCTGTCACAGAATATTCAGATAGAGAAACATGCAAATAGAATTGGTCTGGTAGAACAACATCTACCAGGTAAACTCTGATGGAGTGCGTTAGACAAACTTTCCATCTCTTTGCTTCAAGCATCTCCCCGTATGTGGAAGGACTATTTTATAACCCATGCAGTTGATGTTAGCAAAATACAAATACCACGTTCTCTTCTGGAAAGGTCATGATTAAATGTCTAAATTCAATAAATAGACTCTTTTAATAATGTGAAATCCTATCGAACAGTCTGTCCGAGTCGAGGCTCAATCCTTCTTCTTCTCTAGCACGTCTTTGGGCTCCTGCGGGGCAGGCAGCGGAGACGCCGCGCCCCGGGGCTGCGGGGGCTCCTGGCTCTCCCCCGGCTCCGGGCCGTCGGGCTCGCTCTTGGACACTTCGTACCGCTCTTCTATGTAGCCTCCGTCCGCGTCGGCCGTGCAGATGCCGTAGCACATGATGCTGATGACGCCCAGGGGCAGGCCGAAGAGGAAGCAGCCCATCAGCGGGGAGCTCCTGAATATGGACTGTGGAGAAACAAGGAGGACCCTGAGACGCCGCCTGATAGGAAACCGGCAAGGAACTTGAAAGCCGCTCCCGAGCTCCTCCTCCTGCGGCCCTCCAGCCTGCTTTCGGTTCCAGTGAATCAATGTCGCTTTTTCTGCAGTAACTACCCCGTGAAAGACACTTTAGACATTTTATATGTGTATGTGAGTATGTGGAGCCAAGCTATCGGCAGCAAAAAAGGGCACCAAATCCTCCATTATCTTTTTTTTTTATTGAAACTTTTTATTTTGTATTGGAGGATAGCCGATTAACAACGCTGTGGACACTCTCAGGTGGACACCAATCCGTTCCCTTTTCAAACGACATTTCTTTCCTCACATTAATCACAAAGCTCTTTGAGGTGGCTGCTATGTGCCAACAGCTTTACAGCCGTATCCTGGCTTGAGAAGGCTGATTATTTACCATAAGGAAGGTAATACTCTCGTCACATAACATTTTTTACTTGTCTGATTAGAAATTACTAAAATTAACTTAGTAATTTCCCTCAGATCCCAGAAAAGTAAAAGCAACGTGACTGAGGTTTTCAACTATACTATAGTCTATGATTGTGACTAACTCCTGAGAACTAAACAGACAAATTCAAAGCAGAGCAGGGTCACTTGGGAGTGAGATAATGGAAAACGGCATCACAGAGTCAAGGTGCTGTGAGTAAGAACGAGGCTGGCCGGGGTCCAGTGTGGGCTCAGACCAAGGAGAAAACGTGAGATGGACAGGGAACGGTGACATGAGTCACTGGCAAAGGGGGGGAGAGTGATCAGCGCCGATCACTGCAGTAACACTAATATGCAGCGGTGCAGAGAGGACTTGGAGACAGGGCAGGAGGAAGTGAGCAGCAAGCCACGTGGAGGCCACTCACACGCGTGTGACCAGCGCCCAACCCACGCACAGGTCACGACGAACGGATGGCGCAGGAGTAGCTCAGGTCTAATAGCAGCTACTTCTCACCAGTGGAACATCAGTTCTGTTTTAGTTGCTTTAGGCCACAATGAATGAAAACACTCATGGAGTAACTCAAAACAGACAGTGAGAACTACGGTTAAGGCTTCAACAAATTTAGGGCTACTCTGCAGCCAAGCTGACAGCTGAAGCTGGGATAGTAAGAGAGATTTCCTAGACTTCTCAGCAAGAGGGTTTCAGATCCAAGGACTAAGAAGGGCAGGAGGAGGAAAGAAACTTTGAAAAACACCAAGTCATGCTCTTAAGTTAACTGATACTGAATTCCAGTTGCCTCACCAATCATACAGAAAAAAACAACTGGAGAAACAATTTCCATCTGATCAGTATCTTTTCTTAACATAAATATGTACTAAATCTCATCTTGTAAGATGTATTTTTATCAAATCCTTTGAAACTCCAGATTTTATTAATATCTTAGACAAAACTTATATCCCTATGTTCTCAATGATCAATGACACTAAACACACTGTCACAACTTACCACAACAGTAGATTTGGCATCAAATACTATTCGTTTCAATCTCTGCAAAATGCTGTCACCTCCTTGGGCCTTAAAGTTAACAGGAAGAAGCAAACTGTTATTTCAGTGCTATCATTTCATTCTTCTGTTAGGTAATCATTCTTACGATGGTAGGTCAAGTGTCGACCACAGAAGATTACACGGAGCACCTGAGAGTCGTGGAGTAAACCTTCCTGGTCTTTCCATCCCTCCTTGCTTCTGTCCTCCTGTATGAACAGTCTGACTCTCCTCTGAAAACGCATCCTCCCTAGCACTCTGGTGCAGGCCCACCCCGTTTCTGAGGTTAGCTGAGAGTGGTAAGAGCTGCTGCAGGGTATCTTTCCTGTCCTACAGGGAGAGCCTCCCTGGTGATGAAACCCAAAGGGAAACAAGGCTGGAAGGCAGAGGGGGCAAAATTCCTGACAGAAACCCATCCAGTTCCTGTATTCAGCACCCCCTGAAGTCTGTTCCCTCCCCGAATCTCACTAACTGACACGGAAGGGCTCTCACTCACACAGGTAAGCCTCACTTGAACAACTGTTACCTTTACAAACATAAAACTCTACTATGTGGTTAAGAGTATTCCCAAAGAAGAAATACGTATTACTCTGTGAGCCAACTTTCAAATACAGTTTGTGTAAAGCTGAAACCAGTCTCACAAAATAATTAAGCTTCATGAAAGCACAAAAGTTTCATATTTTCTCTTTAAAAAAGTTTAGATTATCCATTCATCATTCTGAGAAATGTTTTATAGAATTCTATTTGGAATAGTCCACTCTGGCTGGTTCTAAATACATTTCCTGATCTTTTAAAGAAACTGTAGCTTTATTCATAGTTTTTTTAAGAAAACTAATCCAAGTGACTTTATTCAACTATACTTGTGAATCCAGATACTAAGAATTATTTAGTTCACCATCAGATGGCTGTCCCCCACAGACCTCTCAGCCTCCACCGCCCCAACTCTGACTCTACATGTCAAGCACCTCCCCGTCACTATGACAACCAGACATGCCCACCTAACAGTGCCCCGCCCATCAGTGCCCTCGCCACTGACAGTCTGTGGAACTGATTCCACCTAGAGTGAGAGAGAACTGGGGAGGACAGAGGTCTGCCCCACCCGGGGGAGGCCAAATCATCTTCTCAGAATCAGAGGAAAAGAACTCATTTCTCCTCTACATACTAAAATCACCCCTTTGAAATTACAGTGAACAACTCACATCTACTGTGCCATCCAAGATGTTATTAATGAACTGGACCATGTCTTCTGCATTCTTAATCTGT
>SJYQ01002276.1:153248-178900 GCA_006410935.1 Redunca redunca
ACAGAAAATACAAAGTTTACAAATTTTTAAATGATGATATTCTTTCCAAAATACTGTTATCAACATTAAAATGGGAGTAATTTTTAGAATAGAGAATTTTAAAGTTTAATGAGTTTCAAATACAGATTTTAAAAGCTAAAGTAAAATATTTAATGGGAATGTACTTTACTAACGTATACAAAGGTTTGCTTTCTTTCAGCTATTAGTCCTTCTGCCTGTCTTTGAAAAACAGAAATTTAACAACTGATAGTCAGGACTGCCCTGGTGGTCTGATGGTTAGGACCCCACACTACTACTGCAGGGGGCATGCGTTCAAACATTGATTGCAGAACTAAACTCCTGTAAGCCACACAGTGTGGCCAAAACAACAAAGAAGAGTTGGTAGCAAAATCATTGAGTCATTTAGCATTTTACTTACTCCATCAGCAAGGTATTTATATAGTCATTTCCATCCATATGGCCGAACTGAAAATCCCTAATCAGCAACCAAAACGAAGAGAGATAAAAAGAGCAATATTAAATACAAAAAAGAATAAATACAAAGCACTGAATTTATTGTTTGCTAAGCATGTAAATACTGTAAACATATAAATTATATACAATAAATATTAAAAAGTGTCAATTCTACTGGCTTTGGAGATATAAACACTATATAACAAGCAAATTTTAAGACATTTCTATTTTGTTTCATACTAGGTAATAGAATATATATATATATATAATTGACACATCATTAAGAGACTCAGCATAAAAAAGGTATAATAAGCAAGTAATGTGACAGATTTACCCTGACTGTCTTATGACAGTAACATACTGACTCAGCACACAGGAAAAATACCACCTATTTTTTAGGTTCCATTTTCTTTGAGTTCTTGTTAAAATCATCATCTTTCTGCATCTGACTTGTGGCTGCTCACTGAACTGTACCTCAAATGCATGACTAAACAGGCAATCTCATTTTACTGGGCTTTGCTTTCTTGTAGTTCCCAGATCGGAGAAGGCAACGGCGACCCACTCCAGTACTCTTGCCTGGAAAATCCCATGGACAGAGGAGCCTGCTGGGCTGCAGTCCATGCGGTCGCTAAGAGTCAGACACGACTGAGTGACTTCACTTTCACTTTTCACTTGCATGCACTGGAGAAGGAAATGGCAACCCACTCCAGTGTTCTTGCCTGGAGAATCCCAGGGACGGGGGAGCCTGATGGGCTGCCGTCTATGGGATCGCAGAGTTGGACGCAACTGAAGTGACTTAGCAGCAGCAGCAGCAGTTCCCAGATAGTATGCTTTTTTCTTTTTTTCCCCCTTAACAAATTGAAGGTTTCTGGCAACTCTGTTGAGTAAGTCTATCAGTGCTATTTTACCAACAGTATTTGCTCATTTTGTGTCACATTTTTCATTAATTCTCACAATACTGCAAACTTTTTCATTATCTTTATATCTGCTCTGATGATCAGTGGGCAGTGATCTGTAATGTTACTGCTGTGCTTTGGGTGTACCATCAACTGTGTCCATGTAAGACTTCCAATTTAAATGATAAATGCTATGTGTGTTCTAACTTCTCCAACAAACAGCCATTCTCCCATCTCTCTCCCTCTCCTCTGGCCTCCCTGTTCCCTGAGACACAACAATGTTGAAATCAGACAGGGTAATCACCCTACAATGGCCTCTAAATGTTCAAGTGAAAGAGTCCCATGTCTCTCACTTTAAATCGAAAGCTTTAAAAGATCCAGTTCAGAAAGGGAGGGAATTTGAAGGCTGAGATAGGCTGAAAGCTAGTCCTCTTGCAGCAAAACAGTAAGCCAAGTTGTGAATGCCAAGGGAAAGTTCTTGAAGGAAATTAAAGGTGCTATTCCAGTGAATACACAAATGGCAAGCAAGTAAAACAGCCTTATTACTGATATGCAGAGTTTTGGGGGTTCTGGATGGAAGATCAAAGCAGCTACAACATTGCCTTAAGCCAAAGCCTAACCCAGAGCAAGGCCCTAACTCTCTTCAGTTCTATGGAGGCTGAGAGAGGTGAGGAAGCTGGGAAGAAAATTTGAAGCCAGCAGAGGGTGGTTTATTAGACTTAAGGACAGAAGCCTTCTGCATAACAGCAAAGTGCAAGGTGAGGCACCAAGAGCTGATGTAGAAGCCACAGCAAGCCATCCAGAAGATCCAGCTCAGATCATTAATGAAGGTGGCTGCATTAAACTAGAGATTCTCAGAGTAGATTCTCCTTCTATCGGAAGAAGATAGCATCTCAGACTTTTGGAGCTAGAGAAGATACGTCCATGCCTGGCTTTTAAACCTTCAAAGGACAGCCTGAATCTCTTGTTAGGGGCAAACATAGTTCGTGACTCAAGTTGAAACCAATGTTCATTTATCATTTTAAAAATATTAAGTCTTTAAGAATTAAAGACCCCGCCTTTTTATGACAAGGTAGCCTGGGTGGGTGCAGCATATCTATTTACAATATGGTTTAATATTTTAAGCCCTACTGTTGAGACCTACTGCTCAGGAAAAAAAAAAAAAAAAAGATTCCTTTCAAACTATCTGCTTGTTGACAATGCACTTGGGTCCCCCAAGAGCTCTGATGGAGAGATACAATGAGATGAATGTTGTGTTCCCTCCTGCTAACGTTAACACAACATCCATTCTGCAGCCCCTGGATCAAGGAGTCATTCTGACTCTCAAGGCTTATTAGGGAAGAAGCACATTTCCTAAGGCCACAGCTGCCACAAACAGTGACAGATCTGGTGGATCTGGGCGGAGTCAACTGCAAACCTCCAGCAGGGAATCACAATCCTAGATGCCACTGAGAGCATTCAAATATCATGGGGAGAGGTCAAATATCAACACCAAAAGGAGTCTGGGAGAAGCAGATTCCAACCCTCGTGGACGATTCTGAGTCGTTCAAGATTTCAGAGAAGGAAATGACTACAGATGTAGTGAACAGTCAGGAAACTAGAGTTAGGAATGGAGCCTGAACTGCTACAATCCTGTGATAATACATGAGTGGATGAGAAGTTGCTTCTTAAGGATGAGCAGAGAAAGCGGTTCCAGGAATCTACTCCTGGGGAAGAGCTTATGAAGACTGTTGAAATCACAACATTTAGAGGACTCAGAATATTACATAAACTTAGCTGACAAAGGAGCAGGGTTTGAGAGGATCACTTCAGATTCTGAAAGATGTTCTACTGTGGGCAAAATGCTGTCAATGCTATGGAGAAACTGTTCAGGAAAGGAAGAGTTGATCCATGAGACAGATGTTATTGTTCTATTTTCAGAAAAAGCCACAGCCACCCCAATCTCGACCACCCTGGTCAGTCAGCAACCTTCAACACAGGGGCAACCTTCCACCAGCAAAAAGATTACAGCTCACTGAAGGATTGGGTGAAGATTGGCATTTTTAAAGTATGGACATTTTTTCAGACACAGTGCTGCTGCACACTTAACAGACCACAGTATATATCAAAACATAACTTTTATATGTACTAGGCAAACAAATTTCGTGTGACTTGCTGTATTGCAGTGGTCTGGAGCCAAGTCCGCAATACCTCTGAAATATATGCTTGTACATGGGCGTGTTTTCTTACCACACACTCTAAATCCTAACAAGATGCAGGTATGATTCAAATTAGAAGGTTTTTTTTTTTTTCTAACTTGTAAGACATATATCAACAAACTTCAACTCCAAATAATTCATAATGAAATGCAACATGCTGTAATTCATTTCAGCTCCTTGATTCATCTTTGAAAGTATGGAATACTCCTTACTTTTGCTTTACTGTATTACAAAACATAATGAGACAAAGATAATGGAGCATTACAGAATGCAAGCACCTACCTGTGGAACTGGTCTCTGTAATCTCTAGCAACCTCCTGAATAATTGATTTTAATCTGTAAGAAAATAAAAAACACATGAACATTCTATCTTGTCAACTTGAAAAAATAAAATTATTCAATTATAGTATCTGCTGCTTTATCTAATGTTTAACGCTGCAGGAAAAGTAAGATACCATATCAAGTTTATCTGAAGGCCATGCAAAGTCTGAACTGGACGATAGCTGAAGCTTAAAACTGTTTCAAGGCACTATACCTGGTATGTTCTACTGATGTATTTTTCTCATCAATTACTGCGATAGCCACAAGCTTTCCTGAAATGAAGAATGACATATCTAAATTCAATAATTCTAATTATACAAACTTTCCAATTACTACTGTACTTACGAACAAGAAAACAGCATATAATTCTAATCCAATTCCAATTATTTAAAACATATTATGTTTAACAGAGTGAAACCCTGAATTATTTAACATCAAGTTATAAATTCCGACCTACCTCCCACCTCCAAAATGTAAATATCAATTAGAAAGTGAGAGTCGCTCAGGTGTGTCCGACTCTTTGCGCCAAGGAGTCTGTCAAGGCTGTATATTGTCACCCTGCTTATTTAACTTATATGCATTTCTGCTTTATTGACTATGCCAAAGCCTTTGACTGTGTGGATCACAATCAACTGTGGAAAATTCTGAAAGAGATGGGAATACCAGACCACCTGACCTGCCTCTTAAGAGATCTATATGCAGATTAGGAAGCAACAGTTAGAACTGGACATGGAACAACAGACTGGTTCCAAATAGGAAAAGGAGTACGTCAAGGCTGTATATTGTCACCCTGCTTATTTAACTTATCATGAGAAACGCTGGACTGGAAGAAACACAAGCTGGAATCAATATTGCCGGGAGAAATATCAATAACCTCAGATATGCAGATGACACCACCCTTGTGGCAGAAAGTGAATAGGAACTAAAAAGCCTCTTGATGAAAGTGAAAGAGGAGAGTGAAAAAGTTGGCTTAAAGCTCAACATTCAGAAAATGAAGATCATGGCATCCGGTCCCATCACTTCATGGGAAATAAACAGGGAAACAGTGGAAACAATGTCAGACTTTATTTTTTTGGGCTCCAAAATCATTGTAGATGGTGACTGTAGCCATGAAATTAAAAGACGCTTACTCCTTGGAAGAAAAGTTATGACCAACCTAGATAGTATATTCAAAAGTGAAGACATTACTTAGCCGACTAAGGTCCGTCTAGTCAAGGCTATGGTTTTTCCCTGGTCATGCATGGATGTGAGAGTTGCACTGTGAAGAAAGCTGAGTGCCGAAGAATTGATGCTTTTGAACTGTGGTGTTGGAGAAGACTCTTGAGAGTCCCTTGGACTGCAAGGAGATCCAACCAGTCCATCCTAAAGGAGCTCAGTCCTGGGATTTCTTTGGAAGGAATGATGCTAAAGCTAAAACTCCAGTACTTTGGCCACCTCATGCGAACAGTTCAATCACTGGAAAAGACTCTGATGTTGGGAGGGATTGGGGGCAGGAGGAGAAGGGGATGACAGAGGATGAGATGGCTGGATGGCATCAGGGACTCAATGAACGTGAGTCTGAGTGAACTCCGGGAGTTGGTGATAGACAGGGAGGCCTGGTGTGCTGCGATTCACGGGATCGCAAAGAGTCGGACACGACTGAGTGACTGAACTGAATGAAAGAATACATCATGAGTAATGCTGGGCTGGGGGAAGCACAAGCTGGAATCAAGGTTGCCGGGAGAAATATCAATAACCTCAGATAGGCAGATGACACCACCCTTATGGCAGAAAGTGAAGAAGAACTAAAGAGCCTCTTGATGAAAGTGAAAAAGTTGGCTTAAAGCTTAACATTCAGAAAATGAAGATCATGGCATCTGGTCCCATCACTTCATGGGAAATAGATGGGGAAACAGTGGAAACAGTGTCAGACTTTATTTTTCTGGGCTCCAAAATCACTGCAGATGGTGGTTGCATCCATGAAATTAAAAGACACTTACTCCTTGGAAGGAAAGTTATGACCAATCTAGACAAGCATGTTAAAAAGCAGAGACATTACTTTGTCAACAAAGGTCTGTTTAGTCAAGGCTATGGTTTTTCCAGTGGTCATGTACGGATGTGAGAGTTGGACTATAAAGAAAGCTGAGCGCCGAAAAATTGATGCTTTTGAACTGTGGTGTTGGGGAAGACTCTTGAGAGTCCCTTGGACTGCAAGGAGATCTAACCAGTCCATCCTAAAGGAAATCAGTCCTGGGTGTTCATTAGAAGGACTGATGTTGAAGTTGAAACCCCAATACTTTGGCCACATGATGAGAAGAATTGACTCATTGGAAAAGACCCTGATGCTGGGAAAGATTGAGGGCAAGAGGAGAAGGGAACAACAGAGGATGAGATGGTTGGATGGCATCACCGACTCGACAGACACAGGTTTGGGTGGACTCCGGTAGTTGTTGATGGACAGGGAGGCCTGGAGTGCTGCATGCGGTTCATGGGGTCACAAGAAGTTGGACACGACTGAGCGACTGAACTAAACTGAACTGGACTATACAGTCCATGGAATTCTCTAGGCCAGAATACTGGAATGGGTAGCCTTTCCCTTCTCCAGGGGATCTTCTCAACCTAGAGATAGAACCTAGGTCTCCTGCACTGCAGGCAAATTGTTTACCAGCTGAGTCACAAGGGAAGTCCAAGAATACTAGAGAGGGTAGCCTATCCCTTCTCCAGTGGATCTTCCCGACCCAGAAATTGAACTGGGGTCTCCTGCATTGCAGGCAGATTTTTTACCAACTGAGCTATCAGGAAAGCCCCAATAATGGTAAATATTTAACAATTCATATACTCAAACTGCATTCCTTCACACAACTCACATGATGAAAGTAAGTATTTTGTTGAAAATTAATACAAACTAACAAAGCACTTCTTCCTAACACTTAGGTGGTTGGCTTCTTATAATTTTTGTAGTACATCTATTTGAGACCATTCAGCTAGTTTCTTAGAGCTTTCTTTTTGCATCGATATTTCTATTTGCTTTGCTTATCATTTTCGAGCATGTAACTTCAAGAAACCATGCCAACCTGACACCCTTACTTTCCACACAAGTAGAAGCGTGCTTTCAAAGGTTGTGATAACTTGTATTCCAAATTCTATTACAAAATCAGTCTTCTGAGGCCAGGTTTCTGGTGGTTATTTTTTTCTTATTTCCTTATTATCCAGGCTCTGTTTTCCCTGTCACTACTGATTCTTTAACAAACCGTTTATAGCTAATCTTTATTCCACATGTATGTTCTTTGGTAATATTCATCTATATTCTCATAAAGTTGAACTGGCATTCAGGTCTGAAAGAAGGAATATTATAAAATAGAAATTAAAAACTCATTTCCTACAGATTTATGTCATCAGTTAAAGAAAAGCTTTGTAGAGTGATGGAGAGTTGTACATATGCTGTTACCAGTGTCTCCAAGTTCATACAAGAGGAAGCCGTCCATCGTAAGGTAATTCTGAAATCTCTCCCTGTTGATCCAAGATGACAGATCACCATCTTCATACTCTTTAAAACAAAGTTAATAAATTAGAGTATAAATATGACATTAAAATGTTTACAATGTTTAAGCTAGCAATATTTATAAGATGCCTGACATAGGACCATAATCTTAAATTCATAAACTTCATTTTTAGAAAGTATTCGAAGCAAACAATCAAATGTAAAAAAAGGATTAATACACAAAACAATTCATCATTACCACAGCAAAAGATAAATAAATAAAAATATAGGAAATAAGTGAAATATCCTAAACAAGAAGTAATTTAAATCATTACAGTACACATTAAGGAAGGCCATTTATAGATTTTTTAAAATTACAATAATTAAGGGGTAAAGCAGGTGACAAAATAATACAACATGACTGTAATACTACAAAAGATGAAGCATGTAAGAAAACTGACAGAATGATTAAATGAAGGCACATATATACTCCTACTAAATAGTTTTCCTGGGCTGATGACTATTCTTGGATGATGTCCTTATGGACAATATTTTACTCTAATTTCTTTGTTCTTCCGTATTTTATGACATCCTTTTTCTTATGTAAAACAAATCACATATAATGTCAAACACAATATTTTAGCTCTTTTCTAACATCATATACTTCCTCTGACAGGAAATATAATATCCAAGAGAATTATGTCCTGATTAGAAATATAAGTCTGAAAAATGATCACAACTGCATGAAACAGCAGCTGATGGAAACGCCTACCAATGTGTTTGTAGGAAGATTGGATTTTATTGACTTCTTGAAAGATGTGCTTTTTTGGTCACTTGCTAAACAGAACATTTTCAAGTAATATAGTGCAAATCTGAAAGCATTTATGGATTCAGATTGATGACTTAGGAGAGTACACATAAAACTAGAAGTTGAATACTGAGTCACAATCTCCACTCCAGGTCAAATTTTCTAAAGATTATATACGAAAGTGATAAAACTAAAACTCATTAGGAAATATACCACTCCCCCTGAGCTTCATCTCCACGCTCCTGACATTATCAACAACAATGAAAAGGCAGGATAAGAGGCTTCACTGTGGAAGATGGCTTATTTCTTCCACTTCTTTGTGTCTCAAATGTCAGACCCTTTTAAAATGAATTCTGAATACTTTAAAGTAATGTAGAGAAATTGCATAGGGCTCATTTCTAAAGAAGGCAAATGATCTGATCAAAAAAAGAAATTTATTGTAAGGAAACTCAGAATGAAAGACCACTGAGTGGAAAACATGAAGTTGAAGGGTAAGAAAAACCCAGCAGTCACTGAACTAATGGGTTTTGTAAACAGTAGGTGCATCTGACGTCAACATCTAAAGCATGTAATAGACACGGATTTTTATTATAAGCTGTTTTGTTTTACATCAGTTAAAACGCTGGAACTTACCATCATAAACAAAATAGGTTTCATCTTTGAAAACAAGCACAGCGGGCATCTCTTTCAGGGTCACATACTGCATAAACCAGAAAAGTAAATGAGTTTGACAGTTAAAAATTTTCAGTTGGTCACCATGAGTTTTAAAAGTATTGAAAGATACTTCAGGGAAAACTCACAATGCTAACAAAAAAGCTACAAATGGTTGTAAAGAACACAGTCAATCTCAAGCTCACCCAGTGACTGGAATTGTTACCTCTTGATACATTCCCTGGTACTTGCCCTGTCTGCTATGGGGGAACCATGGAATATTCTTAGAGGTGCTATCAGACAAAGATATCACAAGAAGTGGGGTCCAGGCGGCACGCTGAAATGGCGGAGGAGCTGGGCAGAGGTGGCAGGCAGCACAGGCCCATCCTCCCCCAGCTCCCAGGCTGTGTGACAAAGACTCCATCACTGCACCTGTGAGTCGGCTTCCTGTGAATCCAGGATGCATCACCACCTCACCGGAGATTTTGCTAACATATGGGAGAGGCGAGAGCGGGCTTAGACGGTAACCTGGTTCATGAATGAGAACTCATAATGGCAATAAAGAAGAAGAAATTCATTCAGTGGGTGCTTGCTTCTTAGCCCTGTGCTGTGTTTAGTCATGTCTGACTCTCTGCAACCCCATGGACTGCAGCCCGCCAGGCTCCTCTGTCCATGGGGATTCTCTAGGCAAGAATACTGGAGTGGGTTGCCATGCCCTCCTCCAGGGGATCTTCCCAACCCGGGGATCGAACCCAGGTCTCCTGCATGGCAGGCAGATTCCCTACCCGGTGAGCTACGAGGGGAGCTGTGTTGTACTAATTTCAAAAGAGATAAATTACAGCAGAGAAATCAGCATCAGAGCAGGAAAAGTGTAACTTGGGTAAGCCACAGAGAATTACTACGTGAGTGTGGTATTACTGAACCTAACAATGAACAAATCAGTAGATGACTTTTAAAATAAAAATAATAAAAGCAAGGACAGCTGTCCTGGACAGATTAAAAGGGAGGGAGGTATGTCTCAGGTGATACAGAATGATCTGATTACAATGCATTAAAAAATGCCACAGCACCATGAAGACAGCCACTGAAGGGCAGCAGTAAAGCTCCCAGGAGAGGCTCTGCCATCAAGCATGCCACTAGTCACCCATCCACACTGATGCTCTCGGAGCATTTCAGAACATCCCGCGCCTCTCCCTTCCAAGGACATCCCTGAGTGAGCCATTCCCTGAAATCACACACCAGTGAGGCACCTGTCCCCATTACTCCTCTGAAACCGCTTCTCTTAAAACCATCAACTACCTCCATGGGAACAAATACCACTGTTCCTCCCTCTCATCTTGGTGTTTCACAAGCATCTTGCACAACTGGCCACTCTTCTCTTATACACCTTGTATCCTGGCTTCCCTTTCACCTTGTTTTCCTACTTTACTGGTGAGTTTTTCTCATTATTCTCTGCTGTCTTTAGGACCTGGGACCTTTTACCCACCACCCTCCACAAATTTGCACTCCACGTTTGAGAAGTTTGAGAAGTTTATTTTATTATTTATGCAGCTATGACTTAACTCCCAACCCTTATATCCAACAACTTATTTGATGTTTGTACTTGGATGCTTAATATTTCAACTTAAAATAAACCTTCAAAACTCAATCATTCCTCCCACACTCTTAAGCTGTTCCTTCCCCAGTATTCCCAAGCTCATAAGTAACACCACCATCTACCTACCCAGTTGTTCAAACCAAAAACCTAGAGTCATCCTTTTTATTAAATTACTAAAGCACATCTTTATTTTGCAATTGAACAATTCAAAGTCACAGCTAGAGTTTTTTCATGTTTGAACCTAAACCACTATTTCTCAATCAAAATGAATTACAACCAAGAGAACAGGTATGATGACTTCTTATTCATCTCTTTTCCTCTAGGGCAAACTCAAACAATTCCATCTTCAAACATAATTCTTTCCCTTCTCCCTAATTCTTTTACTACCTTTCACACCTAAATCCTAGATTGTTTCAAGAGGTCAACTGATCTTCCTGATTGAGTCTCATCCTGATCCAGTTCTTTCTGCACTTAGCAGAGGAATGTCCTTAAAACGAACTTGAGACCAAGTCCTTCCCTAGCCCTTCGCATGCGTGGCCATGACCTACAAGGCTCCCACTGGCCTCTGCCTACCTCTCATCTCCTTTCTCACTGCAGTACAGCCACAGCGGCGACTGCTGTCACTCCACTATGCCGGGCAGGGTCTCATCTAGAGCATTTGTATCCCCTGGTCCTTGTTTCTGGTTTACTTTGGCCACAGACCTGTGTGTGGCTCCTTCACGTCCCGTAAGTCCCAGTTCAAATGTATTTTCTCCTCAGACAGACACTTCTTGATCAACCAATCAAGAGCAGCCATCCCACCTCTAAATGACTACACTGCTGCTTAATTATTTTTTTTAAAGCAGTTATGATATCTTGTTTATAGCTTTGTTTTCTGAGGACCCAAGCAAAGAAAGACTCATCTACAATACTAAAGTTCAATCCACTTCCCCAACCACAAGAACCTAACCGCTACCGTATGAGGGTCCTGATGACTCTGGTTGCCATCAATAATCCAGGACTTAAAACTGTGCATGCCACAACGGTTAAAGCACAATAAACAGTTGGTGAATATACATATTAACACATTACTTAAAATTCAACTATAAATATTACCGCAGGGACAACTTCTTCTGAGGCAGAAAAGAAGTATGTATATACAATTAATTCTGAAGCAGCATCAATGTATTTCTCCTGTGAAGATACAAACAGAAAAAAGGTGACTTTTAAATAGTAACCAAGATCAAAATTCATTCCTCATTAAACATTCAGAGCAAGTAGTATCACTGCTAAGTATTAACAGATCATGATAATTTACTACCTTAAATCCTTTCATAAACATAAATAAACTGTTTCTTAGGCAAAAGACCATTATAACTAAGTGCTTTTATACACCTTCAAATAACGTTCATTAAATAAAACAAGCTCAAATTATATTAATTTAATTTGCTAGTGAAGACAGAAGTGCATGTCCACACACGCAAACATACACATACATGTATACAATAATCTTAAAACAGTGAGCTTTTGCCTATTACACTCAACTGCGAGTATAGTGTTGCAGTCTGCAAGTCTCAAAATGCTGAAAAGCAATACAGAATTTAAATAAACAGGTTAAGAACAGAAGAAAGACTAACGTAGGCAATATCCACCCACTTTTTACTCAATTGTTTCATGAAGGCAAATACTATAGAGGGTATATGACAAAGTGCTTTTATTATAAAAAAACACTTAGATTGAAAAGTATTCCTAGTGAGGGTGAAATAAGTCCTGAGTTTTTCATGAAAGTCTTCATTATACAGAAAATTAAATTACAATACATCTGTTCTTATGGATTAAAAAATAAAATGATTTGATACCTTCAGAGGTGACTCTCCACCTACATAAACAAAAAATACACGATGTCTCTTCTGCATATGTTCAAACATTTGCTGACTTGGAAGTGGCCGAATTAGAGCCCTGTTTGAAAATAGAACAAATGAAAAAAACCTTGTACTTGAACTGAAACTAGTACAGACTTTATTTCTATCTATGTCAGCCCATCATGTCTAACGTCACAAACTTTTATTACTGTATGAACTGCATCTTAAGTAATCATTCAATCAACATAAATTGTATGAACTATAGCCCATGACCACTATTAAAACACAGTATCTACAATTTGATCTACCAGTTTAAAAAATAAGCCTTAAGTATGTCCCTCTGGAGAATATCACTTTAACCAATGTTTGGATAGGCAAAGATGGGACTATAATCCATTTAGAATCCTCAGCTAAAAAAACAAAACCATCCACTTGAGAGGTAATTTTTTTTCTCCCTTTCAAAAGATCATTCATACAAACACACTGTGAAATATACTATTCTAGGAGTTAATAACATTATATTTAGAATATTTATGTCTTACTCTGTCCATTTAAATGCTATGTAGTTTTAAAACACCCTATAAAGATTAAAATCTAAAATGTTTCTAAGTTTGTTATTCTTCTCAGGTAAAATAAAATGGAAAATGGTAGCATATAAGAATTTTATGAAAACAAAACTGTAAGAAGTTTTATTATATATTTCAAAGCCAAATAAACTGAGAAATGAACTACATCAAAGGTGACTATAAAACATATGACTTATGAAATATTATTAAAAGCTAAGAGGCAGTCTTCTTCGAAATGTGGTCTATAACATTTTTATTCCATCACATTTGCAAAAAGAACAAGATGAATTCTGCAAAGGCAAACGTATTTTCAAAATGCACAGTTCTTTAAATGCATTGCATCACTCTATTCTAGTCTCTATTTTCATGCGTGAGTAATTAACTGGTTAAGTGACGCAACTCCAGAAGTGATTCTTGAAATTTCCTTTGCAGTAGATTCAGTCCTGGTTACATCAGGAGAAGGCCATCTTAAAACTGCCAAAACATAAAGACTAATCTAAACCATAGGGGAATAAAGTAATCCTACTAGAGACTCCCTCATATAATATAAAGTTACCTCAAAATTATTCACAAAACAAATAAAATGAAACATGCAATCAGTAAGAAAATACAGTAAAAATTATACTTTATCAAAGCTTTGCAAACTTTAATATTCAAAGATCATTCCCAATTCTGTGTCTTTTCTCAAATAATTTAAGCTAGATAGTATCATGCCACCCAACAAATCCACACTAGTATTTCAATTTAACTTAAAAATATTTAGAGCTATCAATATATTACATCCTGTCAAACTCATAAGCTGCTATATTTTCAAAGTAACCTACTTTGATAAATGTTTTCTTCAAGAAGTTATACATAATCCCACTAAATAATTATATGCACCAACTTTCTATATATGCTAGCAAGATGTAGATTTAAAAAAAAGTCACCAGATTCAAACCAAAAGGAAAGACAAAATTTGTTTTCTTAGCAGTAAAACTTCAGAGATCTGAAACTCAAAAAGATCTCTGGGTTCTAATTACATTATATTCTAAGCAAAATGTGCAACAATACCTCACAGCTGGCATACAGGAGCATGTGAAAGATGAGTGAAAGAATCTTAGCTGCATCTCAAAAGCATCTTCACGTATCACAGGCTAGGATTAAAGTCTAAGACTATTCAGAACATCACGCTGTGGGGTTTCTCTTAACATTGAAACTAGACAATGAGCAAAATAATGTAAACCAGGTCATACAAAGGCAAAACCATCATAAAATAAAAATTAAGGTTCACAAAGCCGTTAGAAGTAATCAAGTCTTGAAAATATGTTAAAAAAATCCATTGGGGAAAAGCTCTTCTATACACAAGATAAATTTAAATGTGAGTGAGGTCAAGTATGTAACATAAATCATGGGCCCCTTTATTTTTCTAAAGAAGCTCTTTTCATATGCTATGCAACTCTCTCTCTCCTCATAGACAAATTTTATTTAAAAACCTAAAAGTATGTATATTCAGTGCAGTTTATTAAAATACATTTAATTTTCAAATACTGATATCATAAAGGCCTGTCATAATACAAACTTACCCTGACACTCTGTGAGCAAACTCAATTATATCATCTTTTGTTCGTGGTCCTCTGTAATTATATGCTAGGTCTCCTTTTAATCTTAAAAGAAGAAAAGAAGATAAAAGTTTACATTAACTGTTTTCATATTTAAAGATAATCACCTTCTATTGTTACACAAATTACAGCAAACAAAATAGTAAATGGAGTTTTAGAAGCAGCATAATCATGGGGAACAAACAGCTGAACACTGCCTTCAGGGGATCAACAACTCAAAATGCAAAGAAAAAAACTATATTTTTCTAAAAGTATGTGAAAATATTTCACTCTATGTTTGATAGCTGCATATATTTATGCCTTTTAATAAATGAAAAACATACACATTCATGGTAAGGAACTCAAAGCATAAGTCTTACTATCTTCTCTATTAAAAGGTCAGTGAAAGGACAGGGAATTAAAAATATTTTGGTAAAGATAAAACCAATTTTAAGCAATATAACAGAGCAACGTGATAAATGTGCCAAGATTACAGAGTAAAACAATGCATTAAAAACACCTCTTCTAAAAAATTAGACAATCTTCTGAAATCTTGCCAATGAATTGTGTCCAACTAACTGAAATTTTAAAAGTTATGAAAGCGCAACAAAACACCTATACTTAAACCAAAAGAATAAAAAAGATAATTAACTGAACACAGGTAACTAAGAGGCTTAGTAAACATTTTTAAACAGTGGGAGAAGGAGGGAGGCCAACACAGAACCCAAGGAATTAAAAAAGTAACTTACTTTATTACAAAAATAAATTTCCAAGTAATTCCTCAAGTCTTCATGTTACCAAAATAAGGATGAGATCAGGATTAAACTCATGAGAAAATTCAATAAAACCGTGATTACAAAATAAGGCCTTTAGAATTATCACAAGATATTTTTTACTGTATATGCTCTGTGACAGACGTGGTCAAATCTACAGGTGATAACTAACATCCATCAATTTTATTCTCTTTTTCTTTCACCTCTAATGAAATAGGTCTATTTTAATTATAGAAAAGTAAAATTTGTTACGAGATAGGATTCACAAGTTAAACAAAATACACTCTTGAGTACCTGAGGGGTAAAAGACCTGTTGTAATTTACAACTGCACACCTTGTCCTGCTAAGCGCCTCTCACAGTCCAACTCAAAACACATTTGGTGAATTAGCCTTAAACCACACATTAACTTAAGTGCAAAGAAAAGCACAGATGGATCCCTCTCCCTGGACCACACTGCACCTAGAAAGAACTGCTGAATCCAAGTCTTCAATTAATGTAATAAAATGTAAGTAGAGTGAACTAATAAAAATACACATATAAACATACAACACTCAACTTACAGCTTAATTGTTGGATAACCTCGAACTCCAAACTCTGAAGCAATGCCTTGATAAGAAAAAGAATAAATAATTCTAAATTTTTTAAAAATGAGAAACTAGGTAATAAATGAGCCTTTTACTTAAAAAAAATATACTTATACAAACCCATATAGATATGTTGTTCTTAACTCTTAAAAAATAATGTAAACACACAAAAAGGAAAAAACATGACATTCTCATACAAAATAATTACTTGATAATCCAACNACTCAAGGTTTTTATAGATTATACTCGTTGGAGAAGACTCTTGAGAGTCCCTTGGACTGCAAGGAGATCCAACCAGTCCATTCTGGAGGAGATCAGCCCTGGAATTTCTTTGGAAGGAATGATGCTAAAGCTGAAACTCCAGTACTTTGGCCACCTCATGCGAAGAGTTGACTCATTGGAAAAGACTGATGCTGGGAGGGATTGGGGGAAGGAGGAGAAGGTGAAGACAGAGGATGAGATGGCTGGATGGCATCACTGACTCGATGGACGTGAGTCTGAGTGAACTCTGGGAGTTGGTGATGGACAGGGAGGCCTGGCGTGCTGCGATTCATGGGGTCGCAAAGAGTGGGACACGACTGAGTGACTGAACTGAACTGAAGGTTACTATGGAGAAGGCACTGGCACCCCACTCCAGCACCCTTGCCTGGAAAATCCCATGGGCAGAGGAGCCTGGAAGGCTGCAGTCCACAGGGTAGCTAAGAGTCGGACACGACTGAACAGCTTCACTTTCACTTTTCACTTTCATGCATTGGAGAAGGAAATGGCAACCCACTCCATTGTTCTTGCCTGGAGAATCCCAGGGACGGGGGAGCCTGGTGGGCTGCAGTCTATAGGGTTGCACAGAGTCAGACACGACTGAATCGACTTAGCAGTAGCAAGGTTACTATAAAACATGGCTGTATTTCCCTGTGCTGTACAATATAGCCTTGTTGCTTATTTACACACTGGTTTGTAGCTCTGTTCCTATCTCGCCCTGCTTTGCTTCCCTCTCCCTCCTGGCATCCATACTTGGTTTTGTTATCTGTAAGTCCCTTTCAGTTTTGATATTAATATATACATTGGTTTTATTTGTCAGACTCCACAAACAAGACAGCTTACAATATTTATCATTTTTTGTCTGACTTATTTCACTAAGCATACTACTTTTTAGGTCCATTCATGTTGCTGCAAATGGCAGAATTTCACTCTTTTATGACTAAATATTCCACTGTGTGCATGTGTGTGTCTCTCTCTTTATATATATATCACATCTTCTTAAACCAATCATCTGTTGATGGGCACTTGGATTGTTTCCATGTCTAAGGTACTATAAATACTGCTGCTATTGGGGTGCATTTATCTTTTCAAATTAGAGTTTTCATTTTTCCAGATATATACCCAGGAGTGGGCTTGCTGGATCATAGGGTAGTTCTAGTTTTAGTTTTTTAAGGAAGCGACATACTGTTTCCCAACGTGGCTATATCAATTTAATTCCCACCTACAGTACACAACTGTTTTCTCCGCATCCTACCGGACATTAGTTATTTATAGACTTTTTCATAATGGCCATTCTGAGAGGTGAGACGACACGCCTTTGTGACTTGCATTTCTCTAATAATTAGTGATGTTAAGCATCTTTTCAAGTGCCTGTTAGCCATTTGTATGTCTTTTTTTTGGAGAAAAGTCTATTTAGGTCTTCTGCCCATTTTTTAATCAGGTAGTTTTTTTTATATAAGCTGTTTCTATATTTTGGTATTAAACTCTTATTCGTCATATCATTTGCAAATACTTCTGGGTCAAGGATATTCTAACTGAATACTGTTGTTATTGAAACTGCCCTCTTCCGAGTAAAAATATAGATTACGTGAGTAAATATGTTCTTAATGCTCCTCACCTCAAATTAAGAAGGCAGGCAAACATAAGCCCTGATTACCTTCAACTGCATCTAATTAAGAAGTGCCAAAACACAGAGACAAATGTCACTGATCTGGAGAGGGAGGGTATACCCAGCAGCAACTGCTTACATAACTCAGTGTAAAATCTGTACACAAATCAAATAAAGAAAATGAAATAGGCAATCAATGAGAAAAATGGTGGTGGAATTGTAGAGCTGATGTTTCGGTTCTCGTAACAGGCTGCAGTGAGAAGCCCAGCTTCACACTTCCTGCCATCACTTAACCTCCTCGACCTCAGTTTTCTTGCCTATAAGACGGAGTTGATGCCACCCACCCTGTAGCCACTTGTTTCTTTGAACATTAACTTCCACCCCTGATAGGATTTCAGCTGACAGTGCTGGGGGAGGGGGGAGAAGGGAGCATCCAGAGAGCAGAGGCCAAGGTCGGGGCTGAACATCCGACAATGCACAGGAAACTCTTCTCCCCGCAAAACGTCATCTGGCCCCAAACGTCCACCAGACCAAGTCGGAACCACCTTGAAATAGTCACTGACTAGAAGGGTTATACTCTAGAAACGTACAGCTGATCTGCAAATGTATCTGCAATCATAGAATGAGAATAAGAATCTTGTTGGCCAAATGCCCCTGAAAGTTTATACATCAGAGAGAGGTAAAATATGATCTTTATATAAAATGATGTCACACTCAGGCAGAGGAATAAGTGGAATTTTCAGTGGTTTCGTAACAGAAATAAGTATGTGATTACAGGTAACATTGTAACATTTTAGCTTTTGGATGAAAACCTTTTTGTCCTCATTTTTTAAGGAATTTGTAGAAAAAGAAAGGCCAAAGTAACATCTGAATTTACACTGGACATAATACATCAAATAACACTAAGAAGTTGTATAAACAGTTAAAACCACGCCATCAAGAAATATCTGATACAATTCCAAATACATATTTCAGGATAAATCAGGAAAGTTCAAATCTCTCCCATTCAACAAGTCTATACACAGAGACTTGCTGGATTGAATATAATGGTGTTTATTTTAATCATTGCAATTACATGATTGAGAACTAAGCTACCCTCAAGTAGTCTAAGAGATTTTCTCTACTTTATCACTGAATAATCCTATCCCATGCCAAACTAAAATCCCTTAACGATCCATCAAAATTATACTTTACTTCATGATTCTCTAACTCAAGAATCACCTGAAGTCCATGTTAAAAATACAGATTCTCAGGACTCAATCTGAGCACCCAGGTATTCTAACACAGGTAGCCTGCAGGCTAAACGCTGGGAAACACTGATGCCGTGACCATCTGCAAAGCCACCTATGGAGATGGAAGGGACATGTAGGAAACTGCCAGTCCTCCAGGGCTCCACCGTTAGAGGCAGAACACTGCCTCTAACCTGAAAAGGAAATGCAATTTCTTCACTTGTTTGAGTCCAAGTTCTACTAAAATGCCTGTAGTTGAGCTGCCCTGAAATATTCAAGAAAGCTGTAAGAATTATATGCCAAAAATCTATTTGTAATCTCTGA
This sequence comes from Redunca redunca, assembly GCA_006410935.1. Classification (NCBI taxonomy): domain Eukaryota; kingdom Metazoa; phylum Chordata; class Mammalia; order Artiodactyla; family Bovidae; genus Redunca; species Redunca redunca. The sequence continues at coordinate 172,398 of SJYQ01002276.1, forward strand.
ACAGTAGTATTTGAATACTTAGCAACTTATTTTCTTTTTTTTTTTTTTAAGGAAGATGGTAGTTTTCTCCATAGCACAAAAAACATCTTCTTGATCTATATGGTGAAATATGTTTATTGACTACCCTTTGACTCAGTGAAATGAATGAATTACTATACAGACAAGTGTACGTGTATGCACATCTAATCAACATACATGCCTAAACATAAGCATTTACTTTCACAACAGTTTAAAGGAGTGATTTCTTAAACACTGTAAAAGATTATATCAAGAAATATCCACTCGACCATAATATCTTCTAACTTCTTACCATCCATCTCACCCCCTCCTAAAGTCGCAGCAGTTCACCTGTGTGACTCAACAATTATCGTTCTAATATCTCACCTGCACTCTAGCTCCCCATGTTCCCAAGCATCAATAAAGCAAAACACCGCAAAGTTGGAACAGCTACTAACACAAAAACACAGAATTAAATGTAATTGTTTTTTTCCTGGTAATGGTAATATAGTTCAGTGTGAGTTTTGCTAAGACTGTTACACTATTATTTTCAATTGTTTTTCTTTATACCAGAGCCAATCTATCACATCTGTGATTTAACCCTTGCAAATGTCTATTAAGAATTACTGTCTCTTTACTCCCCTGCCAATCACTCAAGTCTGGCCTCCCAGTATCCTATATCAAGATGCATACAAAAGTCAGCTTAAATAATCTTTTTGCCTAAAACTGCTCTTTTCATCCTACATGTTTCTGCCAAAAGCATTTTTATCAAATCAGCTGCCTTCTCAAAAATGTGTGTTAGCATTCTGATGATAAATGACAAAACCCAAAACACCTTGTCCCACCTGAGAGGCTCTTAAAGTCTGGTATTATCCCTCAGCACTTGACAAGTGCAAGCCATTGTGTCCGGGCTTTTGAATAAGAAATATTAATACAATCCTCACAACCTTGAGAATTATCACTCTCTCATTTACAGACAAGGGAATGAACATTTAGAGAGGTTAACACTTCCAAAAAGCCACAAAAGTAAGAGATGACTGACCTGAATTTAAAACATAGGTTTGTCTTCTTCTAAATTTATACCCAGAGTACAATGCTCACTTCCTAAAATGAAATACCCATTTCGTATGTCATACTTCCACTTTCTTCATTAATTAATGGAAAAAGAAACCTACATTTTATTGCACACTACAAGGGATTGTACATGTGCTATATCATTTTAATCTCAAAACAACCAATGCAAAATGCATCATTATTAAACACTTACTGGTGGAGAAATCAAAGTTTAGCAATTGGTTAAATGTTAAGAAATGTTCCCTGGGCTTCGGAAAACAGCAGCAGGCAGAGTGGGATCTGATCTACTTTCTGAGCCATGCCCTCCCCAAGTCTGTGTGACACCTCATATTCTCTGAACTTAATTTTGCCTCTTCCCAAATCCTTTAAGACAGGTATTGGTAAACTTTACCTGTACAGGGTCTGATAATAAACATTTTAGGGTTTGTGGGGCAACAGTCTCTGTTTTAACTACTTGATTCTGACTCTGGGTCAAAAATACAGAGGCAACAGTAAACACTGGAGTGACTCTGGTCCAGCGGAGCTCCACGCACAAAGCGGGCGGGGGCCAGCCTGTCCGGGACTGCAGTCTACCAGCCTCTGCCTGAAGACATTCTAGTCTCTGGTGCAGACTTGCTGAACTCATCTTCAGCTCTACGATTTCGCTGTAATAGCCTCTCTAATGAGAGAACTCTCCTGATCCCCCCTTGCGTGTATGTTAGCTCGCCTCATCCTTTGAGCTCCCGTGGACTCCTCTACCATGCCACTCAGGCTGCTCAGACAACAAACTCTCCTTCTTCACCCTCACAACGACATCCAGAGTTCACCACTCCATCTCCTGTAGTTGTCTCAGGCAACAGATTATCTCAAATGGGCTCCCAGTAGGAACAGGGGCTTCTACATCTGTATTAAGTATAAGATTAATAGAGATTGCGTATCACACGTTCAACACTTAACCCATCTAACTTGTAAAACACAGTCTGAAATCTCTTCTTCCTGTTACCTTAAATACTACTTCCTGTAATTAAAACATTTGCATTACGAGAACAGAAAAACAATAAACTGAATGAATAGCTGCTTACTGGAATAGGAAGTAGCATCCATCTTTCCCACTTTCACTGGAGAACCGATGCTTTTCATCTCAAGACCAACTTCATTCCAAATTGGTTCCAGCTTTTTACAATGGCCACACCATGGTGCATAAAACTTGTTTGAAAAAAAAGAGAAGAGAAAACCACTAAGATGTTGTTACTACTGTGGGTGTCAATCTTAACTGTAAAAGAATCCTTTTCCCTAAACGATTGGATAATAATCTATTTTAGACCAAAAGTCTAAATATAATTTTTTAAAGTGGTTACAAAATACACACAAACACACACACACACAAACCTAGACATGTCAACTTCCAGGATACAACTCTTTAACACTTTAACTGATATTAAAGTCATTTTAAATGGCTGCTGCTGCTAAGTCGCTTCAGTCATGTCCAACTCTGTGCAACCCCATAGACGGCAGCCCACCAGGCTCCCTCATCCCTGAGATTCTCCAGGCAAGAACATTGGAGTGGGTTGCCATTTCCTTCTCCAATGCATGAAAGTGAAAAGTGAAAAGTGAAGTTGCTCAGTCATGTCTGACTCTTAGCGACCCCATGGACTGCAGTCCACCAGGCTCCTCCATCCATGGGATTTTTCAGGCAAGAGTACTGGAGTGGGTTGCCATTGCCTTCTCCTTTAAATGGCTACTGATATCTACTTCAGGTATCTATTTAAAATAGATAATTTACAATTAAAAACATCTCTGCTCCCAAATGAGTATGTCCATGTTAGATATAAAGTTGAACCACCAAATACACTTCATATATCACATGCACACCCCTTAAGTGTTAATGATAAACATCAACTTATTTTTATTGAAAAAACTACAATACAGTAGGTGACTCTGCTCCTGTAAGTATAATCACTGGTAAGACAGTTTGGCACAGGGAAAAGTCAGGCTGATGAAACTAAAATCCTGGTTCTTCCTTCTTTAGGATCACCAGATGGTTCGGGTGGTACTTAGGTGCCTCCCCTTAGGTAGCATAACAAAAACTGTTTGTTTTGTGCTTTTATGAAATAAGATTTAACTCTCTTATAATATCAGCCTATGGAAACATTCAAACATATATCAAAAGAGACAGACAAACCAGGGAGCTTTACGCCTCGTTGCCTGGCTTCAGTGACCATCAGCTCTACGCGTCTCATTCCATCTCTCTCGCTGCCACTCACCCTACTTTCTCACTGAGGCATGTCAAAATGCACCCCAGACATCACAGGGTTTAAACACATTCAAAATGTCAAAGCGAGGAAAAGAAGATGGAAAACTGATTCTCTCACTACCAAGATGAAAATATGACTTTGATTGCCAAGTGATACTAATACATTCAATCTCTTGGATGAAATGAAATACTGAGTGAATTCTGTGATAAAACTATACCATAATCTCCCTCAGACATCATGCACAAGTGGACCTTGTGAGAATTTCATCAAAAACAGGTTCTCCTGCCAGAGATCCTAAGGCTCTGAGGTTCACTTTAATATAAAAACCCTGATAGTACTACCTGAGAAGACAAAGTGGGTTATGCACTCTGGTCCTGGTACTGTCTGTTACCATATTTGGCTGAGGACAATGGAAAGTCACATTTAAAATAGGAGAGGGATGGTTGATCTGTACAAAAAATTTAAATACTCACATCTACAAGCCAAATGTCATCTTTTCGATTTTCTTTAAACCTAAAAAACAAGAACACAGATCTTGACTGTAGGTTTCCACTTTACAACAGAATAGCACAGGTAAAGATAACCAATTGATAAATACAGGGGCACAGGACAAATTTTTCAATAAGTTTTACTCAGTGACCTCTAGATCTTATCCATGTAACACCTTAATAAAACAAGAGCAATGATAAAGTAATTAGGAGTAAAAAGTCAAGTGGGACTCTGTAGAAACAAATGCCTCAGCTTGGAGCCCCTCTCCTCCACTTACACCTGTGCCTAACAGTGAACAGAGCAGGGCGGGGGTGGGGGTGAGCCTTAAGAAGTCTGCTGGCAGGCCTGGCCCCTGGGTGGGATCTGGGGACCTGACTCTCAGGCGGGTTCCCCCATTTCCCATTAAGGGGTTTACAGTAAAAGTTCTATTTTATATTCATCTTGTGGGGCTACCCAAGAAAGTGTCATGGCCACCTTAAGCAAACTGTTCAACCAGAACGCTCTGATGGTCATTATTCTTGATGTCTTTGCAGGCAGCTCTGCACCCAGAGGTAAAGGGCAGGGGCCACTGTCTCCAATCATTTGATGCTTAATAGCCTCTCTCCTAGGCAATGGCACCCCACTCCAGTACTCTTGCCTGGAAAATCCCATGGACTGAGGAGCCTGGTGGGCTGCAATCCCTGGGGTCGCTTCGAGTCGGACACGACTAAACAATTTCACTTTTCACTTTCATGCACTGGAGAAGGAAATTGGCAACCCACTCCAGTGTTCTTGCCTGGAGAATCCCAGGGACTGCGAAGCCTGGTGGGCTGCTGTCTATGAGGTTGCACAGAGTCGGACACAACTGAAGTGACTTAGCAGCAGCAGCCTCTCTGCTATCCCATCGATGGGAAGGAGCTGACTGGTACAGAATCCCAGACACGGCCCCACGTGGAAAGGAAGGTGTCAGGGCTAATATGGAGGGTCCACTGTACACCCATGACTGCACTCACTGATGTGGGGCTGGGGCTGCAAACCCTAGGCATCACCAGATCCACTGCCCTCGGGGAATCTGCACAGCAAACAAACATGGTCTCACGGGACCTGACGGTGTGGCCCAAGTCAGTGCAAGGCATGGGGACAGCTGGACCCCACCTAGAGACAGTGTCATCTGCAGTCAGGAACGAGAGAGTCTCTATGGGGGGATGAGGAGCCAAGGCGCTCCATGTGATGAGAACACTCTGGCCCGGCATGGTCATCAGTCCCTGGGGAGTTAGTTTAGCCCCGGCCAGGGTTAGACAGGCAGGGCAGCCTTCTCACTCCGGTTCAGTCTTCTTCAGCCATGGCAATCCCTGCTCACCAGCCCAAGCTAGGATGGTGCCTGAATTTCCAAGGGCCATCCTCTTGTGGGCCCAGGAGGCAATTCACTGCACATCCGCTTGCTCTGGGATGAAGAATAATTCAGCCCCTGTGTTCAACTGACAAGCACTGGATGCTCGTTGGCTACTTCCCTTAGTCCCTTAGTCAGCACAGGGCCATTCTGGTAAGCATCACGGACAGAACAGAGCGCCTATCAGGGGCAGGACCAACCCTAACCCCAGTGCCTCATCTTCATAGGGGTCCAGCAACAGGCAGGAGCAGAAAGCACAAACCCAGAACCCGGGCCCGGTTAACGGCCTCCTTGCCTCACAGGAGGCTCGCGCAGCCGCGGACGCTAGGAAGGTGGGCCAGACAAGCTTTTCACTTACAGAGACTCTTTTGCTGCTGCTGTTGTTTAGCTGCTCAGTTATGTCCGACTCTCTGCAACCCCATGGACTGTATACCGCCAGGCTCCTCTGCAAGAATTTCCCAGGCAAGAATCCTGGAGTGGCCTGCCATTCCCTTCTCCAGGGGATCCTCCTGACCCGGGGATCGAACCTGCGTCTCCTGCACTGGCAGGCAGCTTCTTTACCATGTGGGAAGCGCATTACAGGAGGGCCAACCCTGTCAGTTCGGCAGCACCCGGCTGAGGAAAGTCAGGGTCCCAGACTCATGCACCGGCTCACCCCCGCTTTCTCCTCCTCGGAAAGGAGCAGGTCTGGGGTGCCACACCCTTCAGGGCACCACGAACTTTAACCAAATCACCTCAGCGTTAACAGCGGCTTCTCTGAGAATGGAAGCGCCTGTAACAATCCACGAGGGCGCCCAATACCCACCAGGAAGGCTGCTGAGTGCCCCGCGGGACCCTGGGGCTCTCTGCTCATCAGAGCACCCTGCTGCGGGCAGGGGTGGTGAATGAGGACAACCAGCCAAACGGAGAGTCAAGACTTGACTCACTCACTGCTCCAGTGCAGGCCGGCAGGCAGAAACGAGCTGCCAGGTCCTCAGCACTGAGAGATGCCATCTCACCCGGGAGGAGGCCCGAACCAAAGGCATCTGCCTCGCCGAGGACCCACACGCAGAGGGGAGGGATGAGGGAAGGGACAGGAGAGGAGAGGTACCTTGTCCACGTGCAGAAAGGGTCTCAGCCAAGCCCCTCAATAAGGAGGTTTCCCTAAGCAACACCTAAGGCGAGGCCCCCACCAGCACCTCTCCACAAGGGGCCCCCAGACTGAGAAAGCAGACGCACACACAGGAGCCGGCTGGCCTGGGGGCCTGAGTCTGCGACTAGGGCTCACCCCACCCCAGAGAGCACGGTGCACTGTTTGTGCCCCACATCTGGTGCGGGGAGAGCAGCTTCCCCCCAGAGTC